>CM037861.1:19765248-20114267 GCA_021292105.1 Anadara kagoshimensis | reverse complement strand
ATACCATTTTGACATTAAAATTAAGATTTTACATGTTAACTTTGACATGCAAACTTAAATCTGGTATGTGATATATTTTCTCATGCTGATGTACATTTGTGCCAAGTTGAAAAAAATCCATTGCTGTGTTAGTCATGGAGTGGACCGACATTTGGACATCGAAATCTTGGCCATTATATCCCAATGTGTGTGACACAGCATCTCATGTTAGTATACATTTGTAACAAGTTAGATTAAAAACCGTTAATATGTACATAGTAGTAACGGAGCGGACACGATAGTTGGACTTCATAACTAAGATTTAACCTTGTGAGCTTGACATTTGACCCACCTAAATATGGAACGGCATCGGTAATGTTGGAAAAAATTAAAAATGTGTCAAAATCCATCTATTGATGAATATGTAAGATATGGATTGGATACGATTTTACACGGATAGACAAACATAATTCACAGTTTAAATGAAAATAAAGTTTATGCTTTATTATTTGAGATGCGAAACTACATTAACGTTATCTTGGTTAAAAATATTATTTCTAACTTGGGCTGGGGCATTTGAACCAAAAACAAAGCCGTACTAATTATAAAATGGTATATGCTAAAACAATTTTAACAAATAGGAACCGATGGAAAACAAGACTTGTTGTGTTAAATTCTACATTTGTGTGTGTTTTCTTATACTGAACAGTACTTTAAAGCAATGTAAATACTTCACTATGAAGTGATATAGTTACATGTATTAATTCTAGCATTCGCACGAATATGTTATATTATTAATGGGGAAATTAGATATATGGAAACTAAATCATTTTATCAAGGCCATAATATAATATATGAACATTTAACAAAATCTTTACAAATACAATAATTTTATTTATGAATATTTCATTTACTAGAATTTAATTATTTCCCAACAATTTCATTCATTATGAGAGAAGAAAAACCTTCACTCCGTATAAAGAGTGTTTTTTTAAGTTTACAAAAAGTACCAGAAAACTAATTTGGTAGATTTTTATAAATCATTTGGTATATATACATATTTCGTTTTTATGACATTGAATTAAAACGTTAAAAAGCATTAATTATGTTAGCGATCAAATGCAAATAACTGATAGGAATACATATGTCACATATAATATATACATATCTCAATATGCATAAACGTGATGTGGATATTTTATAATTTTTTACTTTAATTTTTTTCTTAATTCGACATAAAGTGATAAATGTATACAGATTTTAATGCATATATAAACCTCGGAATCGCGTTAACCGGCACAAAACAAACAAAATGGACAGTAGAAATTGTCTGCTCGTGTTAATTTTCACGTTATGCGCAGATGCAATTGCGAGTTACAAGGCAAAAAATCTTTGTGGTGGATACGATATCAGCCAAGACCCTGGAATTGAAGCCAGACAGGTTTTTAATTTTTCTGTTATGCATTTAATCATTTTGTTCATACAATTGTGTTGATGTAATGATAAGATGATATCATCCCTGTAATTTCTCTTCTTCAGCTTGATGGTTTGTGGTATTCCCAAGGCACCATATCTTCGCAGTATCCGAACGATGCAATAATCCTCTTTCAGGATCAAGGAAAAACGCTTTGGGGTAGCTATTGGTACGTACCTAAATATGCATTATATAGCGACATGACATATATATTTCATGGTGAAATACAAGTTATTTTAATTGAATTGTATTTCATTTTTGTTTTTATTATTATTATTTATCAAACACTTAAAAAATCGATTTTCTTTCTGAATGTTGTACATGGTGTAAGGGACTTGTACATGCTACTTTTTAGTTATTTAGTTTCCTTCGAGCTTACTTATAACGATGAAAGCAATCACTTTTGAAGCACCACAGACTTTCGAAACCGGACCCGCCAATTTGTTATAGATCGACTAATGCATACAATATTACTTTACAAGTTTCTTTTCAGACTAGTAATTTTGCGTTTTGTTTTATCTATGATATAGATTAAGCAATGAGAGTAAAACAAACATCTTTGGTATCTATTTATCAATTTCAATGGATACTATGTGCATATTTAGTTGTTCTCTACATTTTAGTAAAATACTAGTTTTTCCTCAGTAATATACGGTAAGACACTGTTATACATACATTTCAGGAACTCTACCACCAAAACTTGCTCATTTTTGAAGGCAGTTAATAATCAGTTACAGTCCATGGACAATGGGCCGTTTGCTTCTTGCTTTACTTCCAGAGAGGTTTTACCAAGTAAGTATATTCTTTTGCCACGCATAACACATATTTTCCTTTGGTATTTATCTGTGACAATTTTTAATAAGGGACATAAAAATCCAGTGAATATAGTAAGCTTAAATTTACTACATGATAACACAAATCTTTTTTTCCTTTCCTTCCGGATTGTGATTCGGACATGGATTAGTATGTTTGTTTTTTATTTAATGTTAACGTTTATTTTTTAAACTAGAAACGTATAATAGTTTTACAATTAAATATTGAAATTAATTTCATTTGATATTTGAGTAGAGTGAAGTAATAGTATATTTAAGTCTAAGTAATTGGTATTTAACCTATATCAAAGCTTTTGGTTCTTGGATGAATTTGTCCAAATAGAATAAGTGCCTAAGCGGTGAGAGATATTGTGACATGCTGGCCGGTGCTCTAAACAGAGGCATTCTGTTTTAGAAAGGTATACAAATAAACTTCACTTCATGTACATGAATCAATGAATGTAAACAGATGTTGGCATATGCCAGTATAATCATGAATTTGATTCGAATAGAGTCGAGCGATGATTTAACATCCTAGTCAAGATTTTTCTACTTGCATCAAGGCAGTAAGGCCAGTTCATACATATTGTGTGAAATCAGAGTGCTCAGAGAAAAAAATCGTTGTCAAACGAAATGACACATGTTCACACATCAGTCTCAATACTGGTGTTTCAAACTCAGGCGGAGTGAGACACTGTGGTCTGTAAACAAACGTTTCAGATCACACGGTTACCAATGACCACTTGTAAAATTTTCTTTTTTTGAAATATATCTAAAGTGACTTGTTTTCACTGGAACATATATAATGTGTTAGTATTTTTGTTACAGATGAAGAAGTTGCAGTTGAGTGGCCATTTATTTTTTCATCCTCAAACCTGATAATGTATTACCATTGCTTTGGCAAATTTGGATATGATGGGCGATGTTCAGAGAAGCCTTTTGTAAGAATATTGACACGATCGTTGGACATTTCTCCAAAAGAAAAGTACGTCATTGACAAAAGATTGAGACAATTTGGGGAATCCATACATTCGGTTACCTTCTCAAATCCTCGTAAAAATGGTATGTTATTTATTTATAGTTCAATTCTTTGTTTCAAGCATCTTAATTGTTTGGATATTTTCTGTTATATTTGCATGAACGGATTGGCTATTGATGCCATAAACTTATTCTGGATGACTCACAGATCTGAGTCCCTTTGTCATAGCGATTCTATTTGCAACGGTTATTTTGTTGCTTAAATTTTTTATTTGTGACGAAAACAGGTAACAGCAAACCATAAAATAAACAGCACGCGAAAAAACACATAAATAGACAAACAAATATTGGGATCACTGATTATGAAGTCCATTATTTTGGCTGATAAATAGTCCTAATGATAAATGGTAGATATTCTAACAGCATTATATCACACAACTCTCCTGTTTATTGATGGAATAAAACGGTGTAATATTTTTCGTATTACACAGGTACCAATGTAATATCACTTGATTGTGACGTAATTAGTTATCACGCTTCTGATTTACGTAGTGGTCGTGCCTAATGACGTCATAAGAAAAATGTGTCAGTCTGTTGTTTATTTTTGACTTTTGAAGACTTTCTGATTCTTTGAAAAATAATTTTGATGCATTCGGAAAAATATTATGATTTAAATTTACATACTGATTATGTCTTTTTTCTAGGTGATTAATTTACTTTTACTATAACCAAATAGAACTATATTCTTACTTGCGCAGTTAATTTGGAGGTGATTTGTCTGACCTAGATAGAAATGGCCTGTTTCTATATATGGCATCAAATAATATGTACATGTCATTATGCCTCGGTATTTTGAGTTATGTGATATATAGATTCTTAGACTCGTGAGGGTTTAATATGAAATTTATTAAACTCGTTTAATAAAGTTCATATTAAACCCCCACTCGTCTAAGATCCTCTATATGTGATTATCATTTTCAGTCTAATTAACGATCATTTCTACAACAATATTGGTCAAAGATATCAAATATAAACTATCATTTTCCACTAACAGTGATTCAAAAAAGTGTTTATTTAATTTCCATTGTTCAAATTATCTCCAATGTGACCTATTGCTATTTTTATGGATTAATACAATTGATATTGAAACTTTATTTCCTATCTGGCGTAGCACTGTTTCAATGTTTTAAAATATTTAAATGTTTCGTGGGATGTGTATCCTAAAAGAAATAAGAAGCAGAACATGGATATAAAATTAACGACTGGATTTTTTATTTCATTTAATTATTTAATCATTATTATTTGTATGATTATTATTATTATTATTATTATTATTATTATTATTATTATACAACGTTTTATGCCCCCTAACACAAACTTATCTTTATTCTGTAAAAAACAGTTACTTTGCCTGAAAATGAACCTAAGCTATCAAATTGAAACAATATTTCTAAAATATAATGAATCAATATATATATACATTTTTGTAAAGTGTTACGCATATATACAGTGTATGATATATGCAGGTCATTTTTCTAATACTGTTTTAAAACTATTTATTTATATTCATCAACCATTAATTGTAAAATAAGTTTGATAGCTAGGGGAGTTGTTTGTTCGCTCTAAGAGGGTACTCTCACCTCATAAATGGGTATTATGTTTAGTTTCTTTTATCTTTTAAAATATATGACACACATTCATGTGCAAATAAACATGATTTTTTTCAATTGTAGGATGTCCTCGCCCAATGCAAAAGGGAAGAAGGTATGAGTAATTTTATCAAATGCATGTAAATTATTTGTTTAAACTTCAGTAAATACCAAACAGCAAAACAAAAGCAATATATTCATAGGTAACAGAATTAGAACAGTGTTACTAAATGTAACTTAATGTCATTTTTCTCTTCATCATATCTTTCCACACATTACTAAATTTAATTAAATTTCATTTTTCGTATACTGCTAAACCTGTAGATTTTCATAAAAGTAGTTCACCAAATACAACAAAACATTATCAAACAAACTGTTATGTCGGTTTTAATCAGGTGTTCTTATAAACTATAAATACGTGCTTTCAAGTATATTCACACACAATCTAAAAACTTCAATAAACCAATTTTGAGTTTTTAATTGTGGCCTAAGTAGAATATAATATTCACAGAGGCATATTCAGACACACTACAAAATTTCTAATAAACAATATTTTATTTATCATTTCCTGTTTGAATATAACTTTTCTATTTCTTTTTTCTGTTTTTCTATTTCAGAAGATATTGAAGACAGTAATAGGCGATGCAATCTTGTTTCTTTTGCTTCGTTTTCAGGGATTCAATAAAAAGATCCATCTGAACTGTGTTCTGTTATTAAATATCTTTAATGTATGACATTTATACTAATCAAAAACACACATACTAATCCATGTCAGAATCACAATCCAGAAGCAAAGTAAAACCTTTGGAACTGAGAAGTTAGGTTAGACACGTGAACTTCCACCAGGGAAGTGAGGCCGGGTGCTCCGGAAGGGTAAACACCTCCTGTTTAGCTAGCTACACCCGCCACGTGTGTAATCAAAATTGTGTGAAGTCACATGAAATTATGAGACGTCAAATATATCCAGGGCAATCCTAAGTAACAATATGTAGCAGGGGTATATTCAACCAATCATCTATCCGAAATATTATCTTATATGTTTAATTGTGCAGAATGTGTCATTGCTTGAATTATATTTGTTGATGTTATGCGATATCATTCATATAACCAGTTATCTAAATATACTTCAGAATATACTTCAGAACACTAAGTTCAGATTTTTTTTCAAAAGAAAATCAAGCATTTACTTGAAGATAGAATTTCAGAATCATTATGGATTCTAATGAAGTGTATCATAAACATTGAGCTGAATATTACCTAATGTGCCACACCCGAATGGCAACTTTAAAAGCTATAAGACAAATGTGATGACGTCCATTTTCTATTGTCAACTACCCATGACTATGCAGCAATATATCTGCTTCTCACTTTCACCGTTATTACCCTACGTTATACTTGTTCCCGCAACGGGAATTTTATACATCGAAGCCACTTACAAATAAAGAGTAGACTCATAAATATTGAACGTTTAGACCTATCGAAGCCATCAAAAAGTTAAATGTTCATCATAACGATATGTCGATAATTATGATGTCTCTGTATCAATAATTAAAATGGATATATTTGACGTCATATAGTTCCAGTTACGTTCATTCTCAATTCTGGTTACAAATGTGACAGACGTAGCTATCTTAACAGAAGACGAACTCACTTGTCTGGTGAATCCTTCCGTATTGATCTAAATATCCATTTATTTTTATTTATTTATTTATTGATTTTTGGATTGTCATTAGAACATAGACCAGTATGCCTTTGATAAAAAAAAACTAAGTAGATTAATAGTACTAAAATTTCTAAAAAGTTGCACTCCTTAGAGACATGCATCCAACATGCTCTCCCAGCTGATGCAGCTTTTGACAACATTGTTACTTAGCATTCTTTTACACATGGGATAGAGACAATGAGAAAAAAGACAGCAAAAAGTATAAAATGAGACAATTCACTATAATGTTTGACATTTTGTCCAACGCAAATCACAGTTCATTGTTTTTAATACTAAAAGCAATTTGTTATAATATGTACACGTCAATACAATATTTCCTAAACAGATATTACGTGGACATTGTTCGAATATCAAATGTATCAGCAAGCACTTCGATATTAAGAGAATCTATAACGAGTTCCAGACCGAGTAATTGATTATTTTTCTCGCATATAGATTCTAATTGAAGCCTAAAGACATTGAAATTTTCTACTACAGAACAAAGATTTTGCTAGCGGATGTATACATGGATGACATAATATTGTAACGTCATCAATGACGTGTTGCTCAGAGCAAAAATGTGGACCTTCGAGATAACAAATAAGAACAAAATACGTTTTCTTTTTTTAACACTTATAGGTCAAAATTATAATTTTATAACAAATAATAAAATAGAATTAAAAATTATAGAAATCAGTTTGTTAGGGAGATAGCTCTAATATGTTATGATATCTCTTGTATCATGAATTACGTCCCTTGCTATTATTGAAAAACTAGTCCCCGTTGTACTTAGATAGCCTACACGCGCTCTCTCTGGGTGCGATATGGAAAAATATCGAACCGCCTATCCCGTGAGATTAATCTGTCACGTATGCGAGAAATTTTAATATATGAGCCAGTGCATGCGAAAACCTACAACTTGGCAATTACGTCACAATATGAGAAAAATCGCGACAAAGTTACGTCACAAACACGGAAGTTAACTGCAAGTATTGTGCGTCAATTTACAAGTTTGACGTGTTAACTTTTAGAACGAGTTGAAGTTGAAACTGATTTAACGGAGTGATTTTAAGTGTTGGGGTGGTAATATATGGTATCTGAAAGGAAGACAGATGAGGTTGATTTTTTTAATTCATCCATATGTTTTTACAGCATTTATACGGGCTTAAAGTAGATGTGGACGAGCACTCATTTTCGGTCGTGTATCTTCGGAGTATGGAGATGGTTGTATTAAAAATATTTCGAAACTGATATTGGTCACGTTTTATAAATATTTATATCAATATTAATAATATAATACAAAATTATAATAAATACAAACATCTTCCCAATTAAATAAATAAGAGAGAGAGAGAGAGAGAGAGAGAGAGAGAGAGAGAGAGAGAGATGACCCGGGAAGATCATGTGTGTATCACCCGGGGTTTACTTGTGTTATTGAATAATAACATACAACGTGTTTAATAATATGTGTCTTACGATTTTATATGTCTTTTCAATGACGATATAACAATTACATTAAATATTAGCCTATCGGTAACAAGATCCAGCAACAGTACCGTGGGTATGTCTGTGAATGTAAACAAATGAAGAGTTACTGGCCTTAGTTGTGACATAACAAATTTTATAATAATAATAATAATACTTTATTGTATATAAACTACATAGGTAGTTTGTTACAATCATCTTACAAGAATTACATAAAATATGCAATATTGCAAATTAATACCTTTGCACAAAATAAAATAAATGATATATATGTATCTGTATGAAAACATTCAGTTTAATATCCTAAATATTCAATAAGCCTGTCCTCCTCAGTTCAAAAGACTTTTTAATGAAGGCACCTAATTTACGTATAAGACAAGGGGATGTTGATTTCAAAATTATGATCATTGTTGAAAACTTATTATTTTCATTAACATTATAGTTTAAAGAAGCTTTGCTTGACTTTATAAAATCTTTACGGAGTTCCTTGTTATTTGAACAGTCAAAAATAAAATGTTGCTCATTATCAATTGTGTTACAGAATTTACAATTTCTTTCATCTCTTTTTAACTTTTTATAACGACCTTTTTCTATCTCTAGTGAATGATCACTGATTCTAAATTTAGTAAGTTGCTTTCTGGAATTAAAATCTTTCAGAATATCGAGATATGGTTCCTTTGAAAAGCTGGTTTTGATTTTACTGTACATATATAGTTTGCTTTCATTTCCTAAAGAATTCATTTTCTCTGAAAAGAGTTTTGTATAATGTTGTCCAAAAGACAAAAAACATATTTTTTTTAATTTATGTTTTTGTTTTGTATAATCAAATGACTGAACAGTATTTATATCTAATGATATTTCTGATAATGCTTCTTTAGCAAATGAATACCAGGAATAAGTATTATCTATATCTAATTTCTTGGATAAAATAAATGTTTCCTTAATTAAAGGATTTAAGTTATTAGAATTAAGTCTTGATACATAGCAAGCTAATTGATTTAATATAAATTGAAATATTGGAAATCTGCCTAACTCGGATTTTGTAGCAAGATTGGAAGAAGTTTTACTGACACCAAGAAGTTGTTTACAGTATTTAATGTGTACCTTTTCCATGGGAAAAACATCATACAAGGATATGAGATCAATTGGTTGATTCTTATTGAGTGCTCTGTTTTTGGATGACCATATTTGTTTATAAAGATCCATAAACCATATCTCAGAATTATAAGTAAGAATGGGACGTACAAGAGAGTCAAACAATCTAAGCATTATATCTATTGGCATATTGTTTACACCACTGCTGTACTTGTAAACTGAATGAAGTGCTCTGATACCTTTTTTTGATAATTCATTTGAAGAGGGAATAAAGGAACCTGCTGCATTTATTGTGTTTCCTAAGTATTTGTACTCTTTTACATTTTCTATTGCCTCATTTTGAAAATAAAATGTTTTGTTACTTAATTTGTTTGTTTGTTGAAATGTGAGAATTTTGGTTTTATGTAAATTAACAGTAAGCTGCCACTTAAAACAGTACTTGGCAAGGTCACTTAATGATTTTTGTAATCCTTCTGCTGTTTCTGATAGAATAATTAGGTCATCTGCAAATAAGAGTGATGTTATTTTTGAATTTAATAGTGTTAAAGGGTCATTATTATGAAACAGATCAGGAATGTCATTAATGAAGAAATTAAATAGGGAAGGACTTAGACTATCACCTTGACGCACACCTCTAAATATAGAAAAGAAATCTGTAAATGAATGATCATGTTTCAAAGCCACCAAAGTTTTCTGATACATAACCTTTAATAATGAGTACATTTTAGAGCCTATTTTGGTTTGAGTTAACAATTTGAAACAAAGACCCTCACGCCAAACTGAGTCAAATGCTTTTTTAAAGTCAATAAAACAGGCATAATTTTTTTTTCTTTTTTGAATGAACGTATTTATTAATCAACGTTTTAAGAATGAATAAATTGTCAGAAGTTCTACTGTTCTTTCGAAATCCAAACTGCATGTTGCTATATTGTTCATCTATCAGTGTTGAGAATCTATTATTAAGTACCGCTGTAAAAACTTTAAATAAACAACTGTTCAAAGATATGCCTCTGTAATTATCTGGATTTGATTTATCCCCAGATTTATGCAGTAGAACAAGGAAACTTTTTTGCCATTCTGAAGGAATTTGACCAGAGGAAAAAATCATATTAAAATATTTTACTAAACATGACATCATTGTGTGACTACTATGAAGTAATATTTCATATGAGATTGCATCAGGGCCTACACTTTTTCCAGTTTTTAAATTTTTAAGGACATGTTTTATTTCAGCCATAGAAATTGTTTGGTCTGTTAAATCATTAGCACTAATTTTTGACTCTAAATCAACCAAAGTAGATTTTACCTGTTCTGAATAATTATTGTCAAACATTTTAGGGTTCCCTTGGGACTGAATGTGGCTAATAAACTCATGAACCTGTGTTATATTATCTGAAATTTCTTTTTTCTGCAAAGACTTTAAAAGTGACCATAATTTTTTATTGTCTTTATTACTGCAAGTGGAGATTTGATGAACAATGTTTCTCTTGAACTCTGACTGTTTCTGCTTTTTCATTTTTTAATTTTTTAGCATGGTGTAGATAATTTAAACGTATTTCGCTATTATAGGGAGAATTTTTTAGGGCTTTGGCTAATTTTAAAACAGTTTTTCTGTGCTCAAGGTATTGATTATCACTCCAAGGAGATTTTTTCTTTGAATTTTTATGTTTAAAGTTTTTGGTATTTCTCATACATTTTTCAGATAAAAAATTATACAAGCCTGTAAGAGTATTACTGGCTTCATTGACTCCGGACTCATTTAGTGTAAAATCTTTTGCTAGAAAGGACTGAATTTTATTATGGAAAGATTCTTCTACAAGAATGGCATTCAACTTGGCTATAGAGTTACTCTGCCATTTATATGAAGTAAAATTATTGGTAAATAGTCTATCCTCAATTGACTGCAGGGCACATTTTAATTTAAGAGAAATTTGCACATGGTCAGAAAAGTAACTTGGTTCAGATACACAAAAGTATTGAACTGAGGAGAGTAGGCTAGAGCTTATAGCGGCATAGTCCACAGTGCTACACCCTTGACTATTATACAAAGTAAAATTCCCCATTAAATCACCAAAAAATCTTCCATTAAGGATTTTGAGTTGACCCGAAACACACAGATCAATTAAATTTCTTCCTTGAGTGTTAACAACTAAATCTTTACTCATTCTATTTATATTCTGATCTGGGGTATACCCATCTGGTAAAAGATGTGCAAGATGATTGTTGTTACTGTCATTATGGATATAATCTGAGTAAGTTCCTATACGAGAATTGAAATCCCCTATCAGGACAATTTTGCCTTTACTTTCAAAATAGGACATTTCGATTTCCAGATTGTAGTAGTCATTATCATAATGATTAGAATTTATCGGAGGTATATATACCGCACAGAGATAAATGTCTTCATTCAATCCAAAAAATGTTTTGTCAAGTTTGAGCCAAATGCGGTTATTAGATTTTGAATATTTGAGATATTTAATGCCTTTAAAAATTTTGTCTTTACAATATATTATTATGCCACCACTATTGCGTTTTGCTCGTTTTTTCTTTTTGCGTGATTTGCTTATTGTTGAATAACCAGGTAATTTTGTTTCAGAATTTTCACCTTTCCAAGTTTCCAAAAGAATGTTTATGTCAGACTTTATCATAGATACAAATTCATGATCTGTGTGTTTCTGGCCAAGTCCATTAACATTCCATGACGAAATAGTCAAAGAATCTATATTTTGAGTTATCATAGTAATTTTATGTACAGCCAGCATTAATACACGAGATAACACATCAAGATACTTCCCTATGGTTTACATGTATATTAACCATACAAATTCATTCACATATGGTACTGAAAAATACTTTGACCAAACAGGTATGATACATAATAACACTGATAAGATAACTCTCTATGATTTATATTTAGACGAAAAATTTCATTTATAAATTATATTGAAAAGACACTGATAATTCCCTTGTTTATGAATAATTAACTTTATGATATAGAGACAAGTAAATGTAATTTGAGAGAGAAAGCAAGTATCTTAATCCATTACAGTTAAATAGTCTCTCCCAGTTAAATAGTCCTAATTCATTAAACATCAGAAAATTATGTAGGAATATTTATTTGATATATTGATTTAAAAAAAAAAAAAAAAAAAAAAAAAAAAATCCCCAAGTTCTATCTTGAACGATCAATAAAACTAATATGCTTAACTAAGACAACAACAATATGGAAAAATGAACTTGTATAAACAGGAAATGTGTTTAAACATGAACTATCATGAACAAGAAATGTAGAAAAAAACAACAATTATTAAATTTTAACAAACATTATAGAAAAACAGTGAAAATTATGCTTACAATTTCTCTTTGGAAGAAACAATTTGGTAAAATACAAAACAACAGACTTTCTATTATTTTCAAAAAGTATGTCCCTGTGGTTTTTAAAATAGTAAAAATAAGCAAATAAGTGTGATTCTCAGAACTTAGGTATGTGCCCATGTTACTGTTGTAATGAAGTATTTAAAACTTTTACCTCTGTTATAAATCTAAAGTTTTCAGAATACTAAAGTTCATTCACAATAGTAATATTTGTATTACATACAATCTCAGTATTAATAACATATTCTGACCATAACACCTCACCTGAAAAAAGTCAACTTTTGTATTAGCATCAAAAGCAAGCCCATAACATTGAGACCATTCTGATTAATGATGCCCCAGTAACTATCTTTTACATTGTGTATAAGAAAACAGTCTTTGGTATGGTACAAGGCTTTTCTGAACACTGACACTTGGTCAAATTTACACTTTAATATTTCAAACATGATTACAGACTTGACATTATGCCAAGCTAGGCAACAACTTATCTTCTTAGATAACTTCTTGGCCTGCATAGCAGTTTTAGAATTAAAAATGTCACTGGCTAACTTATATTGATTATGATAACATGCTTTTATATATTGATAACAATGTTCTGTACTCATAAATGTATGATTTTGAAATTGGATTTTGCACAAGAAAAAATTGGACAAAGGATTACTAGAACCCTTAAACTTCTGCATATTGTAACTATATAGTCAGAACCTATTTAAAACATCTAACAAAGCAGACTTGAGGTCATAACTTTTACCAGTTTGATTAGATAATGACCGATTAGGTTGGGCAAACTGGTTAAATGGTACAGACTGACTAGACTGACTAAATGGTACGGACGGACCAAACTGACTAAATGGTACTGACTGACTAAACTGTGCAGACTGACTAGATGGTGTTGATTGCTGGTCAGATACTACTGCCTGATTAAAGGGTATGGACTGATTATGCGATACTGATTGATACCGTTTAAATGGTACAGACTGATTAGATGATACAAATCTATTAAATGGGGCCTTTCTAGGCATAAAATCTTGCTTATATTGATAACCATTATCCTGTTTTCTAACACGCTGGTCACGATTAAATGACTGGTTACCATAATAACGTCCACCAGCATACTGACTCTGCTGTGTATATTGACCATACCTTTCATGATTTTGAACCAAGTTGGGTCTGAGATCAGGTGTACCAAGTAACCCTAGTATTGGATTCAGAACACTTTTATAGTTACTGACTAATCTAGGCACACCTTTGTATGCATTTAAATGTACCTGATCTGAAAACATGAATTGTGAAAAGTTATTGTTTTTAATTATAGTAACATTGTGATATTTTGCTATGTCAAGCAGTCTTCTGTTGAACTCATCTCTTTTTCTTTCGAAATCATCTCTTCTATCTAGGTCCTTGTAAAATCTTGGAAGCACTTCAGATATAAGAATGTTTGCCGTCGGTACCATGTGTTGGGATTCAATTATAAGTTCTTCAATATCACCTAACACATCATTTACTTCTTTCCTAACCAAATCATTCGAACCGATTTGGAACAGCAAGTTTTTTGCATGAACTTTACCACTCTTAACATAATTAATAGCACCATTGACTGTTTTTTCCCTAAGAGTTGTTATCCTAATGTTTACATCACGATACATTTTCCTAGGTTTTAAGTCCGAGATTATCGATGATCCAATAATCCAAATATCTGTTTGTGGTTCTTGATTTTGTTGTGCACGTTGAACACCTAGTTTTGATGAGAATGATCTGGAATAGTGTGATTCCAGCTTTTCCTGTGAAATCTGAGCATCAAGTTTGGACGAGGAATGGTGTGATTCTGGATTTTCCTGTGAAATTTGCGCATCAAGTTTGGACAAGGAATGGTGAGATTCCGAATTTTCCTGTGAAATTTGGGCATCAAGTTTGGACGTGGAATGGAGCGATTCCGGATTTTCCTGTGGAATTATGTCATCAAGTTTGGACGAGGAATATCCAGGTTCCAGATTTTCCCGTGTCATAAATCGTGACTTCCCAGGCCTATATAGTATCTTAATAGTAGCAGTCTTCTCCAAATCAACACCGAATTGCTTGATAAATTAAATGTCACTTGTTTTGGATCAATTTTCGTTTCAATCACATGTGATTCTTTTGGATGGGGGGATGGCTTACCACGTGTTTCTACGCCCGACTGCATTATTTATATTTAAACGTGATAAATTCTCAGATCATTAGTTTATAATAAATGTCTGGTATCACCTGTCAAATTTCATGTGGTTTTCAAAACATGTCACCTTGAACATCAACACTGGCTGCACATTTTTAGAGTTTTTACAAAGTTGTGTGTTCTGCCATCTTGGGTGCGTTCGATTTATACATTGTATAACATTATGCTGCAAGTGTGGTCGTCGTGGTGTAGTGGATACAACTTCGGATTTCCACTTTTTATCTAACACAGGCTCCGGGAGTTCGAATCCCACTGAGGTTTTTTTTTTTTTTTTTTTTTTTTGTTTTTTTTTCACCATAGCGGGAAGGTTGCATGATAGGGTCCATTAGTATGAAGTATAAGACAACCAAAGAATACAAACAAAACGAGGAGAGAGACAGAATTCACCTTAAACGTACAGTAATTTGTCGAGTAGTATTTAAGATACGGTATGCCATCAGAGAAATTGCTTAAAGCTTTATCATCCGTCATGTGAAGAATAATTTAAATGATCCAAGAACACATGGGAACAGGGTTCAAAAACCTCATAATGACTTCAATATTAATGGCTTGGTTGGTTGAATGTTGCTTAACGTCGTATCAGCAACTTTTCAGCTATTTGCGATGAGAGCTATTTTATTAATCTCTATGGATTAATCTATGAACAATTTCATGTTTGCATGTGAGTTGCGAGTGTGTTGTATGGTCTGCCTTGTACTAGCGCGCACACAGGGCGGCATTTAAGGTACTAGCGCGCCGAGTCAGTACACAACAGACAAGTGTACCATTCCCCCAGTCTATAAACTGATACCAGGTGAACCAGTAAAGGCCAACAGGAAAGAAAACTTACTTTCCCACATGTGGTCTAAGCGGGATTCGAACTCAGAGCCGTGAGAGACCCTGGATTTGTAGACTGATGTCTTATCCATTAGGCCACCGCGGCCTCTTAATCAATATTAATGGCGTTGAAATAATTGTGAATTACATAATTAATTATGCAGATGAGAACGAGGTGCCATTTCTTTCCCCATTTAGAGGTCGAAATGATATTCCACCCTATTGAAAGTAGAAGGTCAATTCATGAAATATATCGGAAAACGTGTTTTGCTAAAGGTTACAGGGCTATTTGCCTATGTTATTCATATAGTTGTTGTTTAAATTTTATATATTTAATTATAAACTATTTGTTTAAAATACCACATGTATGTACTTTGTATCGGCGGAGAAAAAAACTTGGTCACTTGCGCATGCTATGCTAAGGAATGCATTAGGGCATTTTGAACATTCCTTGACCAAAAACCCAAAACGCCCACATCTGTATGTTTTGTTTTTAATTTTGGATATGACGGGAAAAACTGTAGGAGTACAGCTTTTCTAAAAATGAATTTCCGTTTCTTTTTTCCCTCATTCTTGTAAAAAAAGAAAATGTGTTCTTAAGACCTGTCTTACAAAGACACAAGAAGAACTATCCAAAATCTCAATACCAAGTGTACCAGTTGCGCCTTTGTACCAAAACAAAATGTTTCTTTTGACTTCGCACAGAATGTATGTATACAACGGATGCTTAGTTGGTAGAGTGTGCGCTTCTTATGTGAGAGGTCATGGGTTCGATTTCAGACAGGGTTTGACAAAAATATAAAAAAGTTCGCCAAGCATTCGGCATTTAGAAATGAAAGTCACGGAGTCTTTGGGAAAAGACCTTAAATACCGATGCCCCGTGTCATCGCAGGCATCATTAAAAATCCTCCCTGTACATTGCACTTGGCAATTCAATTCAAGCTTTTTTCAATCTTAACCACTGGAGATGGTACAAGGGGTATATTCGTCATATAACATATACACTACAAAGGTAAAATAATATTGTACTACTTCACTTATAGCTGGAGACGTCCTCAATATAAGTGTAATATTCTTGACTAGGACGTAGATCGCCTTTCAATCAATCAATTAATTAATCAATCGATCAATAAACCATATTTTTATAGACAGATGGGTGCACTTTATTTTCTGACACCCTGTAAAATCCAGATTTTTTGTACGATTTGTTTTAATTGCATCTGAATCACTTGATCGACGAGAACCAGGCACTAGAGGAAAATGGCAAACAGTACCGAACTCGTCTGTATTTTTAATAAATGTATTAATTCTGATGTCTTACATTAATAAGGGCGAATATTCCAAATACACAGCAGTTTGTGTTTGCTATTACAGAAATTTAGAATATTTTACAAGACAGAACAAAAATATGTATACAATGACTTATTTCGAATGGTGCATTTTGGCAGGACTCAACACTGCAGTCACTTTATTGATAAATGCAGATTGCAGGACATGCACCGTAATGCTTCATAGACAGGAGTTCTATAGGATTTGCGCAATTAAAGCGCCAATGCTGTCCGATCAATGTTGGCACTTTTGGATACTAGTACTGTTACAAAATCGGCATATAACAATAAAAAGCATTGCATACAGTGTTTATAAGCCCATAAACTGGGAATTGAAAGATTGGAAAACATTTTAATCAGCTCATTTCTGATCAGTCCTGTATAATTTTGGATCATTTTATCAGCACATTTATAAGATATAAAATTTAACTGAGATAAAATAGGTCAAAATATCAAATCGATAGGATGTTTATTGGAATGCACAAGCACCAGAGCATTCAAGAAATTTATTTATTTATTTATTTATTTATTATTTATTTATTTATTTATTTATTTTTAAATCTAGAATTATAATGTACTCGATTCATTTAAATGACCACTTAAGTCAAGAATTATAAAATACAATGGGTTTAAAAAATTGTAAACAAATAATTGAAACTACTTTTCTTGTAAAATGACCAATCATAACTAAACTTTATGGTGGGTGTCGGCATGATATTGAGTTTGTAGGGAGATTTAGAAATGTAATAACATTTATCAGTAATAAATATTCTGAATTTTTTTTACACAAACATCTAATACATTTGAGGTTTTCAAGTACAGAACCCGGTAAAATTTTTGTGAAGATCAGGGACCGTAATATCGATGATTCTGAGACTACCTTTACACTTGTAAAGAGGTCTGTTGGTCATGTACCTTTATGGACCGACCAGATCAAGTCGCACCAAGTCTATACAACAGAGACCGACAATTAAACTCAGTTACACCATATGACGTTAATGTATCAAGATATCACATGTCCAGCACCGTCGGAAGAGTGACAATCATTTGTTAAACGATGTTCGAGTATTGAAAATTGAATGCAAAATTGAAAGCACTCATGAACACTTGACCAATAAATTGTGACGTCATCCAAGTTTTTATGACGTCATTTTTACATTTTAGGATTTGCGTTTTACTTTAAAAATGTGTTTACATGTATAAAACATTTTGTCACCCTTCAAAGAAATTTCTCGTATAGCGATTGGTTAACTTGCCGGGATACATGGAACGATGTTCGGAAATCTGCCGGGGTACATGAGAGCACGCGACGTTTAGCGGTAAAAGGGAAGTAACTCGTACATCTCTGACGTCTAGTTACGGTAAACAAACATGGTGACAACGCACGCAAGTCACAGAAAATACGAAATGAAAGTTAAAAAGATCTAACTGGTAACGCTTTGAAGGGTGACAAAAACGTTATACAGGGCTTTGGCAGGTTACACGGTCCCATGTACCCCGTTAAAGATGAATGTACCCTTCGCCTGCGGCTCAGGGTACATAAATCTTTGACGGGGTACATGGGACCGTGTAACCTGCCAAAGCCCTGTATAACTTATAATGGACTTTCATAATATGCAAAAATCTTAATTTTGAAAATTTTGACCAAGTTGTAGGTTTTCGCATGCACCGGCTCATATTTATACCTAATGTATCAGCAAAATAAAGATTTAATTCAATCAGTTTAAACTTAAATATGTCTTTGCATCTTTTTAAAAATATTAATTAAATACAAACATACTAATCCATGTCCGAATCACAAACCAGAAGAAAAGTAAAAACTTTGAAACTGACAAGTTAGGTTAGACACGTGAACTTCCACCAGGGAAGTAAGACCGGGTGCCCCGGAAGGGTAAGCACTTCCTGTTTAGCTAGCTACACCTGCCACGTGTGTAATCAAAATTGTGTGAAAGGAACATGGAACTATAAGACGTCAAATATATCCAGTGCAATCCTGGACACAGAAACATCAAACTTATCAACAATACTGTGATGACGGCCGTAAAAACTTTTGAGGGCCTTGATAAGCCTAGGTTTGCAATATCCCTGAGTCAACAATTTATTTGCAAGCAGCTTACTTCGTTGTACAAAGTCCCCGTAGTGGGAACAAGCTCTACCATAGCGTATTAATTGGGAAACAAATACACCATAAGCAGGAGAACCAGGTATATTGCTACATAAAAAAGGAAAGTTGACAATAGAAAAATTGAAGTAATCACATTTGTCATAAAGTTTCAAATGTAGCCTTTCGTGATAAATTCCTTAAAACAAAAGTATCCAACTTTTATAAATTAAAGGTTATGTATTTTTCACGTTTCGTAAGACGTAACAGATTGACACTTAGACTAGTTTCTCAATATCAATATCTAATCCACAATTTAAATAATTGTTTATTTAACATATTAGTATTAAATGATGTCCATTTATAACCTTTACCGTAATATTTTCTCATAAGAATAAAACAAGACCACTTTTTTGAGTATCGAATGCTTGTCAAAAGAACCCGAGTGTAAATGTAAAACACCTTTTCAGAAATTGTGTCTTCTCCACTGAATCTTGTTATAGACATCTCCTGTTTTCAATATACCGTGTAAATTTGGATGTCAGAGTAAAAAGTTATATAGTTTACAAGTCGGTACACCTTATAAGAATATAAAAACATAACAAGACTTTGTTTTACGGGTTCGAGCTCCAATACAGACCTGTCGAAACTTTAACTCTTAGCTAACGAAAAGGAGCCGAAGCCCGACTGCTGATCGGAAGATATATGAATAGCTAATGACTGTCGAGGGAGATTTCAACTTAAGAAAACTACCTAAATAAGCCAACTAGAGGACGAGACGAGCTGTGGATTCGGCACAAAGTCGTTAACTCACTGTCAAACCTTCCACAGGTGTGTATTGCATAGTCCATACACGATTTAGGTGAGCATTGTGGAGAGTAAAAAAAGGACATCCAATCAAAACCATACTATTTTAAAAATAATCACGCCTTCTTACGCATTAATTAAAAAAGCAACACAAATATCGAGACTCGATTTATATATATACCCCCTAGCAGTGATCGACCTAAATAAAAAAAATAATACATAAATAAATATCCGAATGCGTCAGCACATATATATATGCAGTCGTGATATAATATTATGTAAGCCATATCAAAGCGATTGACCGCATAAAGCCATGATATGGGAGTTATAACGTGTTTAAACAACCATACAGCTAACAAACATACAGAATGTGTTTTATTAACACGCTCTATTTACACGTTTAAACAGTTTATCGGTATATTCATGTTTGAGGCCCCAATTTGGGAGAGACAAAGAGTTACATTTTACATTTCTATAAATAAGTAGAAATATTCTTACTCATTATAATCTTACTATGAAAACACGTTTTAAGGACATCCATGAAATGTCAAAAAAGTGTCAGTTTCCTTTCCTTAGAATGACAAACAGTGTGCATCTGTTTATAAATTGTTTTAGGCACATATATATATATCATATAGGCGTATCAAAAGCTCAAGGACCTAAGACTACTCGCTTCATGCGTCAAGTAACCAGAGCGCCTTGGTAACCTTTTTTCGGTTCTAAGACATCATGATCTCACAAACTGACAAATTGCACGATAATGCTCCTCTTATCTTTTACACCCCGGGAGCTTATTTATCAATATGCATAAGCCGTCATGTGGTTGATATTTTATAATTTTTCACTATAATCTTTTCTTTAATTTGACATAAAGTGATTAATATGTACATATTTAAACGCATATATAATCCACTGAATGACGTTAACCGGTACCAAACAAACAAAATGAACAGTAGAACTTGTCTGCTCGATTTAATTTTCCCGTTATGCGCAGATGTAATTGCCAGTTACAAGGCAAAAAATCTTTGTGGCGGATACGATATCAGCCAAGACCCGGGGATTGAAGCCAGACAGGTTTTTAATTTTTCTGTTATGCATTTAATCATGTTGTTCATACAATTGTGTTATTTTAATAATAAAATGATATCATCACTGTAATTTCTCTTCTTCAGCTTGACGGTTTGTGGTATTCCCAAGGCACCATTTCTTTGCAGTTTGCGAACGATGCAATAATCCTCTTTCAGAACAAAGGCAAAACAATTTGGAGTAGTTTTGGTACGTACCTGTATATGCAATATGTAGCGACATTTTCGTTAACAAGACATATATATTTCATGGTGAAATATAATTTATCTTAATTGTATTTCATTTTTGATTACATAATTATTTTGTCTGTTCAAACACTTAAAAATAATTTACTTTCTGAATGTTTTACATGTTGTAAGGAACTTGTACATGCTACCTTTTTAGTTCTTGAGTTTCCTTCGTGCTTACTTATAACACTGAAAGCAATCATATTTGAAACACCACAGAGTTTCGGGAAACCGAATGCGCCAATTTGTGTATCGGTCGCCTTATTAGAAGCTTTTTTCAGACTAGTATATATGTGTTGTGTATTATCTAACACAGTATTAGTCAATGAGAGAAAAACAAACGTAACGTATGGTATCTATTTCTAAACTTCAATGGATACCATGTACATATTTAGTTGTTGCCTACATTTTAGTAAAATACTAGTATTTCCTCAGTAATATACAGTAAGGCAATGTTATACATATATTTCAGGAACTCTACTACCAAAACTTGCTCATATAGGAATGCAGTTAATAAACAGTTACAGTCCCTGGACAATGGACCGTTTGCTTCTTGTTTTACTTCCGAAGGAGTTTTGCCAAGTAAGTTTATTCGTTATCTTTTGCCACGCATGACATATTTTTCGTTGGTTTTTATCGGTGAAAACTTTATAATAAGGAACATAAAAATCCAATGAATATAGTAAGCTTGAATTTACTACCTGATAACACAAATCTTTTTTTAATTCTACTGCTATTTTTGTAAAACTATATTTGAGAGGTGCTAACCCTTCCGGAGCACATGACCTCACTTCCCTGTTAACCCTAACTTGTCAGTTTTAAAGTTTTTCCTTTGCTTCCGAATTGTGATTCGGACATGAATTAGTATGATTGTTTTTCTATTTAATGTTAACACTTATTTTTTAAATCAGAGACGTATAATAGTTTTACAATTAAATATTGACATTAATTTGATTTAATATTTGAGTAGAGTGAAGTAATGGTATATTTAAGTCTAAGTAATTGGTATTTAACCTATATCAAAGCTTTTGGTTTTGATGAATTTGTCCAAATAGAATAAGTGCCTAAGCGGTGAGAGATATTGTGATATGCATGCTTGTGCTCTAAACAGAGGAATTCTGTTTTGGAAAGGTATATAAAAAAATTTCACTTCATGTGGATGAATCAATGAATATAAACAGATGTTAGCATATACCGGTATACTCATGAATAGGATTCGAATAGATTCGAGCGATGATCCTAGTCAATCCTAGTCAACATTTTTCTACTTGCATCAAGGCGGTCAGTTCATACATGTTGGGGGGAGTCAGAGTGCTCGAAGCAAAAATATCTTTGGCAAACGAAATCACATACATGTTCACACATCAGTCTCAATAATGGTGTTTCAAACTCAGGCGGTGTGAGGCACTGTGATCCGTAAGCAATCGTTTCAGATCACACGGTCACCCATTACCACTTATAAAATTTTATTTTGTGAAATATATCTAAAGTGACTTATTTTCACTGGTACATGTATTATATGCTTAGTATTTATGTTACAGATGAAGAAGTTCAAACCGAGTGGCCATATTTTTTTCCATCCTCAAACCTACTAATGTATTACCATTGTTATGTCAAATTTGGATATGATGGGCAATGCTCAGAAAAGCCTTTTGTAAGAATATTGACACGATCGTTTGACATTTCTCCAAAAGAAAAGTACATCATTGACAAAAGATTGAGACAATTTGGAGAATCCATACATTCGGTTACCTTCTCGAATCCTCGTAAAAATGGTATGTTATTAATTTATACTTTAATTCTTTGTTTCAAGCATCTTAATTGTTAGGATCTTTTCTGTTATGTTTGCATGAACGGATTAGCTATTGATGGCATAATCTTATTTTGGACGACTCACATATCTAAATCCTTACGTCATAGCGATTCTACTTGCAACGGCTACTTTGATGACGAAAAACAGGCAACCAGAACATAAACAGCACGCGAAAAAACGTATAAATAGACAAACAAATATTGGGATCACTGATTATAAAGTCCATTATTTTGGCTGATAAATAGTCCTAATGATAAATGGTAGATATTCTAACAGCATTATGTGGTAATCATTTTCAGTATTATTAACGGTCATTGCTACAACAATATTGGTCAAAGATATCAAATATAAACTATCATTTTCCACTAACAGTGACTCAAACATGTGTTTATTTAATTTCCATTGTTCAAATTATCTCCAATGTGAGCTATTGCTTTTTTATGGATTAATGCAATTGATATTGAAACTTTATTTGTTATCGGGCGTAGCATTGTTTTAATGTTTTTTTTTAATATTTAAATGTTTCGTGGGATGTGTATCCTTAAAGAAATGAGAAGCCGAACATGGATAAAAAATTAACGACTGGATTTTTTTTAATTTAATTATTATTATTATTATTATTATTATTACAACGTTTTATGCCCCCTCACACAAACTTATCTTTATTGCGTAAAAAACAACTACTTTGCCTGAAAATGAACCTAAGCTATCAAATTAAAACAGTTTTTCTAATTAAGGATTGTTTGTCATTTTGTGTAAATTTATTGAAGTATAACATCACGATGACGGAAAACAAATTGTATAAAATCGCGTAGCGTAGCGCAGCGATTTTATACGTAATTTGTTTTCCGTCATCGTGATGTTATACTTCAATAAATTTACACAAAATGACAAACAATCCTTATAATTACAATCCCTATCGTCGATGTGTAAGACCTTAAATAACGATCAAACTTCGAACTACTTTGTGTACTTTAGCGCAATAATACACATTGTTTACCTCGGTTACATCGGTCACACTTGGATACCCGCCAAATAGGTCAGCAGCTGAGAGGCGAGAAAAAGTAAAATAATTATTTGAACGAGGAAAAATAAGACAACCAGCGTTTTTGTGGATTCAGTATACCAATTTATTTTCACAGCAAAATTAACAAAGAATTCATTGAAGATTTTTTAAATACAATGTATTAACGTGTGACGTCAACAAAGTTTCAAATTCACAACAATTTCAAATGTCATCGGCAGCACAGTTTATACGTGGGGATGTGCTGTTGTCTAGATTAAATGATATCTTGCAGTTGTTAAATGATGCATTGTGTAGAAATCCATTGGATGTACTTATTGAAGAGGAACTAAGCGTATTTGTATTTGTATTTGAAATGCTTTGTGTAAAAATAGCGTGCTTTTGAGGATGTAATGTAGCAGATTCCTGAAGTACTTCCCCAGATAGCAAACATATGTTGGGCCAACGTTGGGCCGTTGTTGTTGGGTTTGTTGGCCCTACGTTAGCTGCCATCATTGGGTCAACGTTATCTTGCTCATCGGGCCAACGTTGTACCCAACATAAATGCCAACGATGGGCCAATGTAAACTGCCAACGATGGGCCAACATAAGTTGCCAATGTTGGGCCAACGTAATCTTGCTCATCGGGCCATCGTTGTACCAACTATAAATGCCAACAATGGGCCAACATAAACTGGCCAATGTTGGGCCAACGTAATCTTGCTCATCGGGCCATCGTTGTACCAACCATAAATGCCAACAATGGGCCAACATAAACTGGCCAATGTTGGGCCAACGTAATCTTGCTCATCGGGCCATCGTTGTACCAACCATAAATGCCAACAATGGGCCAACATAAACTGCCAACGATGGGCCAACGTAAGTTACCAATGTTGGGCCAACGTAATCTTGCTCATCGGGCCATCGTTGTACCAACCATAAATGCCAACAATGGGCCAACATAAACTGCCAACAATGGGCCAACGTAAGTTGCCATTGTTGGGCCAACGTAATCTTGCTCAGCGGGCCATCGTTGTACCAACCATAAATGCCAACAATGGGCCAACATAAACTGGCCAATGTTGGGCCAACGTAATCTTGCTCATCGGGCCATCGTTGTACCAACCATAAATGCCAACAATGGGCCAAAATAACCTGCCAATGTTGGGCCAACGTTATCTTATTTATCTGGTATCGTTGTACCAATCATAAATGCCAACGATGACCCAATATAAGTTGCCACCATTGGACCAACGATGGCAGCCAACGTGGCCCTTCATTGGGCAGACAGGCAAGATATGTTAGGACAACTTTGTTTGCCATATAAGGACGATAAATCCACATTTGAAACATGTTGGCGATAAAATATCTGTCAATACTGCCCAGCTTATCTGCGAAAATCATTTTTAATTTCTTTGAATTTTAAAAGTAACGATGATCCAGTAAGATCCAGTGACAATTACAAAGACAGTGAAAACATATATATCCTAATTATGTTAAATGTCTCCAATGAAATGTCACAGATGCTGGTTCAATACTAACAATATTTCTTTACAATAATTTAAGGTACAAAAATTTGACATAAATTTAACTTTATTAATATGCAAACAGAACCAAACAAAACATCATTACAAAGTAAATACTATACAGATTATCACAAAACTTTAAAAGTGTCTTTTTCTCAGTTCTACAGTTATTGATCTTTTATTATTTTATTATCTAAATCACATATCTGATTTATTTTTGTTTATCCTGTTTTTTCTGCCACCATTTCTATCGGATGCAAATCTGAACCAGACTTTTGCAGTTTTTGCAATTTCATTTTCTGTCGCACTTGCACATAATCTCTCTTTCTAACAGCTTCTGTAATTAAGATCGAAATTATTTGTATATAAGTTGCTGTTAAATGACATGAAACAACTATATACTACCATCTCTAAAAATATGCAGGTATTTTTCTATTCGATATGTAATCTTAGTATCGCAATCAATATGTACAGTACAGACCTGTCTAAAGTTTAACACTAAGCTAAGAAATACGTGCCGAGTCGGCTCGATTCCTCGTTACCTGTATCTCCAAAGTTTCTCGAATGCAGTTATCTATATCTGTGCAGCTTTTCGACAACTAGTTATCCATATATCAACACGTCAGCAATCAAGCTTCTGCTCCTTTTCGTTAGCTCATTGTTTAACTTTCGACAGGTCTGTACTGTAGTTTGGGTATTTTGCTACATCGCAGGGCTTATGACCAGTTTATTTAAAATGTACATGGACGTGCATATAAACATGGAAAATTAAATAATTTTTAAATGACTCATAACAGAAAATAGATAAAAATAAATAAATAATTAAATAAATAAATAATTAATTAATCAATGTCTTTTTGAAAAATATAATTCATTATGGTAATATAGTTTGTTTTATACATGTACCTCAAAGATTTACTAATACTGTATTAAATTCAGTTGAGTTGAGTTAAAATACTTAAAATCAGGAATATTATGGCAGTGAAGTTAATATGTTCCCATTTATTGAATTAAGTAATCAATTGGAAAATATCAATGGCCTTGATCATGTTTTTTTTTCATTTCACAATCAAAAATGTTAAATAATCTAAAACGAAATTCTAAAATAACTTGAGGAAATATAGGCCACTTGAATGCACACATTTTACAATTGCATCTTAAAATAAAGATATAATTATAATCAATTGGAGAATTTCAAAGGAAATGTTACAAATTTATGTTATAAAAATGTTCCTCCAAATAATTAAAACAACTTAATATGTACACATTCATGCCCATGGGGTTACAATTTCTGTACAATGAAAGTGCTAAAACAGGTGTTCAAGACCGGTGTTTGACATTACAAATGTGTGTGTGTGTGTGTGTGTGTGTGTGTGTGTGTGTGTGAGAGAGAGAGAGAGATACTCTGATGAAAAACATTAAATCAAATTGGCATCAGGTCACTTTGGATTTTCGACAAAAAGTCTTTTAAACAGATTTTTTATTAGCAAATATTATATTCACGTTAACTTAAGTTACTGCAAACCTTGTGAATATAATTATGCATATTTGCAGATTGACGATGGTATTAATTAGGGCATTAAACCATTAAAAATAAATTTCAATTCAGTAAATCTGGGGTTCCTATCCTTACATCAAAAAGTTTGTTATTACAAAGCTTGACTGGACAAGTAGCTGAATATAATGCACATACATACTTTCATATTGAGAGAGAGAGAGAGAGAGAGAGAGAGAGAGAGAGATTTATATAGTATAATAAAATTATACTTACATAATTAAATTAAACTTCAGTCTTTACAAGAGAGTACTACTAATATTTGTCTTGGTAATACTGTTGTCCAGGTCTTCTTTTAAACTTTAAAACCATCTTAGGTAAAGTTAATACCATCAAAACCTGTCCACTTAGTATTGGTTAGATGACAATAAGAAAAATCTTTATGAATAAGAAGGGGGTGGAGTGGAGCACAGCCCTTTCTTATTCATGAAGATTTGCCTTATGTCATCTAACCAATTTAGACCACACTTTCAACATGACCCAACTGGGATGAAAACCATTAACCCAGCTGTTCATTCAAAAAGCTCACCTGTTTGAGAAAAAGTAGAGGAAGTTGTTTTTTTTAAGGTTGTAACAAATATAACTAAAAACCTAACTTTTGTGATGGTGGATATTCAAAATGAGTGACCAAGGTGTAGACTACATCCCTTTGATGATTTTAATTAATTTTCGCATTCCTTTAGGCTGTTTTATTCAAATATAAGCATGTTTATCTATTTTATCAAATTAACTAACAAATAAAATATTAATTATTGATATAATTAACAAATATGGTTTTGGGCACAGACGCACAATCGTAAAGTTAAAGCCACAATTTTGACTGGAGTGAAAAAAATCATTATAATTGAAAACTTGACCAGAAAAGTGATTGAAAACCACCAAGCTCGAAAACACGCACATGTAATTCAGAAATTACACATGAATTACATGTGTCATTAAAAAACTCCTTATTTCAGTATAAATTTTCATGACGTCATTGTGAATACGAAAATCCTATTTTTTTTAAATCTGAAAGAATTTTGACAATATTAAAAAAGATATCAATTAAATTTTGTGAAAAAATGTCTTTATCAAAGGTATCAAAGGCAATTCTTAGTGATTCAATGGTATCTGTTGAATTTATCAGTGTACTGTATTTATGATTTTTTTTTTTTTTTTTTTTTTTGTATATTTTCATTTAATCTTTTAATTGATAGACATAATGTATTTATTTCCTGTAAATAATTTATCAAAAATTATAACAGTTACTTTAAGTTAGGACTTAGAATAATACCATCAAAGCATGTACAAGCCATGCATAACGTTAGCGTCCATTTGTACTACTTGGTCCTAAATGCATCCTTGGGAAAAAGAAATGTGGAATTATGCCTCGTTTGTTGGCAAATGTGGTAAGAACAACAGTTTTTATGTTTGGGCATGGATTAGGATGTTTGTTTACCATTGGCCCATTGTTGGTCCAATGTTGTCAGACCAACAGTTATAATTCATATGTTGGCCCATTGTTGGTCCAATATTGTCAGACCAACATTTATAATCCATATGTTGGCCCATTGTTGGCCCAATGTTGTCAGACCAACAGTTATAATTCATATGTTGGCTTGGTTGTCAGATGTTGTTTCATTGGCCCATTGTTGGTCCAATATTGTTAGACCAACATTTATAATCCATATGTTGGCCCAATGTTGTCAGACCAACAGTTATAATTCATATGTTGGCCCATTGTTGGCCCAATATTGTCAGACCAACAGTTATAATTCATATGTTGGCCCATTGTTGGCTTAGTGTTGTCAGACCAAATGTTACAATTCATATGTTGACCCATTGTTGCTTTAATGTTGTCAAGCTGTCAGTTAGAATCTGTTGGTCCCATGTTGGCCAGGTCCCATGTTGGCCAAATGATGTTTAACCGACAATTACTACTCGTATATCGGGCCAATGTTTGTTCAATGTTGTTTAACCAACTATTCGAAATTTTATGTTGGTCCAATGTTGGCCCAATGTTGTCACACCAATAGTTAGAATTCCTATGTTGGTTCATTGGTGGTCAATGTTGTTTAACCAACGTTAGAATACCTATGTTGGTCCAACGTTGGCCCAATGTTGTTTAACCAACTGTAAGAATTCCTATGTTGGTCTAATATGTTGGCTCAATGTTGTGTTTAACTAACAGTTAGAACCTATGTTGGTCCAATGTTGGCCCAATGTTGTTTAAATTAACAGTTAGAATTCCTATGTTGGTCCAATGTTTGCCCAATGTTGTTTAATTAACAGTTAGAATACCTATGTTGGTCCAACGTTGGCCCAATGTTGTTTAACAACTGTTAGAATTCCTATGTTGGTCTAATGTTGGCTCATGTTGTTTAACCAACAGTTAGAATACCTATGTTGGTCCATGTTGGCCCATGTTGTTTAACCAACAGTTAGAAATACCTATGTTGGTCCAATGTTGGCCCAATGTTGTTTTGATTAAACAGTTTGAAAACCTATGTTGGTCCCTGTTGGCCCAGTGTTGTTTAACCAACCGTTAGAAATCCTATGTTAGTCCAATGTAGGCCCAACATTGTTTAGCCAACGCCAACCATACAACAATATGCCAACGTTGGCCCAACGTTAGTCTGCTATCTGGGTCGTGGTTTGCGATGGATTATTCAAGTGATGTTTGTGGTATGTAGCTGGTTGTCGGTTTACTCAGCGTGTCACTTATGTTACATTTTTGATTTGTTGAACAATCCCTGCTATAACTCCTAACAGAAGCCTCACTTCGATGCCCAGACATTATCATAATGTGTCGTAGTTCTACCCCAGCATCGTTCAGAATTTAAATTTGTGTAGCAGCGAACTTGTAATAATCCTTTGAATTTTATTTTATATTATTTTTAAATATTTTTAATAAATAAAAAATTAATTACTCGTTCATTTTTTTTCTATTTTATTTTTAAACGATTTTACCCATTATCTCCAGAGAGTTGACCTACATTATTTTCCCATTGTCAACATTAAATCTATTTATAGATTTGGAAACACCGAAGGTAGTTCCGGCAAAACTGCAATGTTATACAAAATAACATGTCAAAAATGACGTCATTTATATCCAAATTGACCAATCAAAATTTAAAAGTGACTTTAACCACGCCCAGTTTGTAATTATAACATAATAAATGAATATATATATACATTTTTGTAAATTTTTACGCATATATATAGTGTATAATATATGCGTGTCATTTTTCTTATACTGTTTTTAAACTAGATATTCATATTTATCAACAATTAAATGTAAAATAAGTTGGATAGCTAGGGGAGTTTTTGTCTCGCCCTCAGAAGGTACTCTCACCTCATAAATGGGTATTATGTTTAGTTACTTTTATCTATTAAAATACATGACACACATTCATGTGCCAAAATACATGATCTTTTTTCTATTGTAGGATGTCCTCGCCCAATGCAAAAGGGAAGAAGGTATAAGTAATTTTATCAAATGCATGTTAATTATTTGATTAAACTTCAGTAAATACCAAACACGAAACCAAACGCAATATGTTACGCGTAACAGAATTAGAACATTGTTACTAAATTACATAATGTCATTTTCAGTAACATTTCTCTTCATCTTCTCTTGCTACACATTAATAAGTTTGATTAAATTTGCATTTTTCGTAAACTGCTAAACCTATTGATTTTCATAATACTAGGTCACAAAAGACAACAAAACATTATCAAACAAACTGTTATAGAATATAACATTCGCAAAGACATATTCAGAAACACTACAAAATCTCTGATAAATAAGATTTTGTTTACTTATAATTTATGTTTTATTTCCTATCTGAATATAAATTTTCTATTTCATTTTTCTTTTTCAGAAGATATTGAAGACAGTAATAGGCGATACAACCTTGTTTCTTTTGTTTCTTTTTTGCAAAATTGAGTTTCAACTGATTCAATAAAAATATCCATCTCATTTTTGTTCTGTTATTAAATATCTTTAATTTATGGCATTTATACTAAGTAACCAACAGTAGCAGGTAATCTTAACCAGTCATCTAGGCAGAATATTATCTTATTGGTTAAATTATGTAGCGTAGCTGGGTCCGATATATCATGTAGGCACTGTGCGGAAAGGGCACCCCCTCCTGTCTGGCGGTCCCCCTGGAAAATCTTAAAATATTAGATAGAAATACACGCAATTCCAAGTGTTTCAATGTCTATATTACACGTCGTATGCTGTAAAAAATACACTTTTTTAAAAGCTTCAATTCAAAGAGAAATATTGACTTCATTTAGTGCTCACTTCATAGGTTCGAATACCGGCCAGGCAGACTTTTTTGGAAATAATATTTTTATTGTCCTTCCATACTATTAACAAAGAACATATAACATACAGATATAAAATATTACGTCATTATTACATTTCACAAAAAGTTTTTCAATTTTTTTCTATTTTGATCTATTGAATTTGCCTTTTTAGAAGGATATATAAAAGGGAAAACATTTCTATTTTCATATGATTTTTTAAAGTAAAGCACCTAAGTAGTTTTATCTTCTTTCTGGCTCTACAGAGATAGATGTAAGGTTTATAATCAGAAACATTAATTAATGCTATAGTGTCGAGGATCCTTATAATACCAAATAAAACTTTTTCGGTTTTCTTCTTAATTTCACCGTTGCATTTAACTCTGAGATCCTGCAAAAGGCGATACCAGATATATTTAGTATGTATAGATTCACAAAACATATGTATAATTGTTTCCTTAGTCTTCGACTCAGGCAGACTTGAAAAGTGGCAGTCTTGAGCATTAAGTTCTTATTGAAACTCAATTGGATGAGAGCTTTAAGAAACCGATGCGCTAGTCACGGTAGGTGTGATACGCTAAAACCTTAATGGACATTGTCCTAGCTACATGCACTGCAAAGAGATAATTTTTGTCACTACAATAGCTGGTGACATCTCAATATCATTTCTACAGTACTAAAACTACAGTAACACCAGATGGAGACATTGAGTCATTCATCAAATATTTATCCATGGGTCCCAAAATTCCAGAAATTTGGCATAAATATTATTTTTATTGCGATGATCTTTTCAATATTAACTGATATTTAAACTATTTTCCATGTATTTAAATTTGGTATTTTTCTATCAATTCTGAACTTATATATGTAATGTCTGGAAGTTAAAAGTAAAAATTTTGAGGTTTTATTTCTCTTTTTGTTAATAATTCCAAAGATAGCATTTTCCCTATAATTAATGAAGCGGTTATTTTTTTTGAATATAAAATCTCTACTTCTATCCAAAAGTTTTTATTATCTCACAATACCAAAACATTACTCTATTTTTCAGTTGTATTGTTATAGAAGGTACAAAGAATATTATCTCTTAGTTTAATTTTGAACAAATAATCATTTGTAGAAATTATTGGTTTATCCTGTTTTGAAACCATTGTAATTTGGTATTTTTGCAACTTTTAAAGGGGGTAATATATATTGATTTTCGGTCAATATCTAGATCTAGAATGGATTTCCATCTTTCTTGAATTATGACAGTTGGATTGTTATAAATAAAAACATTGTAAAAGTCCTTACTCCCTTTTTCACTTTTAAAAACTATTCTGAAAAAATATGGCATATCAACTTGCATTAACTTCACTGGTTGGTTTTGTAAATTCAGTTTTTTAATATGTGATTCAATGGTGGACTTTATACCAAGATATTCAACAAAGTTTGTCCTGACAGCAACATACCTTCTAGTAAATTTTTTATATTAAATTAAATTCCGTCTTCATTAAGTAAATCTTTTATGAAATATATGCCAGTGTCAGCCCAAGACTTTAAGAATACTGGACTATTATTTATACAGATATCCTCATTGTACCAGATAGTTACATCTTTAACATTTAAAACAAATTATTCATTATAGAAGTTTGCCCTAAATATGACAAAAAAATCAACTTAACACAAATAAGAAAAATACATTACTCCAAATGATTCAACTCACGAGGTCACATGAACCTAATAATGCCGAAGGATTTTCTAAATGATATTTAAATTGTATAGTGATTGGATCCATTTTTCTGAGTATCCGGTGTAATATCGATGTCAGACCGCTGATATGGATTTTCCTATCGGGTACGTGAAGTAGGTGATATGGATGGCGTCATTGTAACCATATCAAGGCATGCAGAAGCTACATACTTACTACAAAGTATATGATAAATAAATGTGTGACAAGTTTCCACTGATAAATCGGGTAAAAATACTGTTCACTCTACAAGCTTTAGTTATTTAATAGTCATGGATAACACCTAATGCGTCACTTCTGGTTTTGTGCCTTTCCTTTTAACTTTCAACAGTTTGAGGATTTTATTTTACGCTGTAAAAACGACAGCAATAATTAAAACAAATCATTTGTGACTAAATCGACCCTTTGTTATGTAACCTATCGGAAATAGTACTAAACAAATTCGGTTTTTGGTGACCGTCGGTCTTTAAAGCTCTAATCTATTTAGTTTCCAATTAGTATCTTATCCCATTCGGTGAACATCCTGGTATGATAGGTCTGTCAGTTGTCTTAACTAAGTTCGACGGTTTCCTGTGGTCACTTTAGTCAATTTCACCACCCCGAAATGATTGCCAAGATAAGTGAAAGAACATCAAAGGGACATAAAACACTACTACTCAATTTAACTGTCTTTTAATTCCGTGGATATGTTTTTTAACAAAAGTGTCCACATTTTAAAGATTTATAAGTATATTGAAGCGTTTCTAAGAAATAGTCGATTGTGATTCCAAGAAATCCAAAATATAAATCTTTCTTTTTTCAATAATATTGTTTGATTAAATTTGCAAGTTTTCGAAGTAACTGTGTTTACTTTCCCTCTCAGATTGTAATTTAGAAATACCCCGGAACTGTAAATGTTTCGCAGATTTTGTGTTAAAACAAAAAAATCAAAACTTTCATTTAAGAATCTAATAATCCTACACCCGTCTTTCGATATGATCATATTCGATCATCTAGTACTTTAGAATATCAGACATTTGTATTCAGCAAATCAACTCATTATAGAATAATGTATACCATTTTGACATTAAAATTAATATTTTACTTGTTAACTTCGACCTTTGACATACACACTTAAATCTGGTTTGTGATATATTTTCTCATGTTGGTGTCCATTTGTGCCAAGTTTGATAAAAATCCATTGCTGTGTTAGTCATGGAGCGGATATTGGACATCGAAATCTTGGTTTCACCTTGTGACCTTCACCTTTGACCTCTATATCTCATTGTGCGTGACACAACATCTCATATTAGTATACATTTGTAGCAAGTTAGATTAAAATCCGTTAACATGTACATATTAGTTACGGAGCGGACACGACAGTTGGACTCCATAACTAAGATTTAACCTTGTGAGCTTGACATTTGACCCACCTAAATATGGAACGACGTCGTTAATGTTGGAATAAATTAAAAATGTATCAAAATATATGATATGGATTGGATACGATTTTACACGGATAGACAAACATAATTAACAATTTAAATGAAAATAAAATTTATGCTTTATTTGAGATGCGAAACTATATTGACGTTATGTTGGTTATCAACAGTAAGTTACTTATGCACATTTAAAAATTTTATTTCTGACTTGGGATGGGGCATTTAAACCAAAACAAAGCCGTACTAATTATAAAATGGTATCAGCTAAAACGGCCGTCTAGTGCTTTGAAATTAAAACTGGTATAATATGTAAACTAAAACAATTTTTACAAATAGGAACCGATGGAAAAACAAGACTTGTTGGGTAAAGTTCTACATTTGTATGTGTTTTCTTATACTGAACAGTACTAATACTTCACTATGTGATATAGTTACATGTATTAATATTTAAAATCTAGCATTCGCACAAATATGTTATAATATTAGGCGGAATCAGATAAATGGAAAACTAAATCATTTTATCAAGGCCATAATATATAAACGTTTAACAAAATCTTTGCAAATACAATTAGTTTATTTCTGAATATTTCATTTACTAGAATTTAATTATTTCCCTACAATTTCATTCATTATGAGAGAAGAAAAACCTTCACTCCGTATAAAGTGTGTTTTTTTAAGTTTACAAAATACCAGAAAACTAATTTGGTAGATTTTTATAAATCATTTGGTATATATACATATTTCGTTTTTATGACATTGAATTAAAACGTTAAAAAACATTAATTATGTTAGCGAACAAATGCAAATAACTGATAGGAATACATATGTCACATATAATATATATATCTCAATATGCATAAGCGTGATGTGATATTTTATAGTTTTTTACTTTAATTTTTTTCTTAATTCGACATAAAGTGATTAATGTATACAGATTGTAATGCATATATAAACCTCTGAATCGCGTTAACAGGCACAAAACAAACAAAATGGACAGTAAAACTTGTCTGCTCGTGTTAATTTTCACGTTATGCGCAGATGTAATTGCGAGTTACAAGGCAAAAAATCTTTGTGGCGGATACGATATCAGCCAAGACCCTGGAATTGAAGCCAGACAGGTTTTTAATTTTTCTGTTATGCATTTAATCATTTTGTTCATACAATTGTGTTGATGTAATGATAAGATGATATCATCCCTGTAATTTCTCTTCTTCAGCTTGATGGTTTGTGGTATTCCCAAGGCATCATATCTTCGCAGTATCCGAACGATGCAATAATCTTCTTTCAGGACCAAGGAAAAACGTTTTGGGGTAGCTATTGGTAGGTACCTAAATATGCATTATATAGCGACATGACATATATATTTCATGGTGAAATACAAGTTATTTTAATTGAATTGTATTTCATTTTTGTTTTTATTATTATTATTTATCAAACACTTAAAAAATCGATTTTCTTTCTGAATGTTGTACATGGTGTAAGGGACTTGTACATGCTACTTTTTAGTTATTTAGTTTCCTTCGAGCTTACTTATAACGATGAAAGCAATCACTTTTGAAGCACCACAGACTTTCGAAACCGGACCCGCCAATTTGTTATAGATCGACTAATGCATACGATATTACTTTACAAGCTTCTTTTCAGACTAGTAATTTTGCGTTTTGTTTTATCTATGATATAGATTAAGCAATGAGAGTAAAACAAACATCTTTGGTATCTATTTATCAATTTCAATGGATACCATGTGCATATTTAGTTGTTGTCTACATTTTAGTAAAATACTAGTTTTTCCTCAGTAATATACGGTAAGGCAATGTTATACATACATTTCAGGAACTCTACCACCAAAACTTGCTCATTTTTGAAGGGAGTTAAAAATCATTTACAGTCCCTGGACAATGGGCCGTTTGCTTCTTGTTTTACTTACAGAGATGTTTTACCAAGTAAGTTTATTCTTTTGCCACGCAAAACACATATTTTCCTTTGGTTTCTATCGGTGACAATTTTATAATAAGGAACATCAAAATCCAGTGAATATAGTAAGCTTAAATTTACTACATGATAACACAAATCTTTTTTTTTAAATCTACTGCTATTTTATGTAAAACTATATTTGAGAGGTACTTACTTTTTCGGAGCACTGGCCTCACTTCCCTGTTAACCCTAACTTGTCAGTTTTAAAGTTTTTCCTTTGCTTCCAAATTGTGATTCGGACATGGATTAGTATGTTTGTTTTTTATTTAAAGGGACACTGAAGTCTAGGGGATTATGACCAAAATCGATAGTTATAAGTACAATATTAATAATAAAATTCAAAAAAATAAAAAATTATTCCATTAAGATATATATTTCGCTATTTGAAAATTGCCGAAAATCATCGCCGCAGCTCTTCTGTGTTGGAGGTGAGAAGAACACGCTGTGACGTCATGTGTGAACAAACCTCGCCATGCTATCAATAGTGTGGTTACAGTATAGTGTAAAAGTTGTTAAAAATATTGTTTAAATATGGTTTTGTGTGCGACCGTTGATTGTAAAAATAATTATAAAATTATGATAACTTAGAATTTGTCTCTATTTAGACTTATTTTAAATTTAATAATGACCAATATTGGCTAAATCATGTGCACAATGATCTATGCATCAACTAACCTAAAATGATAAAATATTCTTTTATTTTTTCACGATAAATCAATAAGATCCCAATTTCTTAAAAGTAGAATTTACATCCCTTTCTCGCATACAGGTAATTAAGAGATTATCAGTAACCTACAGTACCTTTAGATCCTGTTTATTAGACATTCCATGGCCGGTAATCAAGAGGTAGATCTACCTTACAATATACAACATAGATCTGAAGATTGATAGGTGTAAATAAATTAAGTGATAAAGTCTTCACGATATCCCATATTAAATGTAAGTATAATTAATTTGGAATTTTGGAAAGATGCATTAAAAAATATTAAATATTTCAATATTGATTTACGAATGTATAAATTGATGGGTCGACTGTCGTGACTGGCGGTATGAAATTAAAATGATTTAAATTATTGAAATATTCCTATTCGTAAGTTCAATTTTAAACATCAAAAACTCTAAAAAAAAAAATTAATCCCCTCCCCCCGCTTCTCATGTCATTGATGCGAAGAAAAATTATGTCTGTAACAGTGTGATCTAGTTCAGGACAAATTTGAATGCTGACGGCGAGAGTCCGTACAGGCCCGTCCTTTAAAATTGTATAAATTTACTTTTAAATGAATTTCCATACAATGACGTTTTTAAGTAGACTTGGCTGCAAATTTCATGAAAATCTCTTAAAAAAACTAAAATAAAGTACAATATCCACGGTATATTATTTACTATGTTATACTGCTGTTTGTGTTCACCATATCATTTCATAATTTCTGCTACTTCGTCTGTTTCACATCTTGATATAAATGAAATTATCTTGACTACGATTTTGCCTTACAAGTTATAACATATTCAGATATAAATGGAATTATCAGGACATGGATTATACAATTCAAGCAATAATTATAGCTAGCGTCATCTTGATATAAATAAAATAATCTTGAGATATATAATACAATCCAAGTTATAATTATTGACATGACTGGTGACATCTTGATATAAGTGAAATTATTGTGAGATGTGAAGATACTTAAATGTAACTACAAATAATTAATACATGTATAAACTAAAGAGAATGTATTGTCCAATTTTCATTAGATTTAAAAGGACAGCTTATTTCCCGGTTTCAATGGTACACATATATAAAGAAATTGGGAAACAATTACAACTTATAACTTCTGAAAGAAACGCATCTCTTATTTTCCAAACTATACACAGGATGAAATAACTCTCCTGTTTATTGTGTAACCAGTAGGTGATCTGATGACGAAACGCATTAAAAATTAAAATAAAAAAGTGAAATTAAATTCTTGGCTCATAACAATTGTGTGGCGGAAAGGGCTCAATAGGTAGTCAGGTGGCCCAATCGGTAGAGCGTATGTAGTACATGTATTGTGAAGGTCCCGGGTTCGAGTTCGGTTACGCCGCTGTTACATTTGGGGAATCATCCGACCTGGGCATTGGCTGACCAACAAGTTGGTCCCAGGGGTGGAACCCGCTGGTTTCGATTCAAGGGAGTTGAATAGAAAAAAGATGGGAGGAATTTGGCGGTCCGTGTAGCTCAATCGGTAGAACGTCCCGCTAGTATTAGGAAGCTCCCGGGCTCGAGTCCCGGTGTAGCAGCTGCATTTTCCCCTTTCCTGTTAGTACATCAAAAGTAGCTATCCCCTCTTCTGATTTACAAATGCTTGTTATTCTTTTTTCATATATAATTATTATCATCATTAATATTTTTTAATGCATATTAACATCATTTTCTGGAAGGACCTATTTATTTATTTATTTATTCTATATACGTATTTATTATAATAAATATAAGTAAAGTCTGAAATAATTATTGTGAAAAATGATGTTTTTAAAAATTCTCTAAAAATTATAGATATTTATGAATTACGAGATTATCAACATCTTAAAATAAGGTGTGTAAATACACAACTACTGTTGCAGTTTAAGGGTTGGTAAATATACAGGAAGTGTCGGTATACCTGTCTCGTTAGTTAAGTGGATTGGGTACACTCCGATATGCAACTAGTCAGTCAATATTGAGGGTTTAATTACAGGTGACTATAATAATAATAATAATAATAATAATAATAATAATAAAAACTTATTCTCATCAACCGTAAATGTTTTTTTTTTTCATGACTGGCCATGGTGTAATGTCTCCTCGTCTTATGTTGTTTCTTGCAATCGTTGCTAATCGCAAAACTTCTTGGTTGAAATGCACGATCTCAAGGTCAAAGCTGTCGATTATACATTTTTAAATAAATTGCAATTTTTAATTTTGTCTTTGATCTGTACGATTTCTGTGCAGCAAATGCATTCCCTCTCAGTGTTCATTGCTCGGCAGCTTCATTATATGTCCCAAACCTACAAACGATGATCATTATCTATAACTTCGCATGAATCCGATTTGAATAAATTCTCTGGTTTACTTTCAGTTCCCTAATATTCTGACTCAAAATCAAAAAGATAATGCGCCATTTCTAATAATATGGATAAGTAACAACTCGTAAGATGCGACACTTCTGTATATATAAGCAGTAGTTAGGAAGAGTGGTTGTTCACACATGACGTCACAACTTGTTTTCGTACCTCCCGATTGAAGAGTTCCAAAATGGCCTGAGGTTACGAATTTTGATTTTTTAAACTTCTATATCTTTTTTATTTCGGCGAATAAAAAGGTGAAATTTTCAATATAATAATAATTTAACATAAATTTTCATATTTTGGTCAAATTGGCTAGACTTCAGTGTCCCTTTAATGTTAACGTTTATTTTTTAAACTAGAAACGTATAATAGTTTTACAATTAAATACTGAAATTAATTTCATTTGATATTTGAGTAGAGTGAAGTAATAGTGTATTTAAGTCTAAGTAATTGGTATTTAACCTATATCAAAGCTTTTGGTTCTTGGATGAATTTGTCCAAATAGAATAAGTGCCTAAGCGGTGAGAGATATTGTGACATGCTGGCCGGTGCTCTAAACAGAGGCATTCTGTTTTAGAAAGGTATACAAATAAACTTCGCTTCATGTACATGAATCAATGAATGTAAACAGATGTTGGCATATGCCAGTATAATCATGAATTTGATTCGAATAGAGTCGAGCGATGATTTAACATCCTAGTCAAGATTTTTCTACTTGCATCAAGGCAGTCAGGCCATTTCATACATATTGGGGAAATCAGAGTGCTCAGAGAAAAAAATCGTTGGCAAACGAAATGACACATGTTCACACATCAGTCTCAATAATGGTGTTTCAAACCTAGGCGGAGTGAGACACTGTGGTCTGTAAACAAACGTTTCAGATCACACGGTTACCAATGACCACTTGTAAAATTTTCTTTTTTTTTAAATATATCTAAAGTGACTTGTTTTCACTGCAACATATATAATGTGTTAGTATTTTTGTTACAGATGAAGAAGTTGAAGCTGAGTGGCCACTTTTTTTTTCATCCTCAAACCTGATCATGTATTACCATTGCTTTGGCAAAGTTGGATATGATGGGCGATGTTCAGAAAAGCCTTTTGTAAGAATAATGACACGATCGTTGGACATTTCTCCAAAAGAAAAGTACGTCATTGACAAAAGATTGAGACAATTTGGGGAATCCATACATTCGGTTACCTTCTCAAATCCTCGTAAAAATGGTATGTTATTTATTTATAGTTCAATTCTTTGTTTCAAGCATCTTAATTGTTTGGATATTTTCTGTTGTATTTGCATGAACGGATTGGCTATTGATGACATGATCTTATTTTGTATGACTCACAGATCTAAGTCCCTTTGTCATAGCGATTCTACTTGCAACGGCTATTTTGTTGCTTAAATTTTTAATTTGTGACGAAAAACAGGTAACAGCAAACCATAAAATAAACAGCACGCGAAAAAACGCATAAAAAGACAAACAAATATTGGGATCACTGATTATGAAGTCCATTATTTTGGCTGATAAATAGTCCTAATGATAAATGGTAGATATTCTAACAACATTATGTGATTATCATTTTCAGTCTAATTAACGATCATTTCTACCAGTAGGATAGCCAAGTCCAAATTTTGCGTTGGTTTTAAAATTTGAGACCTTCCGCGGTAAATAAAAAGGGATTACTTTTTGGCAAGTGTCTGAACCCGAAAAAAAATCGCCATTTTCAGAATCGTTTTTATACCATAAAATTAACATTTCTATCTACGAATATGATGCAAGCGTGTGAGGAATTAACTAAACTTTCTACATGTATCAAAAAGTCCGAGATAAAACGCCACATTTACTTAAAATTACTGATATCCCGACGATTACCGATTTCTCTTGAAAATCAACAGAAATTTCTTCTCCATTTTTGAAACTGGTACGTTTTTTGTGTAAAGAATACTATTCCTAGAAATTTTGATACAATGTCAGAAAATTATTATAGTATACGCCAGTAAATTATCGTACCTGGTGCATGAGGGTTAAATATGCGAAAATCGCAAAAATCCAACAGCATGATTTCAGTACGTCTTGTTGTCAATGAAAACAAATATGGCCGCGACCTTGATAAACATTGTTCTAACGTAATGACGTAAACAACGTTCCCTGTGTCAAATATATAGGTCAACTGTCTACTGTATACACAGTACATGCAATGTACAGTACAGACCTGTCGTAAGTTTAACACTAAGCTAACCAAAAGAAGTCAAAGCTCGACTGCCGAGTGCCCAAGGTATGGAAAGGTAGCGGTCGAAAAGTTGCCGAGAGATAGATGGCAACTGCTGTCGATATAAACATCAAACGAGGAACCAATATGGGCTGTCGGCACTAATTCGTTAGCTGGATGCTAAACTTTGTACAGGTCTATACTGTATTTATTGATTTTTTTTGCAACAGGCATCCTCATCTGGCACACATCATATGACATGTGTTTGTTGATGGAGATACTTTAGGACCCCAACAGGAATAAATAAATAGGGCCTACATTAAAAAAATAGAAATGATAAATAAATAAATAGATAAATAAATAAATAAATAAGAAATTCTACAGAGAAATAAGTTAGAGCTGGGACACAGTAATGTTGAGCAGGTTACAAAATGTCTAGCAGGTTAGAGATGATAGATAAATAAATAAATAAATAAATAAATAAATAAATAAATAAATAAATAAATAAATAAATAAATAAATCAGAAATTGTTCAGAGAAATAAGTTATAACTGGGACACAATATGTCAGCAGTTAATAAATAAATAAATAAATAAATAAATAAGTAAGAAATTCTACAGAGAAATAAGTTAGAGCTGGGACACAATATGTCAGCAGTTAATAAATAAATAAATAAATAAATCAGAAATTCTACAGAGAAATAAGTTAGAGCTGGGACACAGTATGTTGAACAAAATTAACATTTAAAAAATAAAAGATATTGAATTACTAAAAAGTTAAAAAAAATTATGAACAGACAGATAGTTAGAAATTTTGTCATATTGTTGTTTGTTAAATGAATGACAAGTGGGCCATAATAGCATTTAAAAGGACTAAAATTGTCTAAATTATCATTTAATTTAGAAACTACACAAACAGGTGATTTTATGGGGGACAGGTACTTTCTAGTTGTTCTGGCTGTGATAAATAGATAAACCATTTACAAATAAATCAAAAACTATGGGATCATATGACAGTGTTCATTCTAGAAAGGGGCTGTTGATCCTTTATTTTGCCAAATGGCACCATTGTAAAGGCCATAGTGGGCCACATTTGAAATTAGATTTCAAATGCAAGTTCAAAATATTTGATAGCATTGTCATATATAAAAGCTACATTATATAGAACTTTTAAATACTTCATTACAAAAGCTTTTACATCAGCCTAAAAGACTACAAGTCACATCAAACATTAGATGTATGCAAAATTATTGATGTTATTCAACTTGTTATTAGAAGAATTTTATTAGAAATGGACCCATCTGAAAAAATCCTAGAATGAACACTCATGGTTATTACTGTTTACACATAATGGAACATTTTTCAAAGAAAAATGCATTATGTGTGACTAAACCAACTTTGTAAATTGCAATAATGTTGAATGTCTCATTTCATGTAAAATTAAAACATAACAATATCTTTAATACATTAGGAATTAGATATCATCAGACATTTATGAATGTTTCATTTTATATAGAATTAAAAAAAATCAACACATATCAATATCCTTAACATACTGGGAATTATATACCAATACACATTTATGAATTGAATGCTTCTCTTGATACTGAATACCTCTTTTTTCACCACATGAAATGCTTTTCATGCACCCTTGTCTGAAGTGTAGCATACAGGAAACAGCATAGGTTAAAATCTTACTATGTCAGAAAGTTTGCCAGTTCTCTTGTTGAAGGGTGTGTTTTACCTCAGGGATGAAGCCTAACTATTTTGAGCTAGGGGCCAGCTCACTTCATAAAAGAATTTGTAACAGTAATAAATGGCTTAAATGTGTAAACATTAAGGGACCCAGACTGGATTTTAGAAGTCATTGGCTACTTGGCCCCTGCTTATCTTCATCCCTGTACCTAGTTTCCCCCTTAATCTCATTTACCTGATTATAATTGAAATAATCTTGAATGGAGTGTGTTTACCAACCAATTAATTCTAAATTTAACTGTTAAATCAATAAATCTGGAATAGGCCTGTGTGTTACAATTATTTTGAATTCTTTCAAACTAATAATGCCCATTTGGATACACTGTGTCATAAATTTCACTGCATTTGCATAAACTTATTTCTTAATGTTATTATCAAACCAGTTCCCATGAATTTTCCTGAAAGGTGATATTTATTTATCAGAATTTTACAATTTTACAGAAATTACTGAAATTCCTAAATATTTTACAAATCTGTATTTAATCATTATAATATGGAGTTAAATTTTTAACCAAGTCAAATGAAATCCACATGATTGGTATTCACTTTTCCTATTTCCTACTTCCACATACTGACATAGTCTATTTTAAATGTTATTTGTGCTATGTCAAGTTGACTTAAAACTTTTAATGAAGCAAAGTAGTCAACTTTTCATGTCTAAATTGTACTAAAATAATAATGCCGGGGTTATTGGCATCAGAACAGAAACAAAAATCTAAATAATAAAGACCAATGTTGTGTTGACTCTGGCTAAACTAACATGGGATATGTTTCCTCATTTTGGGAAATATTTCTTAAAGAAAAATCCAGTCTAACCCTCTTTAATGATGTTAGCTTATTTATCCAATGATATGTACTGATATGACAGACATGTCCTGTTTATATTTTGCCAGCAAAGCAAAAATCAGTTGGTAATTTTCAGTAATTCTGAGTCCCTAACTAGTTCTACATGAGCAGGTTGCACTGTACACTGTATTGGTACAGATCCCGAGACCATATGGGTAACATTAGAACACATCCGTATCTTATGTGTTCCACAGCCATGCAGATCGATCATACATGACAAATAAGGCAAAAAAGCTTGACTATTTTGTCCAAAATACACGATGACATTTTCTGCATGCTAAAATTGTGATCGAAGCGGGACGAATGCTAATCAAATATGTCCGACTGGAAGTAGTTCCAAAAAATCGGCAGATTAGACGAGAAATGAGGTGAAAATACAATATTTTTAAGGAAAAACTTACTTTATTTCCGGCAACAAAAATATCTCCACAGCGTCTCTCGATTATCAAATTTATACATTGCATACAATAAGGAAGCTGTCTTAGCATTTTTTCTGTGTCAAATTAGCCGGAAAGGGGGCGGCCCATGATCGAGAATCCGGCAATGTCATCGATTTTTTCGACATTTGAAACTGGTACGTTTTTTGTGTAAAGAAAATTATTTGACAAATTATACATCAAAATAACCGTGAGAAAAAGTTCTTTCCGTTCATGTAAAAACATCTTTGGTGCATGAGGAACTGCGTACACAGAATGATATTTTTTAAAGTTTCGATTTTCAATTTTTCGCCGGTGCCTAACATTCAATTACGATTTAAATTGTTAAATTCTCACCGACTTTGATAAAAATCGTCTTTACTGACGTACTTTTGTCCTCAAAAAACGATAAAATACTACAAATAGTATTAAAAACTCGCAGTGAAATAAATATTATGTAATTTTACCACCTCGAGTGAATTCAAATTTTTGACAATTTTTTCACTTTGTCTGCGCGTGAAATTTTGTTTGATGAATCAATGCGCTGGCCGGGTTGGCTATCCTACTGGACAACAATATTGGTCAAAGATATCAAATATAAACTATCATTTTCCACTAACAGTGACTCAAACAAGTGTTTATTTAATTTCCATTGTTCAAATTCTCTCCAATGTGACCTATTGCTATTTTTATGGATTAATACAATTGATATTTAAACTTTATTTCCTATCTGGCGTAGCACTGTTTCAATGTTTTTAAATATTTAAATGTTTCGTGGGATGTGTATCCTAAAAGAAATAAGAAGCGGAACATGGATAAAAAATTAACGACTGGATTTTTTATTTCATTTAATTATTTAATCATTATTATTTGTATGATAATTATTATTATTATATTTTTTATTATTATTATTATTATTATACAACGTTTTATGCCCCCTAACACAAACTTATCTTTATTCCGTAAAAAACAACTACTTTGCCTGAAAATGAACCTAAGCTATCAAATTGAAACAATATTTCTAAAATATAATGAATGAATATATATATACATTTTTGTAAAGTGTTACGCATATACAGTGTATGATATATGCAGGTCATTTTTCTAATACTGTTTTGAAACTATTTATTTATATTCATCAACCATTAATTGTAAAATAAGTTGGATAGCTAGGGGAGTTGTTTGTTCGCTCTAAGAGGGTACTCTCACCTCATAAATGGGTATTATGTTTAGTTACTTTTATTTTTTAAAATACATGACACACATTCATGCGCAAATATACATGATCTTTTTTCAATTGTAGGATGTCCTCGCCCAATGCAAAAGGGAAGAAGGTATGAGTAATTTTATCAAATGCATGTAAATTATTTGTTTAAACTTCAGTAAAAACCAAACAGCAAAACAAAAGCAATATATTCATAGGTAACAGAATTAGAACAGTGTTACTAAATGTAACTTAATGTCATTTCTCTCTTCATCATATCTTTCCACACATTACTAAATTTAATTAAATTTCATTTTTCGTATACTGCTAAACCTGTAGATTGTCATAAAAGTAGTTCACCAAATACAACAAAACATTATCAAACAAACTTATGTCGGTTTTAATCAGGTGTTCTTATAAACTATAAATACGTGCGTTCAAGTATATTCACACACAATCTAAAAACTTCAATAAAACAATTTTGAGTTTTTAATTGTGGCCTAAGTAGAATATAATATTCACAGAGGCATAATCAGATACACTACAAAATTTCTGATAAACAATATTTTATTTATCATTTCCTGTTTGAATATAACTTTTCTATTTCTTTTTTCTGTTTTTCTATTTCAGAAGATATTGAAGACAGTAATAGGCGATGCAATCTTGTTTCTTTTGCTTCGTTTTCAGGGATTCAATAAAAAGATCCGTCTGAACTGTGTTCTGTTATTAAATATCTTTAATGTATGACATTTATACTAATCAAAAACACACATACTAATCCATGTCAGAATCACAATCCAGAAGCAAAGTAAAACCTTTGGAACTGACAAGTTAGGTTAGACACGTGACCTTCCACCAGGGAAGTGAGGCCGGGTGTTCCGGAAGGGTAAGCACCTTCTGTTAAGCTAGCTACACCCGCCACGTGTGTAATCAAAATTGTGTGAAATTAACATGAAATTATGAGACGTCAAATATATCCAGTGCAATCCTAAGTAACAATATGTAGCAGGGGTATATTCAACCAATCATCTATCCGAAATATTATCTTATTGGTTTAATTATGCAGAATGTGTCATTGCTTGAATTATATTTGTTGATGTTATGCGATATCATTCATATAACCAGTTATCTAAATATACTTCAGAATATACTTCAGAACACTAAGGTAAGATTTTTTTTCAAAAGAAAATCAAGCATTTACTTGAAGATAGAATTTCAGAATCATTACGGATTCTAATGAAGTGTATTATAAACATTGAGCTGAATATTACCTAATATGCCACACCCGAATAGCAACTTTAAAAGCTATAAGACAAATGTGATGACGTCCATTTTTCTATTGTCAACTACCCATGACTATGCAGCAATATATCTGCTTCTCACTTTCACCGTTATTACCCTACGTTATACTTGTTCCCGCAACGGGAATTTTATACATCGAAGCCACTTACAAATAAAGAGTTGACTCATAAATATTGAACGTTTAGACCCATCGAAGCCATCAAAAAGTTAAATGGTCATCATTACGATATGTCGATAATTATGATGTCTCTGTATCAATGATTAAAATGGATATATTTGACGTCATATAGTTCCAGTTACGTTCATTCTCAATTCTGGTTACAAATGTGACAGACGTAGCTATCTTAACAGAAGACGAACTCACTTGCCTGGTGAATCCTTCCGTATTGATATAAATATCCATTTATTTTTATTTATTTATTTATTGATTTTTGGATTGTCATTGGAACATATTCCAGTATGCCTTTGATAAAAAAACTAAGTAGATTAATAGTACTAAAATTTCTAAAAAGTTGCACTCCTTAGAGACATGCATCCCACATGCTCTCCCAGCTGATGCAGCTTTTGACAACATTGTTACTTAGCATTCTTTTACACATGGGAGAGAGACAATGAGAAAAAAAGAGAGCAAAAAGTATAAAATGAGACAATTCACTATAATTTTGTCCAACGCAAATCACAGTTCATTGTTTTTTAATACTAAAAGCAATTTGTTATAATTTGTACACGTCAATACAATATTTCCTAAACAGATATTACGTGGACATTGTTCGAATATCAAATGTATCAGCAAGCACTTCGATATTAAGAGAATCTATAACGAGTTCCAGACCGAGTAATTGATTATTTTTCTCGCATATAGATTCTAATTGAAGCCTAACGACATTGAAATTTTCTACTACAGAACAAAGATTTTGCTAGCGGATGTATACATGGATGACAAAATATTGTAACGTCATAAATGACGTGTTGCTCAGAGCAAAAATGTGGACCTTCGATATAACAAATAAGAACAAAATACGTTTTCTTTTTTTAACACTTATAGGTCAAAATTATAATTTAATAACAAATAATAAAATAGAATTAAACATTATAGAAATCAGTTTGTTAGGTAGATAGCTCTAATATGTTATGATATCCCTTGTATCATGAATTACGTCCCTTGCTATTATTGAAAAACTCGTCCCCGTTGTACTTAGATAGCCTACACGCGCTCTCTCTGGGTGCGATATGGAAAAATATCGAACCGCCTATCCCGTGAGATTAACCTGTCACGTATGCGAGAAATTTTAATATATTTATACCTAATGTATCAGAAAAATAAAGATTTAATTCAATCAGTTTAAACTTAAATATGTCTTTGCATCTTTTTAGAAATATTTATTAAATACAAACATACTAATCCATGTCCGAATCACAAACCAGAAGAACAGTAAAAACTTTGAAACTTCTCAATATTAATATCTAATCCACAATTCAAATAATTGTTTATTTAACATATTAGTATTAAATGATGTCTATTTATAACCTTTACCGTAATATTTTCTCATAAGAATAAAACAAGACCACAATTTTTTTTAATATCTACTGTTATTTCTGTAAAATTATATTTAGAAGTGCTTACCCTTTTGGAGCACCAGGCCTCACTTCAATGATGAAAGTTAACGTGTTAACCCTAACTTGTCAGTTTCAAAGTTTTTACTTTGCTTCTCGATTGTGATTCGGACATGGATTGGTATGTTTGTTTTTTATTTAATGTTTACGTTTATGTTTTGGAACAAGAAACATATAATACTTTTACAAATAAATATTGACATTGATTTCACTTAATCTTTGAGGGGAGTGAAGTAATGGCATATTTAAGTAATGGGTATTTAACCTTTATCAAAGCTTTATTCAAATAGAATAAGTGCTTCAGCGGTGAGAGACATTGCATTGTGATATGCAGAGACATTCTGTTTTAGAAACGGTAAAATAGAAACACTTAACGTCCTGTGCTTGAATCATGGCATGTAAACAGATGTTGGCATATGCTGATGTAGTCATAAATTGGAGTCGAACAGAGTCGAGCAATTTAATAGCCTAGTCAAGATTTTTCTACTTGAATCAAGTCGGCCAGTTCATACATGTTGGGGAAGTCAGAGTGCTCGGAGAAAATCAACGATCTTTGGCAAGCGAAATGACACATATGTTCACACATCAGTCTAAATGAATGCATTCCAAACTCAGGCGGTGTGAGGCACTGTGATCCATAAGCGAACGTTTGAGATCACACGGTCACCCATGACAGCTTGTGAAATTTTCTTTTTTGTTGAAATATATATAAAGTGACTGTTTCCACTAGTACATGTATTATGTGCTAATAATTTTTGTTACAGGTGAAGAAGTTCCAGTCGAGTGGCCAGTATTTTTTTCATCATCAAACCTCCTAATGTATTTTCATTGCTTTGGCAAATTTGGATATGATAGACGATGTTCAGAAAAGCCTTTCGTAAGAATAATGACAAGAACGTTAAACATTTCTCCAAAAGAAAAGCATATTATAGACAAAAGATTGAGACAATTTGGGGAATCAATACATTCTGTTACCTTCTCGGATTGGCTCTTTATGACATAATCTTATTATGGATCACAGTCCTAAACACCTACATCATAAAGATTCTACTTACAAGGGCTCAATTGTTGCTTAATTTTTTGTGACGTTTCGCAAAAAAGCAGTTGGCAGTTCACAGGCAAAGGCCAACCCTTAAATAAACAGCACGCGAAAGAAAAACTCATAAAAAAGACAATCAAATATTGGGACAACTGATTATAAAGTCCATTATTTTGGCTAATAAATAGCCCTAATGATAAATGGTAGATATTCTAACAACATTATGTGATAATCATTTTCAGTATTATTAACGGTCATTGCTACAACAATATTGGTCAACGATATCAAATACAAACTATCATTTTCCACTAACAGTGACTCAAACAAGTGTTTATTTAATTTCCATTGTTCAAATTATCTCCAATGTAAGCTATTGCTATTTATATGGATTAATACAATTGATATTGAAACTTTATTTGCTATCGGGCGTAGAGCATTGTTTCAATGTTTTTTAATATTTAAATGTTTCGTGGGATGTGTATCCTTAATGAAATGAGTAGCAGAACATAGATAAAAAATTAACGACTGGATTTTATATTTTTATTTATTTATTTAATTATTATTATTATTATTAGTAGTAGTAGTAGTAGTAGTAGTAGTAGTAGTAGTAGTAGTATCAGAATACAACGTTTTATCTCCCTAACACAAACTTACTTAAGTGTACTTACTTTCTTTCCATTGTTCAAATTATCTCCAAAATGACCTATTGCTATTTTTATGGATTAATACAATTGATATTGAAACTTTATTTCCTATCTGGCGTAGCACTGTTTCAATGTTTTTAAATATTTAAATGTTTCGTGGGATGTGTATCCTAAAAGAAATAAGAAGCGGAACATGGATAAAAAATTAACGACTGGATTTTTTATTTCATTTAATTATTTAATCATTATTATTTGTATGATTATTATTATTATTATTATTATTATTATTATTATTATTATTATTATACAACGTTTTATGCCCCCTAACACAAACTTATCTTTATTCCGTAAAAAACAATTACTTTGCCTGAAAAGGAACCTAAGCTATCAAATTGAAACAATATTTCTAAAATATTATGAATGTATATATATATACATTTTTGTAAAGTGTTACGCATATATACAGTGTATGATATATGCAGGTCATTTTTCTAATACTGTTTTAAAACTATTTATTTATATACATCAACCATTAATTGTAAAATAAGTTGGATAGCTAGGGGAGTTGTTTGTTCGCTCTAAGAGGGTACTCTCACCTCATAAATGGGTATTATGTTTAGTTTCTTTTATCTTTTAAAATATATGACACACATTCATGTGCAAATATACATGATCTTTTTTCAATTGTAGGATGTCCTCGCCCAATGCAAAAGGGAAGAAGGTATGAGTAATTTTATCAAATGCATGTAAATTATTTGTTTAAACTTTAGTAAATACCAAACAGCAAAACAAAAGCAATATATTCATAGGTAACAGAATTAGAACATTGTTACTAAATGTAACTTAATGTCATTTCTCTCTTCATCATATCTTTCTACACATTACTAAATTTAATTAAATTTCATTTTTCGTATTCTGCTAAACCTGTAGATTTTCATAAACGTAGTTCACCAATTACAACAAAACATTATCAAACACTGTTATGTCGGTTTTAATCAGGTGTTCTTATAAACTATAAATACATGCGTTCAAGTATATTCACACACAATCTTTAAAAACTGCAAATAAACAAGTTTTATTTTTGAATTGCGGCCTAGGTAGAATATAATATTCGCAGAGGCATATTAAGACACACTACAAAATTTCTGATAAATAATATTTTATTTATCATTTCCTGTTAGAATATAACTTTTCTATTTCATTTTTCTGTTTTTCTATTTCAGAAGATATTGATGACAGTAATAGGCGATGCAATCTTGTTTCTTTTGTTTCGTCTTCGTAAAATTGAGATTCAACTGATTCAATAAAAAGATCCATTTGAACTGCGTTCTGTTATTAAATATCTTTAATGCATGACATTTATACTAATCAAAAACACACATACTAATCCATGTCAGAATCACAATCCAGAAGCAAAGTAAAAACATTGGAACTGACAAGTTAGGTTGGACACGTGAACTTCAACCAGGGAAGTGAGGCCTGGTGATCCGGAAGGGTAAGCACCTCCGGTTTAGCTAGCTACACCCCGCCACGTGTGTAATCAAAATTGTGTGAAAGGAACATGGAACTATGAGACGTCAAATATATCCAGAGCAATCCTTATAATATTTATTTATTTATTTATTTATTTATTTATTTATTTATTTATTTATTTATTTATTTATTTATTTATTTATTTATTTTTTGGATTGTCATTGGAATATAGACCAGTATGTTTGATAAGAAACTATGTAGTTTATTAGTACTAAAACTTCCTCAAATCTTATAGTCCCTGAAAAGGTTGCACTCCTCAGAGACATGCATAACACATGCTCTCACAGCTTACGCAGCTTTTGACAACTTTGTTACTTAGCATTTTTTTACACTTGGGAGAGAGACAATGAGAAAAAAAGAGAGCAAAAAATATAAAAAGAGACAATTCACTATAATGTTTGACATTTTGACCAACGCAAAACACAGTTCATTGTTTTTTAATACTAAATGCAGTTTGTTATGATATGTACACATCAATACAATATTTCCTAAACAGATATCTTTAAAATACCAAATGTATCAACAAACACTTTGGTATATTTTAATATATTTACACCTAATGCATCAGAAAGATAAAGATTTAATTTAATCAATTTATATTTAAATATGTCTTTTCATCTTTTTAAAAATATTAAGTGATAAATTTCTTTAAACAAAAGTATCAAACTTTTATAAATTAAAGATTACGTATTTTTTACGTTTGTAGGACTTAATCGATTAGCACTAAGAACTCGTTTCTCAATAATTATATTTTATCCACAATTTAAATAATTGTTTATCTAATATATAGGTATTATAAAATGTCCATTTCTAATCTTTACCGTAATATTTTCTCATAAGAATGAAACAGGACCACTTTTTTAGTATCGAACGCTTGTCAAAAGAACCCGAATTTTAAACCCGAGTGTAAAACTAAAACACATCTTCTAAAATTGTGTCTTCTCAACTGAATCTTGTTTACATCTCCCGTTCTCAATTTACCGTGTAAATGTGGATGCCAGTGCAAAAAGCTATATAGTGTACAAGTCGGCACACCTTATAAGAATATAAAAACATAACAACACTTGGTTTTACGGGTTCGAGCTTCAGTACAGACCTGTCGAAAGTTAAACTCTTAGCTAACGAAAAGGAGCCGAAGCCCGACTGCTGATTGGAAGATATATGAATAGCTAATGACTGTCGAGAGAGATATTGCAACTGCAGAAAAATACCTAAACAGAGCCAACGAGAGGACGGGAGGAGCTGTGGATTAGGCACAAAGTCGTTAACTAACTGTCAAACTTTCGACAGGTCTGTATTGTAAAGTCCATACACGATTTAAGTGATCAGTAATAGGAGAGAGTTTAAAAATCAAAAACATACTATTTTTAAAATCATCACGCCTTACGCATTAATTAAATACCGAGAATGGATTTATATATAACCCCCTCCAACCGTGATCGACCTAAAAATAATAAAAATAAGTGAAAATAATAATAATACATAAATAAATCCGAATGCGCCAGCACACACACACACGCACACACACACACACACACACACACACACACACATACTTTCAAAAGTATTGGAAGCGTGATAATTCCTGCTGTATACAGATAAAACGGGATCTGTTGTAAATATTCGTTATTACGCTTGATAAGTATGAATATCTTTGAACGACTACATTAAATAGGAGGACAAACAAAACAATAACCAGAAAGATAAACATAAGGTGCTTAAGAATAAAAGTGAGTAATGCCGTCTTATCTGTTAAGTAAAGGTTTAAACATCTGAATGAAATTGTTTTCTTTCTCTCTTTTAAAATCACTGTTTTCTGTAAAACATTTATAAGAAGGCATTATTGAAAATTTGTTATCTAAATCTTTAGCACATTTTGAAATATGTTGATTGACAAATAAACTACGTCCCTGTTAGGGTTGTTAACACCACAAGTGTTAGTCGATATCTCAGCTCCTGTTCCGTTTCTCCTATGTAATATTCATGACACTTATTGCAACTTAAAACATAAATTACATTTTTTGAGTTTTAATTAAAATAATATTTTATCTTGAATGTTTTGTTTGTGTTTTTAAAATAAAATGTTTAACCGGGTTTTTTTTCATTTCAACATTTACATCTTGGTTGTCCACAAACCTTAGCTTGAATAAATTTTATCAGGAGTTGTGAATCGCGCGTTGGTTAACAAATGTTTTAAGTTTAGTCCCTGTCTTTTGCTGTTTATAAAGGTTACATCGTTTTAAAATTCCTTGAGGTGTTCTGAAGAGAGTCAATGTCTTGCGAATCTTTGATGTTTTTGAAAACATTAATGTTATTAGGGTTGTGATGTTATAAAAGGTATTATTCCATTTGATTCTGTATTACGTTTTGGTTTTCTTAATTCCTGTGACGGTATATTGGATGCTTTATTCGATTCCTATATTAATAACTTGTAATGGATAGTTCCTCTTTCAAAGGGATGTTTTGAGTTCCATTAATCTCAGATTTCTAGTTTCTTGGTCCGACACTATAGTATAAATCCTCCTAGCTAGATTAAATGAAACATTGTTTATTATATGTCGCGGATGGCATGGCATTATCGATAATCCAAGTGTTGTTTTGTGTCAGTTTCCTTATGGTAAATATCTGTGGTGAAATTACCATTATTATCTCTTTTAACTAGGATATCCAAAATGCTTTTTTATGTTGTTGAATGTCCATAGTGAACTTGAGTTTATTGTCCAGCGAATTCAAAAACTGATGAAACTGTCACATTACAAATATCTGTATTCAGGACAATGAAACAATCATCTAAATATCTTTTGAAGTGATTTTTAAATAATTTGGCACGAGGGATGGAATACTTATGTGTATATTCTCATACATTCGTTGCTCTAAAAATGTCATTACCAGAGTTGCATATGTTGGAGCGAACTTAGTACCCATGGCGGTTCCTAAAATCTGTTCGAAGAATTTATTTCCAAATTGAAAGGTATTGTTTTCCAAAATGAGTTATTGTTGCTCTCTATAATGAATTCAGATGAAAATTTTGGATCGATGTCATGAGGGAATCTCGTTAACCAGTATTTCATAGCTTTTATTCCTAGTTTATTTGAAATGTTGCTATATAGACTTACTATATCAAATGTTATAAATACTTCATTTTGTCCAAGGGCACTAGGTAGATGATTTAAGAAATCAATGTCATCTCTTACATAAGATGCTTAATTTATGTGTTGGGCATGCCGGACCACATATAATCAGCCGGAATTTCAAATCTATGAATATATTCTGTATTTGAATTTTTTAAAATTATTTATAATATCCCCAGATTTGTGGATTTTTGGAAGTTCATAAAACTGACTTGTTTTGTAATCAAAGTTTGTAAGATAGTTTCTCTCTTTGTCTGTTAAACCGGATCCTTGTTCTTTAAGCAGTTTATGAATTTTGTTTTTAATTTTCCGGTCATCATTGAACTCAATTTCCTTGTATGTTTGATTGTCATTGAGCATTTCTTCCATTTTCAATTGGTAGTAATTAGTATTCAAGATAACAGTGCATGCGCCTTTATCTGCGTGTTTGATTATTATGTAATTGTTAGATTTAAGATCATTAATTGCCTTTTGTTCTGAATGAGAAATGTTGTTTTTCACTTTATCTTGGTTGTTACTGTTAGTTGGAAGGTCACTCATGTAATTAATAAATGTATCTTATGTCTTGTTTCTTCCCTCCTTAGGTGTGAATTTGCTTTTGTTTCTCACAATTGATCCATCACCATCATTTTCGCTCCGTTCATGAAAAAATTCTTTTAATATTAATTTCCTTGTGAATTGTTTAACATAAATATGTATAAGCCGTCATGTGGTCGATATTTTATAATTTTTCACTATAATCTTTTCGTTAATTTAACATAAAATGATTAATATGATTACTGTGCACATATTTCAACGCATATATAAACCACTGAATCACGTTAACCGGCATTAAACAAACAAAATGGACAGTAGAACTTGTCAGCTCGTTTTAATTTTCACGTTATGCGCAGATGTAATTGCCAGTTACAAGGCAAAAAAACTTTGTGGCGGATACGTTATCAGCCAAGACCCGGGGATTGAAGCAAGACAGGTTCTAAATTTTTTTTCTTATGAATTTTATCATTCTGTTCATACAATTGTGTTGTTTTAATGATAAAATAATATCATCACCGTAATTTCTTTTCTTCAGCTTGACGGTCTGTGGTATTCCCAAGGCACCATATCTTCACAGTTTCCGAACGATGCAATAATCCTCTTTCAGGACCAAGGCAAAACAATTTGGAGTAGTTTTTGGTAGGTACCTGTATATACAACACATAGCGACATTTTCGTAAACAAGACATGTATATTTCATGGTGAAATATAATATATTTTTATTGTATTTCCTTTTTGGTTTTATTATTATTTTGTCTGTTAAACTTAACACTTAAAAATATTTTTTTTCTTATTTTGTCACATGGTGTTAGGGACTTGCACATGCTACTGTTTAGCACCACATAGTTTCTGAGCACTGTGTTCGCCAATTTGTGTATCGGTCGCCTTATAAGAAGCTTCTTTTCAGACTAGTATATATGCGTTCTGTATTATCTAGCACACGTATTAATCAATGAAAGAAAAACAAACGTATGGTATTTATTTATTAACTTCAATGGATACCATGAACATATTTAGTTGTTGCCTAGATTTTGGTAAAACACTAGTTTTCCTCAGTAATTAACGGTAGGACAATGTTATACATATATTTCAGGAACTCTACTACCAAAACTTGCTCATATAGGAAGGCAGTTAATAAACAGTTACAGTCCCTGGACAATGGGCCGTTTGCCTCTTGTTTTACTTCTGGAAGGGTTTTACCAAGTATGTCGTCTATTCTTTATCTTTTGACACGATTGACATATTTTTAGTTGGTTTTTAATGGTTATAACGTTATAATAAGGAACATAAATCCAGTGAAAATAGTAAGCTTGAATATACTTCATGAAAAAAGTACATAAACAATTTTTTTTAAATCTACTGTTATTTCTGTAAAACTATACTTAAAGGTGCTTACCATTCTGGCCTCACTTCCCCGGTGAAAGTTAACGTGTTAGCCTTTATTTGTCAATTTCAAAGTTTTTAGTTTGCTTCTGGATTGTGATTCGGGCATGGATTAGTATGTTTGTTTTTTATTAAATGTTTACGTTTATCTTTTAACAAGAAACGTATAAAGGTTTTACAAGAAAATATTGACATTAATTTCAATTAATATTTGAGTAGAGTAAAGTAATTGTAATTGTAATAGGTCTAAGTAATTGGTATATAACCTATATCAAAGCTTTCGGTTCTTGGATGAATTTGCGCAAATAGAATAAGTGCCTAAGCGATGAGATATATTGTGATATGCATACCGGTGCTCTAGACAGGGGCATTCTGTTTTAGAATTGTAAATAGAAAAACTTAACTTCATGTGCATGATTATAAACAGATGTTAGCATATGCCGGTGTAGTAATGACTGGGACTCGAACAGAGTCTAGCGAAGATTTTTCTACTTGCATCAAGGGGGTCAGTTTATACATGTTGGGAGAAGTCACAAAGCTCGGAGAAAAAAACTATCTTTGGCAAGCTAAATGACATGTTCACACATCAGTCTCAATAATGGTGTTTCAAACCTAGGCGGTGTGAGACACAGTGATCCGTAAGCAAACGTTTCAGATTACACAATCACACAAGATACCTTGTGAATTGTTTTCTTGAAATATATCTAAAGTGATTTGTTTTGACTGGTACATGTATTATGTGCTTAGTATTTTTGTTACAGGTGAAGAAGTTCCAGTTGAATGGCCAGTATTTTTTTCATCCTCAAACCTGCTAATGTATTACCATTGCTTTGGCAAATTTGGATATGATGGACGATGTTCAGAACAGCCTTTTGTAAGAATATTGACACGATCGTTGGGCATTTCTTCGAAAGAAAAGTACATCATTGACAAAAGATTGAGACAATTTGGGGAATCTATACATTCGGTTACCTTCTCGAATCCACGTAAAAATGGTATGTCATTATAATTCAATTCTTTGTTTCAAGCACTTCGATTGGTCGGATCTTTTTTATGTTGGCATCAACGGATTGGCTATTGATGGCATAATCTTATTACTCACAGATCTAAATTCCTATGTCAAAGCGATTCTACTTGCAACGGCTCTTTTGTTGCTCAATGTTTTAATTTGTGACGTTTCGTTAAAGCAGTTTGCAGTTCACAGGGAAAAGCCAACCAGAAAATAAATAGCACGCGAAGAAAAACGCATAAAAAAGACATACAAATATTGGGACCACTAATTATAAAGTCCATTATTTTAAATGATAAATAATGCTAATGATAAATCGTAGATATTCTGACAGTATTATGTGGTTAACATTTTCAGTATTATTTACCACTATTCACTGCTACTACAATATTGGACAACGACATCAAATATAAAAATTATTCTTTTCCACTAACAGTAACTCAGTGTTTGTTTAATTTTCATAGTTCAAATTATCTCCATTGTGAGCTAATGCTATTTTTATGGATTACTACAATTAATTATGACACTTTATTTGATATCGGGCGTAGCATTGTTTCAATTTTTTTAAATATTTAAATGTTTTGTGAGATGTGTATTCGTAAAGAAATGAGAAGCCGAACATGGTTAAAAAATTGACGACTTGACAATTAGTACCATGATTTTCGTTTTCCTTTTATTTGTCACTTGCAATTTTCTAAAAAGTATATATAAATTAAGCACGTTTCAACATATATGCGCAATATTTGCTATTAAGTGTGGATATTGCTTCAAAATTATTCTTCTGTCAGAATTTAATTAATTTGCAAATAATGTCATTTACGATTGCTTTGGTGTAATTGACTATTTTGGCATAAAAACAACGCTTTAATCGAAACAATTTAAAAACACTCACCAAATCTTTTAATTTTTTATCATTGAATAATAAGTAAATTCTAACTAAAGTGAAAACAATATTATCTTCTTATTTAGTTATTTATTATTATTATTATTATTATTATCATTATTATTATTATTGTTGATATTATTATTATTATTGTTATTATTATTATTATTGTTGTTGTTGTTGTTGTTGTTTTTTTGTTATTGTTGTTGTTAAGATAACTTTCTGTTCAATTCAACGTTTTATGCCCCCCCCGACAAAAACTATATTTCTTTGCTCGAAAATGCACCTACGCTATGGAATTGATACAATATTTCTAAAATATAATGATCAATAAAATAATATACATTTTTTTGTAAAGTTTTACGGATATATATAATGCATACAGGTCATTTTTCTAAAACTTTTAAAACTAGATATTCATATTTATCAATTGTTAAATAAGTTGGATAGATGAGAATGTGTCTCGCCCTCAGAAGGTACTCACACACACATAAATTGGTATTATTTTAGTTACTTTTGTCTTTTAAAATACGTGACACACATTCAATTGCCAATATACACGATTTTTTTTCAATTGCAGGATGTCCTCGTCCAATGCAAAAGGGAAGAAGGTATGAGTAGTTGTATAATATGCTTGCAAATCATTTGTTCAAACTTCAGTCAGCACCAAACAGCAAATCAAAATCAATTTATCGATAGATAACAGAATAAGAACATTGTAACTAAATGAAACTTAACGTTATTACAAGTAACATTCCTCTTCATCATATCTTTCCACACATTACTAAGTTTAATTAAAGTTTCATTTTTCGTATACTGCAAAACCTATTGATTTTCATAATAGCAGTTCACCAAAGACAACAAAACATTATCAAACAAACTGTTATGTCGGTATTAATCAGGTGTTCTCATAAACTATAAATATATACGTTCAAGTATATTCACACACAAACGTTAAAAACTGCAAAATAATTTTTATTTTTGAATTGCGGCCTAGGTAGGATATAAAATTCGCAGAGACATATTCAGACACACTACAAAATCTCTGATAAATAAGATTTTATTTACTTGTAATTCATGTTTTACTGTTATTATTTCCTGTTTGAATATAACTTTTGTCTTCCATTTTTCTGTTTTTCTATTTCAGAAGATATTGAAGACAGTAGCAGGCGATACAATCTTGTTTCTTTTGCTTCGTTTTCGTAAAATTGAGTTTCAACTGATTCAATAAAAAGATCCATCTGAACTGTGTTCTGTTATTAAATATTTTTAATTTATGACATTTATACTAAGTAACCAAGTGTTTATTCAACCAGTCATCTAGCCGGAATATGATCTTATTGTTTTAATTATGTACAATGTACCATTGCTTGAATTATATTTGATGAATGATATCCTATATCATTCATAAAGCCAATAATCTAAATATACTTCAGAACACTAAATTAAGATGTCTATCAAGCTTTTACTTGAAGATATAATTTCAGAATCATTCTGGATTCTAATGAAGTGTATCATAAACATTGAGCTGAATATTACATAAATTAAGACACAGCCGAACGCATAAATCTATAAGACAAATCTGATGACGTCAAATTTTGTATTGTCAACTCCCCATGACTATGCAGCAATATATCTGCTCCTGCTGCTCAAAGTGTATTTGTTTCACTGTTACTACCCTATGTTAGAATTTTTTTCTATAACTGGAATTTTATACAACGATGCCGCTTACAAATAAAGAGTTGACTCGTGAATATTGAAAGTTAAGGCCTATCAAGGCCATCAAAAAGTTGAATGGTCATCATCACAATATGTCGATAATTATGATGTCTCTGTATCAATAATTAACCTGGATGTAGTTGACGTCACATAGTTTCAGTTACTTTCATTCTTAATTCTGGTTACAATCGTGATAGAAGAAGCTGTCTAAAGAGAAGATGCTAATCTTCTGGAGCACCCAGACTCACTTGTCTGGTAGATGTTAACGTGTTGATCTAAATATCCATTTTTATTTTTTTATTTTTTTTATTTTTTATTATTTTTTTTTTTGTGGATTATCATTGAAACATCGGTCAGTATGTATTTGATAAATTACTTATTCATCAGTACTAAAACGTCTTCAAATCATACAGCCCCTTAGATAGACAAGCTTTACACATGTTGTTCCAACTGATACAGCTTCTGACAGCATTGTTATTTTAAATACTTTAACACTTGCGAGGTCTACAATAAAAGAAAGAGAGATAGCAAACAATGTGATAAAAGAGAGACAACTCTCTTTAGTATGAGGCATTGGCATTGTGCCCAATGCAAAACATACAATTCATTGTTATTGAAAACTAAATACAGTTCGTTATAATATATCGTTATATAATATATCTCTTTAAACAAAAGTATACAACTTTTATATATTAAAGATTACGTATTTTTCACGGTTTGTAGGGCGTGTTCATTTATAATCTATACCGTAATATTTTCTCATAAGAATAAAACAAGACCACTTTTTCGAGTATCGAAGGCTTGTCAAAAGAACCCGAATTTTCGAAACAACAAAAAGTTACACAAGTGTTAAACGAAAACACATTTCTGTATATTGTGTTTTCCCCACTGAATTTTGTTTACAACTCCAGTTCAAAATTTACCATGTTTATCTCCTTATAAGATTTAAAAAAAAAAATAAGCATATTCCTAATGTATAATAGTGTGTATAAGGTAATTATTCATTCTGAGAGATAATTTCTAAAATATAAGTATCTTAAGTGTTTTATTTTCCCCAAAAAACTTAATTTTCAAAACCACGAAATTGTTAATCAAATTAAATGGTTAAATGGTAAGTCTCTAATAAAAACAACAAAAACGAGTGTTTCCAATGCAATTCCATTTTTATTTTTAATCAACTAGCTTGGTGAAGTACATTAGCAACTGGCTGACACAACATAAGATATCATTTTGTGTTTCCACCTTTGTACAAGTCTCTTTAGTATGGAATTATAGAGATATTTCAAATTTGTCCTAAATAAATTTTAATTTAAGCAATTAAAACTAAAGATAAAGATAATAAAATTAATAGCTGGCTATTCGCACATAGATTAGTATGTTTGAATTTTATTGCCAACCGTTTGAAATCAGGTCTTTAGAAAAATAATTCTTAAATCGATAGATATGAGAATACCATAAACTTCGGTATATATATCATATCACAAACCTTTTTGAAAATGATATAGTCAAAAACACACATACTAATCCATGTCCGAATCACAATCCAAAAGCAAAGCAAAAACTTTGGTATTGACAAGTTAGGTAAGATACGTAAACTTTCACCAGAGAAGTAAGGCCGGTTGCTCAAAATTCAAAATTGTTTGAAAGGAACATGGGACTATGGGACGTCAAATATATCCAGGGCGATCCTAGACACAGAGACATCAAACTTATCAACAATACGGTGATGACGGCCATAAAACTTTTGAGGGCCTTGATAAGCCTAGACTTGCAATATCTCCGAGTCAACAATTCATTTGCAAGCCGCCTGTAGTGGTAACAAGCTCTACCATAGCGTATTTATTGGAAACAAAAACACCATAAGCAGGAGAAGCAGGTTTATTGCTGCATAGAAAAGGAAAGTTGACAATAGAAAAATTGACGGCATTGCATTTGTCATAAAGTTTCAAAAAAGCCTTTCGTGGGTGTCAAAATTAATGTATAAGTCTAAATATGAATCACAACTTGGGGAATTTGTCGTGTTTTTTTTATTTCAAGCTCACTAGGATAGATACCATTCACAAAGTCTCCATATTTGGGATTGTTAAGAGACAGAACGTCATCTGTATATTGAGTTGCATGATTTGGCGACAGTCTTCTCTCCAGATTAAGCAAGGTTCTGCATAAAGTGAATAATTTCTTTAAAACGTTCTTTCAATTTAAGTTGAGGGATAGTGATGTGTATATTAATTTCATCAAATCACATCAATCAATTTGATATTTTTTACTCTGCTTTAACTGTGATTTGATCTTGGACTGGTATATTTCTGTTATATTTCTTTTATCTGTTATTACTCAACCTGTTTAAACTTTGCAGCACTAGACTAGGCATTTTGGACCTTTTGAGATATTGTCCAAAACTAAAGTTCTAAGACAGACAGTTTATGTGATAAAGTACCAATTGGATCCATATAAATAGGTATAGATTGTGTAGTTTTGGGACATGTACACATTGCATTGTGCTTGGATTCCTAGAAATACAACTACCCCTGTCGGATTAAGACTGAGGTCCCTTTTCTACAATTGATAGGCTGGTAAGGTATAAATTATATTTTAATGACATTCCATTAATTAAAATAACCCTTTTGTTCATGAAATTACAATTGTTTCGAAAAAATATTAATTCTTTTGGTTTTTTTTTAAATATGAAATTCTCAATAATTATGAGGTATACTTTATATAATAAATTGTTTTTATATTTATTTCCCTGAATATGGACATCCTGTGTAAACATTAAATACTTTGATGTGTTTAATAATTACGTTCAGTATTACGTGTATCTCTGTTCTTCATTTTTTAGGCATAATCAAATATATACACATCAATCCTTGTCCAAATCACTATCCTAAAGTAAAGTAAAAACTTTGAAAACTGACAAATAAGGTTCAATACCTGAACTCCTAGCAGGAAGGTATGTATTTCATATACATGTATTAAATCAAAGTTAAGACTTTTGGCCTTAAATACTTTGCTACTAAGGGAAAGGGAACTAACAATTGCAGACTTACGGTAAATTATAATAAATGGAAATGTGATGCTTTAAAATGTTTATAAATATGACGTACACTGATAAACTCGATCACATTATGTATATCATCTCTGTAGTAACAGGTCCGTCCAGAAAGTTATGTGACCCTCTTAACTTGCAGAGTTTTGGCTGCATGACAGTTTTAATAGATAGGGACTTTTCTAAATATCATTTTCGAATCAACCCTACATGACAAAAATATTTTAATTAAAAACAAAAATTTATTTTGAAATATTTTTCTTCCTAATTTGAGCTACATTTAGGATTTCAGTAAATTATTGTTTTAAAGTACAGTTTAGAAAATCAAATTTCAGATAGAAAAAATAGTTCTATTTTTAATTTGAAAAATACATTCACACTTGTACAATGCAATAAAAGATCTAATTACTTCTCCACTTGGATTCGGTAATTAATAATTATCCTTTTTTAATCATAACAATGAGGGTAAACATAAAATACAAACGTGCATATGCATTTAGTATTTCAAGGTAAAAAATGTGGACACTACTTCTACATCAAACTATTTTGCTGGTTTAATCTCAAAATTTAAAATTTAGTTAATAAAGTCAATTCAATTTGTCTTCAAATGTGAAAGGATATACCCATTTTGCAAACACGTATGTGTTAAAATCGCAATGATAGATAAAGTTGGGATATCAAGCGTTTACTCCATATAACTAAATGATCAAGAAATAAATTAATCATGAATTCTATGTTTGATAGCTATTAAAAGAGGAAATACAAATATCAAAATAATTAAAGATAAACATGAAATTGTAAATGAAAAATTACAAAGCAGATTTATCATTTTAATAACTCTAATTGACTTCATTAATTAAGAACAATCTTCATCAACTGAATAACATGTTGATACACAACATTTTAGTTTTAGGGCTTTAGTTTCAAGTTTGTAAATCCGCAAATCAATTGCTAAAAGTTTTGTTATATAGAATATAGATTGTTTCTATTATACAAGACCGTTTTCAACAGCCACACCATTTTTCATCTGGATTCGAATCCATCTCCAGCAGAAAAAGTTGGTCAGTTAGATTGTTGAATAATATGGCATCAAGTTTTCTCTACGAACCAAAACTGGTGTTCTCTACATAAGTTCAAGAAAATATATTGAGAGAACTGTATAGTCAGTACCCAAAGGTCTGGACGTGTATCTGTCGTGTTTGCTGTAGTTTAGTAAACGAAACTGCTTAGTGTAACTTCATAGCACATATTATTCATTCTATTTTTTTCGCAATGCTCCTTGATTTATCAAGCTAGGGACCTTCTAATCGCCTTTTATCAAATATACTTATATGTATTGAATATTTCTTTACGACAGCCTAGAAAGCATCTACAATCAAACCGAATATTGTAAGCTTTTTTATTTACATGGTCAATGATATTTTCTTCCTATATGTCCACATCATATCCTTGATGATGTAGTAATTTTTATTATATATTATACCAGTGTTAATTCTACAGCATTAGACGGTCGTTTCGGAATACAAACACAACACCAGTAACAAACACAAATATCAACCGTAAACGGCAGGGAAATTAACCCTCATTGTTGAAATAGAATACTCGTGGTTTAATAAGTAATGATACAATCATTGGTGATATATCATATTAAATTCCATATATATTCATCTATATTTAAACATTAAAATGTAACAAATAATAGAGTGTCATTGCATCATTGATCAAACTTGAATTCTTGTTAGAAATTCATCTTTTCTTGGAATTGAGTTTTGAATCTCAGTGTGCATGTGTATTAATATAATTTAATATGCGTTAGGTGTAACGTAATCTATCATTTCTTACATTTACAAGGTTTTGTAAAAAGATATATATTAAAGACTTATATAAATTCCTGGTTCACTTTATCTCGTATCAAACAAAATGTACTTTAGTAATTGTTTGTTCGTTTTACTTGTCATATTGAAGAGTAGCGTAATCGCAGGGTATAATGTACCGGAGCTTTGTGGAGGATACGATGTCAGTCGAGATCCTATGGTTGAACCCAGACAGGTTTTATTTTTTACTTTATTTATTTATTTATTTTTGTTAAGATTGGATCATTTTGTCTATACTTAACGATAAAATGATATCTAAGCTTCAATTTTTCTACTTCAGGTGGACGGCTTGTGGTATTCCCAAGGCACCTTAACTTCACTTTTTCCTTTTCTCGCATTGGTTTTCTTCGAGAATCAAGGTCAAGTTATTTGGGGTAGCTATTGGTAAGTATTGGTATATAGAATTTATAGCGACTTTCCCTCAAACAAGACGTGTTTGTTTCAGAAATAATCAACATTATCGTTAACATGCGGCGAATATCACTCGGTGGCTTCCGCATGTGAACTCCGGCCCGTGTATTATTCGACGATATACTACAGGTAAATGTTGATCATTTCAATTCTAACATGACATAGAAAAACGAATTCAGATAAACACTCTTTCTTCGGAAATACATTTTATCATCTATTTGCAAAAAGGTCCATTGAAACAATGCGGCTGTTAAGATTACCTCCATTTAAATAAATTATTTTATGGATGAAAATTACGTCACAACTATTGTTCGCGGAACATAACATGACGTCATAAGATAAGCAGGGGTGTACGTCATTAAAACGGAACAGCGATGGGTATCATTTGTTATACCACGGCTGGCTCTCTTCATGTTTCATATGAAGGGCAACACGGGTCATGTTAGAATAAATGTTAAAACACAACACTTTCTAAATATAAAAAAATGTGTGTAACATTCAGAGATATCAAATCAAATAATACTATACTAGTCAATCAAACATTTTACTAGAATCATACATGTGCATGTTTATTTCTGTTTATTTTTAGTATTTCGTCTTTTCATAATATTAAACTTGTTTTTATCCGAATCTTTTATATAGGGAGTATGATAAAACTCGTTAATGATGGAAGTAGTTGAGTTGAGTAATGGTGTTTAAAATCCCAGTCAAGAATATTTCACTTATATCGAGACGTCACCAGCTATAAGCGAAGGTGCAGAAATTGTGCCTGTGTGTTGCGCTGATGGCATTATACAGCAGGGTTCTTTAACGTTCCAAGCCCACCGTGACACGGAACCTCGTTTATTTTAAGTTCCCATCCGAAAGAACGGTGACTTTCATTTCGTAATGCCGAGTGTTTGGCGAAAGAACAGTCACTACCCACTTTCAAGTCTTGGGTCAGACCCGGCCAGTGATCGAACCCACGACCTCCAACATACGGAGCGAGCACTCTACCAACTAAGCTACTGCAGTGGTAGAGTTAATGATGGAAGGTACTTTTACAACTTCCAATTGTAGTAATTTCTTTAGGCAAATAATAATTAAGGGAATCAATGACGAGCCAATCCGAAACCTGATCCTTACCTTTTTATACCAGTCGAATTATTCATTTATTTTTACTTCTATTTATTCTTATTTCAACATTTAAAATCTTAGTATGAGTGTTACTTGTCATGAATCTTAATTCGAAATATCCGCCTGGTGTTACAAAATTATAAGAAGTTTAGTAATTATTACAATCTATGGGCTGGTATCTCTGCTGATGGACTAAACATCACCGACGATATCGTTAACCCGATAGAATTGTCAGTTAAAACATCGTTCATCAAATTATCTGCTTCTTATTTTAATATTCTTAAAAAACCAAGCTATGTTTAATCGTTTACAATATTGACTTATGTGGATTTGTTCATTTTAGTTATTTTCTCATTTCAACATTATAAAACTTTAGATTTCCACAATTTTGGTCTGTGTACTACTGATAAGGTATCGATTTCTGAAGAGACTGTTAAATGTTACAAAATTAGAATAGCTTCAGTAATAAAAAGTACATATATGCATTATTTAACATATATTTAAATAAAAAAATAAAATAAGCATAAACATGTCAATAGATACTATGTGTAGGTCGGGTTGTTCGTTCATGGATTCTGTAGTAAAACACTTGCATATATATATATATAATATATATATATATATATATATATATATATATATATATCGTCGTTTTTTAAATAATTTTGATTTATTGTCATATGATGGTAATAATAATAAAAATTACAACTGAAAAATATATATATACTATATAAACAACATACATGTATATTATGATCGATAAACAGCAACTGCTATACGTCGTGATGAAACAGTAAAACATTCGTAGTAAAATCTAGTAACGACCAAAGATCGAAATCGTCCTTAATATATTTTTCTTTTCTTGTTCGCTTCTTTTCTTTGTGTTCAATCAAGCTTAAAAAATAAAAGTTTTATATCACAGATTCTGGTTTGGTGAATAAAAAAAATCAAATACTACCAAATACATTTATTTTATAAAGAGCAAAATTACTTGATATATTGTTAAATAAACACATCTATCTATTTTAAAGTTTTAAGTACATGTATATGTTTGTTTGAACTGACAGGATAATATATTATTTCAGGAATTCTACAACCAAAACTTGCACACACGTAAAGTCAATCAATACTCAGCTACAGTCACTGGAGAAAGGACCGTTCTCAGCTGTTTCTCTTCCAAACCGGTTTTACCAAGTATGCCTGTTTTATCTTTTGCTATGCGTGGCACATATTTTGCTTAGTTTTTATCGGTTATAAAATTAGTATTAGCAAAACGAAAAAAGTCCACTGAAAATTGCAAATGCATTTAATAATGATATGTTTGACCATATTATTTGTGCCTTTTAAGAAAGAACGCAATATTTATTAAATGTGAATATATGAATGTTTAAAACTCTATGGTATTTAAGAATTTAAACACATATTCATGACACTTTTTGCAAATAGGGAACGTATAGAAGTTGTTGTGCAATTTAATATGGACATGAATTCATGTCATGTTTATTCCGAATTTTTCAAAACCGTCGGTTCTTGGATGGTGGACAAAAACAACCGCCATCCCTCAACAAATCATTTTAAACCAGCATCTCTGTTCGAGTGGAATTTTAGAGAGTATTGAGTGACATTGTTTTCTGAAAGACGAGACATTCTTTTTAAGAAACCAAAATTAGAAAAAAAACTAGACTACTTTAAACTTCCCATATCCCTTTATTGTACGAATCATGAATTCTAACCGGACGTAGGAATATGCATTCGGTTTTAGTGGAACGGAGCTATGTTCAAGATTCTTCTACTTGCATAAAGTCGGTCACTTTATGCATGATACAGAAGCTAGAGTGCTCAGAGAAAACCAGCAACCTTTGGCAAGCCAATCGACTTTTGCACACTTGTACCTTCCCGAATTGGATTCTAACCCGAGCGGTGAGAGGTATTGTGGTTTCTTAGCAATCGATTTAAATCACACGACAACCACTACTGGCCCCTTGTATAATTACTGAGTATGTTTTTGATGTAACATGTCTTCACTAATATTATGTGTCATATTTTGTTTACAGCTGAATTAACGGCAGTTGAGTGGGTAGTATTTTATCCAACCACAAATCTATTGATGTTTTTCGATGCTTTGGCCAATTTAAAAATGGACGTTGTTCAGAACAGCCTTATGCAAGAATAATGACAAGAACGTTGGATATTACTTCAAAAGAAAAAAGCATCATAGATAAAAGATTGAGACAATTTGGGGAATCAATACATTCTGTTATTTTCTCTAATCCTCGTGAAAACGGTACGACATTTATTTTTTAACATAGCAACAACTTTTTAGGGGTAACTTTCGTTAAAGCAAAGCAGTATGCAGCTGAAAAAACACGCACCAGGCGAAAATCAACCAAAAAGAAACAAAACTCGAAAACAACCAAACGTAACGACGACACACGCATATTGGGACCACTGATTATAAAGTCACATTTTGGGTACACGATAATTGAATAGTCAATTACGTCAACATATTTAGTAACTACATTCTTTTCATATCAATAAAATTTTATTTTTCCCAAAAAGATATGCTTATTATTTGTCAACCACTGATTGTTAATTAAGTGGGTGGTTTGCACAGTTTGAAAGGTACTGCTACCTGATCACTTGGTATACAATTTTGAAACGTGTTTTACTTAATTTGGTGGTTCCAAAGTTTACTTTGGGATTGTAATTTGGACATTGGTTTGTATGTTTGTTTTTGATGCTTTACATAAATATGACACAAATCACAATGCAAATGTATAATTATTTTTCTTTTAATTTAAGGATGTCCTCGCCCGATGCAACAGGAAAGAAGGTATTAGATGTTGTATCATATGAATGCAATTTATTTCTATCAAAGCTTTCATTCAGTACAAAATAAAAACAGCGTTAGAAAATGTAACATCAATAACATTTCTCTAAATCTAACCTTTCCAATACATCAATTAAGTTAATTTCCATGTTGCATTCTTCGTTTAATGCTTAAACTATAGTTTTTCACCAAACAAAAATTCCAAAGTGTTACAAAACCGTGTTTTTCGAAAATAAAAAACGCACAAAAAACAATCAGCACTCAATTAAGCAATACACAATTTGGACCATTTGGCATATTCTTTGAAGATTAAAATAAATTAAGTTTTCAGTTTTAATTTGCTGCATTGATAAATCCCAGATAAATATTCAGGAAAAAAACTAAAAATCTCTGTATAATAATATTAGTGAGATTGTTACTTACGTATTTTATGTGTTACCAATCTTAATATAACTTGTACTTCTATTTCAGAAGAAGATATGGAAGATAGAAGAAGGCCATATATTCTTACGGAATTTGGCTTCTTTGCCGGGCAAACAGTCAAACAAACAGGCGTATTTATAGAAAGACATAGTAATTCCTATATGCCAATGAATCTTAAATTTGCGAAGAGTATTCAAAATTTAAAATGTTTTGACTAAATTATAAAAAATAAAGTTTATATATCGTAGCCAATTGTTTCATTTTCCAAGTCATAATTATAAGATATTCTTTCTAAAACTTAGAGTACAAACATACTATATTTATTGTGACAAAATATGCTTAAAAGAAATATGCTTTATATTCAAAAACAATTCATGTCCAAATCAAATCCAACAGTAAAATAAAAACTTAGAAAATGACAAATTAATTAAAACATGTGAACTTCAACCAGAGAGGGGGGGTGAGATCGGGTGCTTCAGGAGGGTAAGCATTCCCTGTGAAATCAAATTTGGGAATGAAACAATGATAACTATCGATAATTTCGAATACAGATATTATACTTACCAAACATATTGTGATGACGGCCGTAAAAATTATTCTAAGTAGTATCCTTAATGCAGAGATTTTAATGACAAATTAGGTCTTAAATTAAATTTTCTAGAATGTAGTAGACTTGTTAGTTCTATCCCTGCCACATGGCCATCAAATCAAAAACATACATCAAATCAAAATTCCAAAATCAATGCAGTTAAGTTAAACATGTCAAATTGCACAATAGAATTGAGGCCCTTCTTCATCATTGGCATACTAGTACTTTTTTTTCAAAAATATAACTCCTGGATTTTCTTTATACATTCTTGAAATATGAAAAACCTATAAACATATGTGAATTAATTTGAAAATACAGTTTGACAGGAAGGCTGAAATATATACTTCATAGTTTATAGGCAACTGTCATTTATTGCAAGGTGTCATTTATAAACAGATCTCCTGCATATATATATGTGCTTTACAGATGTCACATTAGAGGCATTTTAACTTTGATTTAAACTGTCATTTAGTACATTATTGATATCTGAGACCGAGGTATCTACTAGTATTAGATGTAACGTGTAAAGACGAATTCTAAATTGCTGCCTGAATTAACTGCATTAAGGTTATGAATAAAAAAAAATATCAATTAAATTTATGGGTTTTTAAATGGTGTTCAACATTCCAGTCAAGATATTTTCATTTATGCTGAGGTTGTTATTTCAAGAATGGTGGAGGAAACCAGAGTGCCTAGAGAAAAATGACGGACCTTTGACAAGCAAACTGCCAAACTCATCAATTAGTATTTACTGCAAAATGTCTATTTTTAGTAACAGTGGCCATCTTGGATGCAAGATTGGGTTGTAGAGCAATCCCATACCAATCCACACCTTAAAAAATAAAACTAGAAATTCATGATTTGTTTTTGAACATTTGCAAAAACATATGTCTCCCCTTCAATATGTCAAGTCAAACGTAATCAGAAAATTTTACTATTATCTGAATTCATTGGAAGATGAAATTAAGGTTTTCTAATAATATTGCCCACCTAATGATTTATTTAAAGGAACAATCTGTTAAAAGTAAGTAAATGAACGAAAAGTTATTTACCAATGTTTCATTTTTGTGAATCCCGCCTGGGGATCGAACCCATAACCTTTCATGGGTTGGAAATAATCCATCCAGGGTTTCTCTTTAGAATCACTCTAGAAGTTATTTGACCTTGACTTTGACCACCAAGGTTACAGTGATTCAGTGACCTCATTATAGTTTGCAACATGCCACCTTTTGCCAATGCATGTTAACCATGAATCCTGTGAAAACATGGAAATTGTCACTGTTGGGAGCATTCGAGATATCTTTATGAAACATGGTACATGCATGTATTTGGCAAAGATGGTGTATCACATACTCTTAAGGTCTGATCTTGGTTGTCAAGGTAAAATACCCAGTAATTGTTGAATTTATGTCAGAAATTCAGGGCATAAAAATATTTAAGAAACTTGATACACACTATTTAATTCATTTTGCTCCATTTCAATGGGAATCTGTAACAGAGCTTAATATTCATTTGAATCATATTTAATACATATTAAAAGCTGCTGATTTTTGCCAGGGATTCAGCATTTACATATCAGGGTGTTAAAGTTTTCGAAGTTAAAGGATGACGTCACCAGATAACTTAAAACATGACTGTCATTTCCTCTGGGAGAAATCTTGAATGGCAGTAAACTATTTACCGGTACACTAGTGTAATGCAATAGGTAAGATTACAATAATAATAATTAATTAAAGACAAAAATCAATCAATTAATTTAAGAACTGATGGCGACGACAAAAGCATACATTGACATACAAGATGTGTATTACCAATATGACATAATCACAATGCATTTGAACAACAGAATCAAATAATCATATTCATGTACATTAGTACTTATTATAATACACAAACAGATAGTTTACAAGTTACAAAGCATTAAAACGCAAAATCATACAGCACTATGTACAAAATATAATGGCAAAAGTCAAATACACATCACACATGTGTTTTACATTTTACAGATTTTCGTTTAATTACCAGGAACGCTTCATAAAATGTTAAATCACATATGAAGACATGCACATTAAATGCAAACAACAATAATCATGAAGCATATAAAAAGAACTAAAACAAAATAATATTCAGCACTTTATTTTTCTATTATTGTTGTCAATAGCACAAAACTCGGTTTGTTTTTTAAGAGATTAGTAAAGGTGTACGTGTGTACCAAGTGTTCGCCGTTTACATTCAGCTTAGTTACACTTCACTGTTTGTGACAGTACTGAATACTAATCCTTTAATTGACACTCATTAATCCGACACAGATGGAAGTCATTAATCCGGTAGAATAAACGATGATCAAGACAACTACTCCTCTCACTAATCTAATTACATGGTAGCCTAATTGCTGATAATTACCGTTATTTTACCAATCATTCTACTTAATGGGTCATTGAGCAATTACTGTTGAAGTTCGAGTTTTTGAAGGTTATTTTTTATACAATTTTTAACTTGGGACCAAGACATTACTTTGAGTTATTGGAGGTATTCGAATTATAGAAGTTTGAGTTATCGAAGTTGTAATTATATTGTTTATATAGAAAACCACTCAGGACTGAAAAATTACTTCGAGTAATCCGTGGTATTCAAAATATCGCAGTTATAATGCACTGAACAAGTTTTGTTAATTAGAGATGTTAGGGGAAATGTAAAGTAGACACAAAGTTTACATATATGGAGTAAGATGAGCATGATCTAAGCCCTGTCCTTAGAAAATTATAGCCTCCGCTTTTATAGGGTCATATATGGAGTAAGCTGAGCAAGGCCTAATGTAAGAAATGCTCTAATCAAAACTTTTCTATCCTCTGCCCTTAGAAAATTATAGCCTCTGCTGTAAGTTATTTCCAATGGTTCTATGCGTTTTCCATCTTCAATTTTCTTTAATTGTTCTTTTGTACACTGCATATGAGAAAATGTCACCTATATATATAAAAAGAAAAATAATATGTTTGAAATCTAAGTTCTGTATAAATAATTTTACAATTATATATATGATTTATACAATACAAGGTTGTGATATGCTACCAATTGGGTTTTCTTATTGTTTAGGTTTATATTGATGGCATCTTCTAGGAATAGATTTCACCTTAATTCCATAAATTAAGTAATTTTCATTTCATTGTAATTTTAAAAATCATAATAATAATAATAATAATAATTTTAGGTTATATATATACATGCAGTGGCAATAAGCATGGAATGTTCAGTTTCATAATTTGCACATGGTATGGTAAAAATACAAATGTGTACAATATCTTTAATAACTCATTTTGTGCAATTTTCCAGTACAGAGTGATTTTTATACAGTTTTTTTTTTAAATTGTAATCATGTGTTAATAAAGACCTCAACAGTAGGAATGCTAACAAAGCAATTTCCAAGAATTGTGTTTCGTTTTACAATTTGTTACCCTTCCGCCATTTTAGTTTAAACAGTATTTATTTAAATAAATAAACATACATAGAAAATATTACAAAAAAATACAATAGGGGATTCCGGAACAAGAGTGAAACTCTTATCTAAACCAGTCTCCCTAGATGACATGCAACATTACAATACATATATATGATATATATTGAGCAATAAATAAGTATTAGCACTGACCCATACATGCTTCTGACCAGTAGTTTTTATATGAGAAGTCAATAATAGGTGTTTACAGCACATACACACACACACACTCACACACACAGCGTTATGCCATGAGTTCATGTGTTCTTTGGTCAGGCTAGCTAACTAGTTTTACCCCATTTTACAGGGTTTTCTGCCAAATATCTTTTGGTCTCTGATCAGGTCAATATGGAATATAAACTTACATTTGTTTCTTGCACAACTATTCCCAACAAAGAATTTTTCTGTGTCTCTAACATGTAAACCAATAAATCTCCACCATGCTGTCCCAGTAGTTTGTCATCCAAATGTCGAATAGTTTTTTCTCTTTTAATATATTTTTGTTTCTGTGGTCTAGTTTCTTTTGGGGAATCCATGTCACCTTCACATTCTCGTTTTTTTACCTTCAAAACAAGAGCAAAGAACATATAAACTAGATAAAAACAATAAAAAAACATGACCATGAGAGCTATCAGTGAAAACAAGGTCCCCTGCCAAAATGTATTTGTAACATAAAACACAACTACTTCCATGTGTAACACAGACAAAAACACATATAACTTTACACATAATATGATAAAACTATGAGAAGAAATACTGGAATATTTGTGGTCTTGATAATCTGATATAACTTTATATTTACAACTCCATTATTACTACTTCAATAACACTTTAATTGTCATTATATGTTATCTGCTGATAACAACAATAAAAAGTAGTTCCGGCTTTGTTGAATGTGGATATGTGAGTCAACAGGTTTCTAGATCCCCACTTTGGCGTTACGTGTAACATTGAAAACGGGAAAACTCAAATATATTCACACTACGCCCAATAACATCAGTCAGGTTTATTCACAAATTCTACGTTTCCAAACTGCACGTTCACTTTTAACATGAGAATGTAAACCAATTTGTAATTATTCAATAAAAAACAATAAAGAAGGAAAAGTCTAAACTATTTTTTCACGTTGACAGTATCATCAGTATTTTTCTTCACCATTTCTGCTGTGAGAACCATCGAAATGTACATTGTTTATGTTTGCTAAGTTACTGTGGGAAATATTGAAAATATAAGAAATAAAGACAATTGAATTGTTAGTTATTGTGGTATAACTAAGAATGGACATTCATAAATTGCATTTCATTCAATTTATGAATGACCATTCTTAGTTATACCACAATAACTAACACTTCAATTGTCTTTATTTCTTAAATGTTACCAGTAAATCAATCATAAAGTTAAATTAATTGAACATATGCTCACGCCCTATAATGTAACAAATAACACAGTACATTTGTAAGGTCGCTGAGGCCATCAACACTAAACAGCATACCAGACAACTGTTCAGTATGAGATCCACAAGACCAAAGTCCTGCCGCCGAGGAAGAATCAGACCTTATTCTGCCTATTCCAGAAACTTGCTACTCATCTAAAGATCATGGCAATGGTGCAGGTATCACTGGATAAAAAACAAATAATAATCTTTGCAAGGAAGGCCTTCCAAAGTAGGCATGCTGGCTTGCCGGGGAACAACTACAGAAGTAGTTTTCAAGCATATGCCCCCTGAAGAGACTGATATTAAAGAGGTACTGGCAGGAGCACAGGCTATCTTCTCTGAACTGCATCTCACAGTTGCAACTGCCAGGAAACTGTCAGTAACAACTGCAGCCCCTCAGAACAAAGCCCCAAGACTCTCAAGCCAAATCATCATCTTTATTATCATCATCTTGAATGAATGTGAAGGTAAAATCTATTGCTCAACACACTGATTCTATGTATGAAGTTAAATGACTATATGCCTTTTGGTTCATGTTTTACCATACAAGGTCAAGGCAAATCTATTCACAAACTTTGTAGAACTCAACTTGCCGATTCTTTATATGAAGTTCGATAAATAATCATATGCCTTTTGGTTCATGGTAAGAAGTCATTTTCGCATTTTTATTTCACCTGACCAGAGGTAATGTGAGCTTATGGCATAATGGTGCAGCGGGTGTATTTGTGTGTATCTGTGTGTGAGTGCATGTGTGCAACTTCTCCTGGACAGATTTCAATGTAACTTGGTCAAAGTATTTATGGGCCGGTCTAATTCAGATTTGTTGATGGCACTGCCATGACTACCAAAACTAGGTCAAAGTGATCTTAGGGTGCAAAAATCTTGAAAAATCTTCTTCTCCAAAACCGATGATGGGAGGAAAAATCTGATGTGATATTTGGCTTCTCTTGAGTCTTAAGCCTAAAGTTTGTTCAATTCGGAAATTTGGTCGAAAATGGGTTACATGTTTTTGCGTTTAATTTGGAAAGCTTCAAATTGCTATAACTGGACTATTTGAACAGATAATGACACTAGGGGTTTGCAGTTTTAACATTTTCTTGAAATGCCATTTAAAATGAGGTCAAGGTCAAGACCATTTTTTTTTTTTTGTTTTTTTTTGTTTTTGTATTCATAATTTATTTTCATCATCCATATTATACATACATTTATAGATCAAGATAAAACATACATCAATCATTACATGGTTACAACATATTTGCTAAAACATTCCATTTATTCTGTATATATTTTGCTTTTTGGGGGGTGCACATACATAAAGAAAATAATTCAATCTTTCGGTAGTGTTTCAAGGAGATTAATGCATCTGTATAATTTGGTGTCTTTTTCTTTATTCTACATAGATGGAAGTAATATTTGAAAACCATAAAACAAATATTGACACTATCATTTTGAACTGAACCACAGAACCAGTGTAGCCAAATATGTAATTTTCTGTTTTCTTTTCAACTTCAATACCACACTTTTCTTTTAAATCATCTAATAAACAAAACCTTATTGAACAAATGTACATGCATTCAAAGAACAGATGTATTGCTGACTCTTTTGTTTCAAAACAAACAAGAGGCCCATGGGCCTTAACGCTCACCTGAAGAAGAGTACATATCTTATGCAGAGGTTCAATGGTCAATGACATTAATAAAAGAGAATATCAAAATTTTCAGCAGTAAGGGCCAATAATATGCAAGTATTTTTGCAAATTAATTATAATAATTATTATATAAGTATGCTATATATAACATATTTAAAGTCTAGCTACAATATATTATTTATAAACAGCTAAAACATCTGTATATTAAAATGTGCATTAGGCCAATACCTACAGTATTCCAATATACATGCCTATACAAAGAGTTTATAGTTTTTGAGATAATTAACCATTTAAGTATTCGTTTGCATCTATGACCTTGACCTTTAAACCTATGACCTTCCTTCATATATCAAAATGATTGTTGTGCAAATGCCTACAATATTCCAATGTACATGCCTATACAAAAAGTTTATAGTTTTTGAGATAATTAACCATTTAAGTATTCGTTTGTGTCTATGACCTTGACCTTTGAACCTATGACCTTCATTCATATATCAAAATGATCGTTAGACCAATACCTACAATATTCCAATATACATGCCTATACAAAAAGTTTATACTTTTTGAGATAATTAACCATTTAAGTATTCGTTCAATTCTATGACCTTGACCTTTGAACCTATGACCTTCATTCATATATCAAAATGATCGTTAGGCCAATACCTACAATATTCCAATATACATGCCTATACAAAAAGTTTATAGTTTTTGAGATAATTAACCATTTAAGTATCCGTTCGCATCTATGACCTTGACCTTTGAACCTATGACCTTTATCTATATATCAAAATTATCGTTAGGCCAATACCTACAATATTCCAATATACATGCCTATACAAAAAGTTTATAGTTTTTGAGATAATTAACTATTTTGGTATTCTTGGACATCTGTGACCTTGACCTTTGAACCCATGACCCTGATCTATGTATCAAAATGATCCTCATGTTAATACCTACAAATAACTGAAAATCCTATGCCATTTTCACGAGAAAAGTTAAAAAAATAGCATTTTTTATCAAAGGTCAAAAACTGGGACATGACCTTGACCTTCGACCTTGACATCAATTGGAAGAAAATTGCAAGACAAGATCAACAGTGAAAACTCCATACAATTATCTTCAGCCGTTATGAAGTTGTAACAATAAATGTCTCATTTTAAAAATTACGTAATTTTACGCAAAAAACGCGTAACCTATTTTTCGTCTAATTTTCATGAAAAACACAATTTTAATGTTCCCAGGTATGCTGAATCCAAATATCCAATCAAAAATTGCCTGCACCTTTTGGTTTCAGAGAAGAAGATTTTTTTGTCTTTTTGCTATTTTTAGTAACAGCGGCCATCTTGTTGGGCGTGGCCAAACCCCGAACACAATTTTGAAAGGCTGCTACCCAGGCATGATAATCACTAAGTTTCATCAAATATGGCCCAGTAGTTTTGGAGGAGAAGATTAAAATGTAAAGTTTACACACGACGGACGACGGACGACGGACGGTGATAGATTGCAATAGCTCATCTGAGCCTTTGGCTCAGGTGAGCTAAAAATGCACATTTCTGTATCAGAAATTTACATTTAAAGTTTTTCATTCGTAAATACAATATTGTGGTTGATTTTGAACTGCAAGGACTGCAATTTGGTGTCATCGGTGACTTTAAAGAGAGAAATATATATGTTTTTTCAAGTGTCCAAGACCTAATTTTTGACTTTTGTACTTTTAGTACCATTTTAGCTATTTTTAATAATATTTTAGTGTGGATTTTAATTTGTAGCCCACCTAAGCATGAGTTATTAAGATGGTTTCCCAAAATCTGATTCTTGGTGAAATTATGGGTCTTGCACTTAATTTTTTCGGGACTTGTTTCCTAAACGGTTGCAGATTTTTAATTAATATTTGGTATGTGAATCACACGTCATATATACCTGGTGCCTATTGATTTTTTAAAGTTCAAATTAAATTGGTTCATCATTAACAGATGTAGTCACTAAATATCATTAAAGTAAATGAATTCATTCAATTCAGGACTGCAAAGTTAACGTGATCTTTTGTAAAATTATAATGCAAATATATGATTTATGTTATTTAAGGAAAGTTCCGTGATTTCGTCCAAAGAAACGTCAGATTTAAAAATTCAACGTTATTTTGATGTTACACAATTGTGCACCTGATAGTGCTACTGACAATTATTGTTCATTGGAATGCATATTTAAAGAAATAACACCAATTTAATTTATACATAGGAAAACTTAATGCAGCTTTAACAATGCAAGCACATATGCACTGGCACACACAAATGCATGCCAAATGTATATAACTTTGAGCTGTATTCATATTAAACTTCAAAAGAATCCATTCTAGTTCAGCGTCTAGTGCTTCGAATACAAATGTTTCTGGATGGACAAATGGACCACTCTGTATCATAATCTGTCTGCTAAACAAATGTTTGAAAATATGTTAATTGAATATTTTCAATTAGCACACACACTTAAGCTGTACCATATGGTCACATGGCCTTCTGACCAAATATGAGTTTTGATGGTCAAACTTACCTTACAAACTGCAAAAATGCCAAGGTCTTCATTAGACTCTTTGAAATCTGGAAAAAAATATCTGGTATGGATGTGACTATTTTGTTACCAATTTTCACAGTTTCTCCTTCCGTCTCCTTACTGTTACAAATAAAAATAGGTGTTAATAACAAATTTCCAACAGACCTTTTAATACCTTGATTAAATGTTTGTAAACTATAAGATCTACCACCTAGGTTAAAATTCTAGAGGATCAAGTATGCTAAGATTCAAAGCTATTTTTGATAAGTCAACATGAATTTAAATTTAGGTTACATTTGAAAACTGGATAACTTTCCATGCATTTAATGTTGACATTGTATAAAAATACATAGAAATAATATTTAATGCTCACTAAAAAAATTTCAACATTTTTTTCTGCTTAACTACTTTGATTAAGACTGCCACATAACCACACACATGCAAATACAGTTAATGAGTCGCATCATGGTTCATATGTACCTTGCCAAAGAGGCTTTATTTTGATATCAAATTGGGTCTGGTACAAAGTAGATTTTTTCCAACCAATTATTTTTAAAAGATTGGCAAAAATAATGTTATAGAAGCGTCAAGATTTCAAGTTTCAAAACATTTCCTCAAAAACTATAGGAGTTAGATGCACAAGCAAAAAGCTTACAGATAAACAGACATACAGACACAGACAGATGGTATCAAATCAATACAATTCAACATTTCAGATGTTGTAAACAAAAACAAATGTTTTCAAATTGTAATTGTTTCCACTCATTAAAAGACAACAATTTCTCAACTACTAACTACTGGTAAGCTTTTTATAGGGTGCTTATTTGTGTATCCCGGTAGCAAGAAAAAAAATCAAGGGGTTATTTTTTCAGTTTCAACACTCAATGTAATGCAAGACTTGAACAAAAAAACAATAGGCCCATGGGCCTTTACGCTCACCTGAGGATGTGTCTCATATCAACTGCAGAAGTTCAATAGACTATTACATTAATTACAGGGATGGCATTATGTTCCCCAATTTAGAACCACTGCCAAGATATTTTTAAATTAAATATTACTTGTCCTAAGAATGCAAAAAAAGTTTTACAAAATGTAAAAATAAAAATAAAATCTGCAATGAAATATCAAAAATGCCAAAATAGTGGCAAAACCATAAAGATATAGAATTAGGTCATGACCATAACCTCGGTCATGACCTCTAGCCTTGATCCTACTTTAAAGGTCATTCAAAAATGTTAGATTGAAAACTCCATGTCATTATGTATTCATATATTCCAGATAATTAACCATTTCAGTATAATTATGCATCCCTGACCTTGACCTTCGAACACATGACCTTCATCTATATATCAAAATGATCCTTATATCAATACCTACAATATTCCAATATACATGCCTATACAAAAGTTTACAGTTTCCTAGATAATAAAACATTTAAGTATTCTTAGGCATCTATGACCTTGACCTTTAAACCTATTACCTAAAACTGTATATCAAAATGATCATCATATCCAAATCTACAATATTCTAATATATATGCCAATACAAAAGGTTTAGTTTTCCAGATATCTAAAGCATATTGGTATTCTTTTGCAGCTGTGACCTTGAACTTTGACCCCATGACCTTCAACTATACAGTATATCGAAATGTTCGATATTCAATAACTACAATATTCTAATATACATGCCTATACAACAATAACTATAGTTATCCAGATAATTAATCATTTCAGTATTCTTATGCAACTGTGACCTTGAATTTTGAACCCATGACCTTGATCTTATATCAAAATGTTTGTTATATTGAGAAATGAACTAATTTTAGCAATTTCCCCCTTAAGTACCCTTCCATTTCCCCATTTTACCCCATACATACTATTTGTGCAAATCTGAAAAAATAGGTGTCCTAGTGATGTTATGCATGAAATATCTAAGCTTTATCTATTGCATGTTCAGAGGAGAGGATTTTAAAGATTTTAACTATCCCCCCTCCCCCTTTTTGGGCCCCAAGGGGACTTTACTCCTTCATTTGTGCAAATCTGAAAGCCCTTTACCAAGGCATGATAATCACCAACTTTCATCAATTTTGGCCTGGTAGTTTTAGAGTAGATGATTAAATTGTAAAATGTTTATGGATGAGGCATGACAGATAACGGATGGTGAACCATTGCAACAGCTCATCTGAGCTAAAAATGGTTCAAAAATTCAAATAGACAGGTTGCCAATCTGCTGTAAAGTGTGGGGAACAATTTCTATAATAATTCCATAAAGTAAAGTGCACATCTTTGATATATATAGAAACATTTTGTGAAGTTGCAAGGTTTTTGGTTGAAAACTGTAGGAGGAGTTGATTTCACAAAATAGTTACCCTCTGTTCATGACCTTAATCTATATATCAAATTGATCATTGCATCAACACTTACAACATTCTAATATACAGTGGTTTCAAGAAGATTTCAAGTTTCATCTTTTTTACACAATTCGTGAAAATTGAGGCAACAAACAATTTCTTGAAAAATCGCTTTATACATGTTAAATGCTCCACTATCTAAAATCTTTATTTCAATTTTGAACAAAATTGGAAAATTGAACATAATTGGTTGAAAATTGCATCCACAATGGCTATTTTTGTATTTTACTATATATAGTGACAGTGGCCATCTTGGATGTCGGGTGGGGTTGCCTGATAAAAATATCAGTCTAGCCCATCTGCCACACCTAATTTGTGAGCAGGAGATTAATGTTTACGTATACACACACAACAGACACATGGACATTACGCCATACCATAAGCTCAGCTTGTTAAAGCCAGTTGAGCTAAGAAGTTCATGCACCATAAATGGCACTGTATTGATAATGGGCAAACAGACAATGAGTCTGTGGCTAAGGTGAGCTTAAAATACTTACAATGATGAAAAACAAAACATTGAACAAAATGCCCGAAACAAATCTTCGAACATGTATTCCTTTAGAGGCTTCTTATTCTCTTGGCTCAAACAAATTCTAATAAGATGTTGTGTGAATTCCTGACCATATGTATAAAACCTGAAAAAAAACATGCACACAATCTAAATTTATACTGATTCTTCTCTGTTTGAAAAAACCAAATTCTTGTTTCCAATCCCCTTCTATTTGAGATAGATATTTCCAGATGAAGTATAATTTCTATCTTAACCTTCAAATTTGTCTATCTACTATTATGTACATTTTATCCCCTCCAGGTGAATCTGTTATGTGACTGTCACGTCAAAATGGGGACATCCCTGGAAATTTACTCATTGTAGCAAGTAGTGTACTTATTAGCCATCTAAAGTCAGAAGAACTTGACTAATTTCTATGAATTGAATTTGATATTATAGCTCATGTGAAAGTTATATGAAAATATTCATATGAACTAACATTCCACATGAAACTAACATGAATTTCACACATGAAGTTAACGTGAATTTTGCACATGAAATTAATGTGAATTTCACATGAAAAATTTCATGTGACATTAACATTAATCGAGCTTATATATGTGATATTCATGTGAATCTCAATTTAGTGTGACTTTCATGTGAGTTTCACATATAAGCTCGATTCACGTTAATTTCACATGAAATTTTTATGTTTTTGCAATTGTTTATGCTATTGCAACGTCAAAACAATTTGCAAATACAATCTATTTTCAACATTGATTCAACGTCGGAACATACGTTATTTTGCCCACTGGGATCACTGTAAAACAATGACAGGTTACATAAAGATACATCACTGTAAAACAATGACTGGTTAAATATAGATACATCAAATTTATGAATAACCATTCTTAATTCCCATAGGATATGGAATACATAAGTTGACATTTTTACATAAAATGCGCTTTTCTGGGAATTTACCATATAAATATTTCCCTAAATGTTCCCTACAAACTAACGGGTTATTGGTTACTCTACATTGTCAAAACACATAACTTACTTATTATACAACAAAACAAGCAGGTCACTAAACTTTTCTATTTCAAACTTTGGTTTCCATGCATTGAGTATATTGTGTTTTGGTGTCCCTAAGTCTTGAAGTTCTTCAAGTGAACCTGGTTTGGGTCTTGAAAATACCAGGCTACGTGCCAAAGAACTCTTTACGTTTGATATATCATCAACGTTTATGGATGAGAAAGGCGAAGTGTTTATATTCAGCATTTGAATCCAGTTATTCATCATCTTTTCCATCTTTACCAGATCTGCTTGTTCAAACTGCTCCCCACTCTCGTGGTTTTTTGTCGTGAGTATATATTTAGCGATCAATTTGTTTGCTGGTACAAGGGAACTTAATCTAGATGTTATATGCAATATATTGAGAGAATTTTCCGTCCAAGATGAGGTGTTCTCTTCAACTGGAGTACCGATATTATTATCTGATCCACTTAAACTACTTCTCGAAGAATCATTTGAGCTTTCTGAAAATGTTCGTTTTAATCCTTCGCGTCTAACCTTTTCTTCCGAAGTAAAAGATTGTGTAATGTCAGGAATCTCGGAGTCCTCACCCTCAGTAGACACCAAGTCAGTGTCTGAAAGCACATGTTTCGTTGGCTTCGAACTCGTTGGTTCCATAGCTGTTGTGTTCTTAAAGCATCGTCTTAGTATTCGCTACGAAATATTATTTTCTAAAATACACTTTAAATTGCTTGTACCATTAAAATGTTAGAATGTGTTATCTGCTTAACAATAACAACTTTTCTGCTTCTTTCTTAGTAATAGTATATTCCTCCCATGTCTAGAGCACCGCCCGTAGGGCGTCATATAATTTATATAACAGAGACCCCTTAAGAAATGTAATGTACGCTTGCGCTAGCTTTTCGTTTTGGCTAACAATCACTCTCGTATTGTTGTCCGCATTAGATTCAAGATGGACAAAGACAAAAACAATAACAACATGCCCAGTCATCTTTCTTAGTAATAGAACATTTGTATATTCATCCGATGTCTGGAGCACCTCCCTTAGGGCGTCAAGTATTTATAGCAGATAAGAGGCCCATTCAGGAATGTAATGTACACTGGGTATATCAGTATAATTGATGTCACTGTCATGAAATATGACTAATGTCACTAACATGTACACTGGATATATCAGTATGACTGATGTCACTGTCATGTACACTAGATATATTAGTATGATTGATATCACTGTCATGTACACTGGATATATCAGTATGACTGATGTCACTGTCATGTAAACTGGATATATTAGTATGATTGATATCACTGTCATGTACACTGGGTATATCAGTATGATTGATGTCACTGTCATGAAAACTGAATATATCAATATGACTAATGTCACTAACATGTACACTGGATATATCAGTATGACTGATGTCACTGTCATGTACACTAGATATATTAGTATGATTGATATCACTGTCATGTACACTGGATATATCAGTATGACTGATGTCACTGTCATGTAAACTGGATATATCAGAATGATTGATGTCACTGTCATGTACACTGGATATATCAATATGATTGATGTCACTGTCATGTAAACTCGATATATCAGTATGACTGATGTCACTGTCATGTACACTAGATATATTAGTATGATTGATATCACTGTCATGTACACTGGATATATCAGTATGACTGATGTCATTGTCATGTACACTGGATATATCAGTATGATTAATGTCACTGTCATGTACACTGGATATATTAGTATGATTGATGTCAGTCATGTACACTGGAGATATCAGTATCATTGATGTCACTGTCATGTACACTGGATATATCAGTATGATTGATGTCACTGTCATGTACACTGGATATATCAGTATGATTGATGTCACTGTCATGTAACTCGATATATCAGTATGACTGATGTCACTGTCATGTACACTGATATATTAGTATGATTGATATCACTGTCATGTACACTGGATATATCAGTATGATTGATGTCAATTTCATGTACACTGGATATATCAGTATGATTGATGTCACTGTCATGTACACTGGATATATCAGTATGATTGATGTCACTGTCATGTACACTGGATATATCAGTATGATTGATGTCACTGTCATGTAAACTCGATATATCAGTATGACTGATGTCACTGTCATGTACACTAGATATATTAGTATGATTGATATCACTGTCATGTACACTGGATATATCAGTATGATTGATGTCAATTTCATGTACACTGGATATATCAGTATGATTGATGTCACTGTCATGTACACTAAATATATTAGTATGATTGATGTCACTGTCATGTACAATGGATATATCAGTATGGTTGATGTCACTGTCATAGAAACTGAATATATCAATATGACTGATGTCACTGGCATGTACAATGGATATATCAGTATGATTGATGTCACTGTCATAGAAACTGAATATATCAGTATGACTGATGTCACTGTCATGTACAATGGATATATCAGTATGATTGTTGTCACTGTCATGAAAACTGAATATATCAATATGACTGATGTCACTAACATGTACACTGGATATATCAGTATGATTGTTGTCACTGTCATGTACAATGGATATATCAGTATGATTGATATCACTGTCATATACACTGGATATATCAGTATGATTGTTGTCACTAACATGTACACTGGATATATCAATATGACTGATGTCACTAACATGTACACTGGATATATCAGTATGATTGATGTCACTGTCATGAAAACTGAAATATATCAATATGACTGATGTCACTAACATGTACACTGGATATATCAGTATGATTGATGTCACTGTCATGAAAACTGAATATATCAATATGACTGATGTCACTAACATGTACACTGGATATATCAGAATGATTGATGTCACTGTCATGTACACTGGATATATCAGTATGATTGATGTCACTGTCATGTACACTGGATATATCAATATGACTGATGTCACTAACATGTACACTGGATATATCAGTATGATTGATGTCACTGTCATGAAAACTGAATATATCAATATGACTAATGTCACTAGCATGTACACTGGATATATCAGTATGATTGATGTCACTGTCATGTACACTGGATATATCAGTATGATTGATGTCACTGTCATGTACACTGGATATATCAGTATGATTGTTGTCACTATTATGTAAACTGGATGTAGTATCAGTATGATAGATGTCACTGTCATATACACTGGATATATCGGTATGAAAGATGTCACTGCCATATATACTAGATTCATCAGTGTGATATGATTGATGTCACTGTCATGTACACTGGATATATCGGTATGATTGATGTCACTGTCATGTACACTGGATATATCGGTATGATTGATGTCACTGCCATATATACTGGATATATCAGCATGATTGTGATTGATGTCACTGTCATGTACACTGGATATATCAGTATGATTGATGTCACTGTCATGAAAACTGAATATATCAATATGACTGATGTCACTAACATTTACACTGGATATATCAGTATGATTGATGTCACTGTCATGAAAACTGAATATATCAATATGACTGATGTCACTAACATGTACACTGGATATATCAGTATGATTGTTGTCGCTATCATGTACACTGGATATATCAGTATGATAGATGTCACTGTCATGTATACTGGATTTATCAGTATGATATGATTGATGTCACTGTCATGTATGCTGGATATATCAGTATGATTGTTGTCACTGTCATGTACACTGGATATATCAGTATGATTGATGTCACTGTCATTTATACTGGATATATCAGTATGATTGATGTCACTGTCATGTATACTGGATCTATCAGTATAATTGATGTCACTGTCATGTATACTGGATATATCAGTGTGATTGATGTCACTGTCATGTACACTGGATATATCAGTATGATTGTTGTCACTGTCATGTACACTGGATATATCAGTAATATAGATGTCACTGTCATGTATACTGGAATAATTAGTATGATATGATTGTTGTCACTGTCATGTTTACTGGATATATCAGTATGATTGATGTCACTGTCATGTACACTGGATATATCAGTAATATAGATGTCACTGTCATGTATACTGGATATATCAGTATGATTGATGTCAGTCATGTATACTGGATATATCAGTATAATTGATGTCACTGTCATGTATACTGGATATATCAGTATGATTGATGTCACTGTCATGTACACTGGATATATCAGTATGATTGTTGTCACTGTCATGTACACTGGATATATCAGTATGGATGATGTCACTGTCATGTATACTGGATTCATCAGTATGATATGATTGTTGCAAGTGTCATGTACACTGGATATATCAGTATGATTGATGTCACTGTCATGTACACTGGATATATCAGTAATATAGATGTCACTGTCATGTATACTGGATATATCAGTATGCTTGATGTCACTGCCACGTATACTGGATTCATCAGTATGATTCTTGCATGTTCAGTGTGCATTGTATTTATATACTTTAATATTCATTAGGTGTAACGTTATCTATCATTTCTTACATTTACACGGTTTTTTTTTTTAAAAAAAGATATATATTATATATATATTATATATATATATATATATATATATATATATATATATATATATATAAAATACTTATATAATTTCCAGGTTCACTTTATCTAGTATCATCAAACAAATGTACCGTAGAACTTGTTTGTTCGTTTTACTTGTCCTATTGAAGAGTAACGTAATCGCAGGGTATAATGTACCGGAGCTTTGTGGAGGATACGATGTCAGTGGAGATCCGAGGGTCGAACCCAGACAGGTATTATATTTTTTTTATAGATTTGATCCTTTCTTAATACAATTGTATGGTTTTTAACGATAATAGAGAGCTAATCTTCAATTTTTCTGCTTCAGGTGGACGGCTTGTGGTATTCCCAGGCACCTTAACTTCACGTTTTCCTTCTCTCGCATTAGTTTTCATCGAGAATCAAGGTCAAGTTATTTGGGGTAGCTATTGGTAAGTATCGATATAAAGAATGTATAGCGATTTCCTCTTAAATATGACGTGTTTATTAAATGTTAAAACACAACGCGTTCTAAATATTTGTACAGAAAATTAGTGTAACATTCAGAGATATCATATTGAATAATACAGTACTAGTCAATCAAACATTTTTACCAGACCCATGTGCATTTTTATTTTTGTTTATTTTTAGTATTTCGTCCTTTCATGATATTAAATTTTATCTCAATCTTTTATATAGGTAGTATGATAAAACCCGTACAGCGTTCGGTTACTGATGGAAGGTACTTTTACAACTTCCAATTTCAGTATTTCGTTTTGACAAATAATTATTAAGGGGATCAATGATGGATTAATCCGAAACCTGATTTTTACTTTTTATACCAGTCGAATTATTCATTTATTTTTACTCTATTTATTATTATTTCAAAATCTTAAAAATATTTGAATTTCCATAATTTTAGTTTGTGTGCTACTTATTAGGAATCTTCATTTAAAACATCCGTCTAGTGTTACAACATTTTAACAGGTTAAATAATAATTACAATCAATAGACTGGTATCTCTGCTGGTGGACTAAACATCACCGAGGATATCGTTAATTGAATTAAAAGTTTTGTCAGTTGAACATCGTTCCTCAAATTTATCTGCTTTTTTTAATTTTAATTTTCCTAAAAGAACTAACCTATGTGAAATGGTTTAAAATACTGACTTCTATACAATTTGATAATTTTCATTTGTTAATTTTCTCATTTCAACATTATAAACTTTAGATTTCCACAATTTTCGTCCGAGCACCACTTATGAGGTATCGATTTCCGAAAAGACCGTTTAGTGTTACAAAATTATATTAGCTTCATTAATAAGTAGTACATATGAGCATTATTTTACAAATATATAAATGAAATATAAAATCAGAATAAACATTTCAATAGATACTATATCATTGTCGGGTTGTTCGGTCATGGATTCTTAAGTCAAACACTTAATTTAATTTTTTAAATATATAATATATATATATATATATATATAATATATATATATTATATATTATTTATATATATATACTAACGGTTTAATCACAAACGATTTGTGATTCTCAAAAAGTACTTGAACCACACAATTCGTCGTTTTTAAATTATTTTGGTTTATTTCCATATGACAGTACATGATAATAAAACTTACGACTTAAAACATCGTAGAAAAATCTAGTTCGAAATCGTCCTTAATATTTTTTTTTTTTTCTTGTTTGCTTATTTTCTTCATTTATTGTTCTATCAAGCTTAAAGAAAAACATGTTCTATATCACAGATGCTGGTTATTGATGAATAAAAAATTCAAATACTACCAAAAACAATTTTTAAATGAACAACACTATTGCTTGGTATATTGAGAAAAAAAACACATCTATCCATTATTATATCATCATCAATATTCATATACATGTATATGTTTGTTTGAACTGACAGGATAATATATTTATTTCAGGAACTCTACAACTAAAACTTGCACACACGGAAAGTCAATCAATACTCAGCTACAGTCACTGGAGAGAGGACCGTTCTCAGCCTGTTTTTTCTTCCAAACTGGTTTTACCAAGTATGGCTTTTTATATTTTGCTATCCGTGACATATATTTTGTTTAGTTTTTATCGGTCACAAAATTAGTATGATCATAATAAGAAATCCAGTAAAATTGTTAATGCATTAAATAATTGTATGTTTGACCATATTATTTGTGCGGTTTTTAAAAAAATGCAATATAATATTTTTAATCTGAATATAAAAAACTAAAGAGTATTTAAAAATTTAAATATATATTCAGTATATTTTTTGCAAACTATAAACGTGTTGTATACTTTAATATGAACATTAATTTATATCATGGGTATTCCGATTTTTTCAAAGACGTTGGTTCTTAAATTATTGACAAAAACTGCCGATATCCCTCAAGTCAACAGAAAAAATAATCTAAAACCAGCATCTGTTCGAGCGGGATTTTAGAGAGTATTGAGTGACACTGTTATCTGCAAGCCGAAATATTGTTTTAAGAAACCAACAAATAGAAAAAACTAATCTAGTTTAAACTTACCAGTTACCTTTTTTGTACGAAACATGAATTCTAACCAGACAGAGGAATATTCATTGGGTTTCGAATAGAATAATGAGTTAACGCTCCGTTCAAGATTCTTCATAAAGACAGTTAATTTATGCATGATACAAAAGCCAAAGTTCTCAGTGAAAACCAGCGACCTTTGGCAAGCGCATCGACTTTTGCACACTTATATCTTCCCTAATTGGATTCAAACCAAGGCAATTAGAGACATTGTGGCCGCCACTGATCCCTTATGTAATTACTGAGTATGTATGTTTTGGGTGTAACTTGCCTTCACTGGTGTTATGTATCCACTATTTTTGTTACAGTTGAAAGAGTGGCAGTTGATTGGGTAATATTTTATCCAACCAACAACCTGTTTATGTTCTTTCGATGCTTTGGCGAATTTAAAAATGGACGTTGTTCAGAACAGCCTTATGCAAGAATAATGACAAGAACATTGGATATTACTCCAAAAGAAAAGAGAATCATAGATAAAAGATTGAGACAATTTGGGGAATCAATACATTCTGTTATTTTCTCTAATCCTCGTAAAAACGGTATGTCATTTATTTTCAAATATAACAATAAATTTTAAGGACGACTTTCGTTAAAATAAAGCAGTATGTAGCTGAAAAAACATGCACCTGGCGAAAATCAACCCAAAAAAAAAAACAAAACTCGAAAAAGCGTAAAATAACAACGACAAACATATTTGGACGACTTATTATAAAATTCCTTATTTTGGGCACACAATCATTGAATAATCAATTACGTCAAAATATTTTGTAACCACATTTGTTTTCATATCAATAAAGTTCTTAATTTTTTTTTCAAAAAGTTAAGCTTATTTGTCAACCACTGATTAAATAATTAGGTTGTTTGGAGAGTTTAAAAGGCACTGCTACCTAATCACTTGGTGTACAATTTTGATACGTTGGCCGTTCTAAAGTTTGCTTTGGAATTGTGATTTTGACATGGGTTGGTATGGTTTTTTAAATAAATATGATACACTTCAATATGCTAATGTATAAATGTTTTCTTCTTTTAATTTAAGGATGTCCACGCCCAATGCAACAGGAAAGAAGGTATCGGTAATTTTATCATAGGAACGAAATTTATTTTTGTTAAAGTTCCATTTAGTACAAAACACCAAGAACCCATTTGTTCATGTACTAAAAAACAACGACGTTAAAATATTTAACTCATAATTCTAAATCTAAACTTTCCGATACATTGTCAAGTTCTTCTGAGTTTTGCATTCTTCGTATAATGCTTATACTATTGCTTTTTTCGAAATACCAAAGAAACCCAAAACGTAATAAAAACGTGTTTTTTTTTTTTTTTTTTTTTTTTTTTTTGATAAATACAAAATATGCGAAAACAAACGATCAATAGTCGAAGTAAAGCAATACACTTGTATTTTCGAGTATATTTTAGCTTGTTCTTTAAAAATATTGTAATAAATTTAATTTTCAATTTTAATTTGCTGTCTTGATAAACCACAGATACATATCTCAGAACAAGAAAAAATATTAATATAACGTTTTACTTCTATTTCAGAAGAAGATATGGTAGATAGAAGAAGGCGATATATTCACGGAATTTAGCTTCTTTGCCGGCCAAACATTCAAACAAACAGACAGGCGTATTTACAGAAAGACATAGTGATTCCAATATGCCGATGAATCTTAAATTTTGTGGAGAGTAATAACGAATTTAAAACGTTTTGACTAAATCGTAAAAATAAAGTTTATTTACCGTAGCTAATTGTTTTATTTTCCAAGTCATCATTATGAAGTATATTCGTTTTTAAACTTAATGACATAACAAACATACTTGTATGTTTAAAATATTGCAAGCCTAGGCATATCAAGGCCCTCAAAAAGTTTTATGGCCGTCATTACACTATTGTTGATAAGGTTGATGTCTTTGTGTCCAGGATTGCCCTGGATATAATTGACGTTCCATAGTTCCATGTTCCTTTCACGCAATTTTGATTACACACGTGGTGGATTTAGCTAGCTAAACAGGAGGTGCTTACCTTCCGGAGAACCCGACCTCACTTCTCTGTTGGAAGTTTGCATGTCTAACCTGACTTGTCAGTTCCAAAGACTTACTTTGCTTCTGGATTGTGATTCGGACATGGATTGGTGTGTTTATTTTTGATTGACAGGACTGCATAGTTATTACCTAAACGTCTGGACGTGTTTCTGTCGTGTGTTCTGTTGTTTAGTAAACAGATCTACTTATTACAACTCCATAATACATATTATTCATTTTATTTTTTCGCTTGCAATGCTCCTTGATCTATAAAGCTAGGGGCCTTCTAATCGCCTCTTATCAAATATACTTATATGTATTGGATATTTCTTTATGACTGCCTAGAAAAACATCTACAATCAAAACGAATATTGTAAGCTTTTTTTTATTTCCATGGTCAATGTTATTTTCTTCCTATATGTCCACATCATATCCATGATGATGTAGTAGTTTTTATTTTATATTACAGTAAAACAAGTTAATAACGAAGCCCTGGGGACTCTTGTTTTAGCTTCGTTATAAAGCAACTTCGTTATATTGTTATAACGAATATTTACAGCGAGCCACAAAAACTCGCTATTAGTGTAGGAATAAAATAAAATTCAACTCGGAATTATTGAGTCACGGAATTAAAGTGTCATGTCTTAAATTACAGGTCTTTGTCTGAAAATAGTCTGAAACTTTCGTCTGCTTAGTCTGTCTCTGTTTTACGCCAGTAATAACTTTTTATTTCAAACTTTTAAGAGCGGAAAATGAAATAACTTGTATGTCGTTCTGCTCTTCAAGAAAATATTGTATTTTTTAATGCAATCTTCAGCTTGCGTTACAGAAATTAAAGAATGATCTAACTTACAGAAATCGTCATCACTGTCACTATCCTGATCGTCACTTATGCCTAAAACGAAATTCACAATATCATCATCCGATAGTTCGCAGTTGTCAATGTTAACATAACCGGAAGTAGTAATCTGATCATCAGTCTCGTTTTCATGTTCACATAATTTATTGATGAGGTCCGCGTTTTATGTATACAACTATAACGTCCATTTTTACAGGCAAGTCAGAGGTTTTTCTCGATGAGTTCGCACTAAACGGGCAAAAATAGTAATAAATGTTGTTCTAGGGGACAAAATTTCTATTCGCAATAACCAATAATTCACAATTAACAACTTCGTTATAACCTGTGAATTTAATATAGACTTGTATAGTGGAGTGGTCGGGACCAATATTTGACTTCGCACTACCTATGTATTCGGTGTAAGCGTGTTATATTCGTGTTTTACTGTATACCAATGTTAATTCTACAGCACTAGACGGTCGTATCGGAATACAAACACACCACCAATAACAAACACAAATATCAACCGTAAAATATATTTCAAATGAAACGGTGGGGCACTTTTTGACCCTTATTGTTAAAATAGAACACTCGTGGTTTAATAAACAATAATACAAAAATTGTTGATAAATCATATTAAATCTCCTATATATACATGTATTCTTGTAAGAAAGGCATCTTTTTGCTGTCACTGTGCATGTGTATGTTAAAATGAACTTCAATATGCATAAGTGTAACGTAATATATCATTACCTACATTTACAAGTTTTTGTAAAAAGTTATCTATAAATTTCTGGTTCATTTTATCTAGCATCAAACAAAATGTACTGTAGAACTTGTTTGTTCGTTTTACTTGTCATAATGAAGAGTAACGTAATCGCAGGATATAATGTACCGGATCTTTGTGGAGGATACGATGTCAGTCGAGATCCGAGGGTCGAACCCAAACAGGTTTTATTTTTTAATTATTTATTTATTTATTTTTAGATTAGATCATTTTTATACAATTGTACCGTATTTAACGATAAAATAATATCTAAGCTTTAATTTTTCAATTTCAGCTGGACGGCTTGTGGTATTCCCAAGGCACATTAACTTCACTTTTTCCTCGTCTCGCATTAGAGTTCGTCCAGAATCAAGGTCAAGTTCTTTGGGAAAGCTATTGGTTAGTATCGGCATATAGAATTGAAAACGATTTCCTATTAAACGTGACGTGTTTGTTAAATGTTAAAACACAACACGTTTTAAATATTTGTACAGAAAATGTGTAACATTCAGATATATTTCGAATAATACTGTACTAGTCAATCAAGCTTTTTTACCAGACCCATGTGTATGTTTATTTCCGTTTATTTTAAGTATTTCGTCTTTTCATAAGATTAAACTCCTGTTTTTATCTCAATCATTTATAAAGGGAGCATGATAAAACTCGTATAGCATTCGGTTAATGATAGAAGGTAGTTTTGCAACTTCCAATTATAGTAATTTGTTTTGACAAATAATAATTAAGGGGCCAAATTGAGTATAAATATAAGCTGATACGTGAAAAAACTTTCACTGGGCATTTACAATGTAATTGGAAATTTCACATTGCAAAATCTTAACTTCATGTATGGTTGAATAAAAAGTTCTTTTAGACTGCATTCATCATAAAGGATACAGCAATACTTTTAAATTTTTTTACTAAAGCATAGCTGCCAACCATTCCGCATTGCCCGGTATTTTTCCAATTTTTAAGACAACTTCCGCTTTCTGAATCTTAAATGAAAATTCAGCATACCTGATATAAAAAGGTGTGAATCAGGTTACGGATTGGCCCGTCGTTTTTTTAAAAATGATTTTAGTTTTTTGTCATATGATGGTACATGATAATAAAAATAACAACTGAAATAAATATATACACTATACAACCAACATATATTGTGATCGATAAACAGCAACTGTTATACATCGTGATGCAACATTAAAACAGTCGTAGCAAAATCTAGTGACGACAATAGTTCGAAATCGTCCTTAATATGTTTTCTTTCTGTTAGCTTATTTTCTTCATTAGTTGCTCTATCAAGGTTAAAGAAAATACATGTTCTATATCAAAGATCCTGGTTATTAAGGATGACGTCACAATGTAAACTAATTTCTATGGGAGAAATGTTGGAAGGCGGTAAACTGTTTACCGAAACACCAGTGTAATATGTATAACATAAAAACGTATATTATTTAATGATTTCAAATCAATTTAATAATTGTTTTATGAGAACTGATGGCGACGACAAACGCATACATTACGCAAAATGTGAATTACCAACAAATTATCATAATGCATTCAAAGAACTTAATCAGATAAACCTATTCGTGTACATCATAATAATACATATGCAAGACACGATGCAAGTTTAATAGAAATTATAAAATTAGTTTGCGTACCACGTGTCAGTCAATAAAATTCAGCTTGGATAAATCACTTGAAAATTTGCCGTTATCGCCAGTGGCACAAAACTTGGCTTCTACTAAGGGAGTACACGGTAACACTTCATCGCCCTTTAAGTCACAGCCGTACTAATCATTTAATTGATACTTAATAATACAGGGACAAAACCTTTGATCTGTACAGCTACTCCTCTCATCAATCGGACTATACAGACGCTTAAAGGTGATGACCGATAAATTCCTGAAATTTCACTTATCATGCTATTGATCACTCATTGTTAAAAACATTTCGAGTTTAAGAAGGTTGTTTGTCATACAATTTTTACCTTTTCATCTTAACATTACTCCGAGTTATCGGGGGTATTCGAAATATAGAAATTTGGGTTATCGAAGTTGTATTTATATAGTTTATATAGAAAACCGGTCGGGACAAAATAATGACTTCGGATTATCCGTAGTATTCGAGATATCGAAGTTCGAGTTTTCGAAGTTCTATTGTATATTTATTTCAGGAACTCTACAACCAAAACCTGCACACACGTAAAGTACAACACATCTCAACTACAATCACTGGAGAGAGGGCCATTTTCTCCATGTTTTTCTTCCAAACCAGTTTTACCAAGTATGGGAATTTTTAATCTTTTGCCATCCGTGACACATATTTAGTTTAGCTTTTATCAGTCACGAATTAGTATTAGCAAAATAAAAAACGGTCAAAATTGTGTTTTAGAAAGAATGCAATATGTTAATTTAAATGTGAATCTAAGGTGTTTAAAATCCAATGCTATTTAAGAATATATATTCACAAAAGTTTTAGCAAACTAGGAATGCGTAGAAGATATGCAGTTTAATATGGACATTAATTTTCTTTTCATATTCATGTTATGAGTTTTCCGAATTTTTCGAATCGGTCAGTTCTTGGATGGTAGACAAAAACTGCCGACATCCCATAAGTCAACAGAAAAATTCATCTCAAACCAACATCTGTTCGAGTGGGACTTGAGACAGTATTAAGTGGCACTGTTATCTGCAAGCCGAAACGTTCTTTTTAAGAAACCATAAAATATGAAAAAAACTAAACTAGTTCAAACTTTCCATATACCTTTATAGTACCAAACATGAATTCTAACCGGACGTAGGATTATGCATTGGATTTTAGTGGAATAAAGTTATGACTTAAAGCACTGTTCAAGATACTTCTACTTGCATTGAGACGGTCAGTTTATGCATGATACAGAAGTCAAAGTGCTCAGAGAAAACCAGCGAACTTTGGCAAGCCAATCGACTTTTGCACACTTGTACCTTCCCGGATGCGATTCAAACCTAGGCGGTGAGAGGCATTGTGATTTCTTAGCAAACGTTTTAAATCACACGACAACCACTGACTTCTTTTGTAATCTGGGTATGTTTTTTGATGTAACTTGTCCTTACTAGTATTATGTGTCCGATATTTTTTTACAGCTGAAGGAGTGACAAATGAGTGGCCAGTATTTTATCCAACAACAAACCTGTTTATGTTTTTTCGATGCTTTGGCGAATTTAAAAATGGACGTTGTTCAGAACAGCCTTTTGCGAGAATAATGACAAGAACGTTGGATATTACTCCAAAAGAAAAGAGAATCATAGATAAAAGATTGAGACAATTTGGGGAATCAATACATTCTGTTATTTTCTCTAATCCTTGTGAAAATGGTATGTCATTTATTGCATTTATGGGGGGTGTAGCTAGCTAAACAGGAGGTACTTACCCTTCCGGAGCACCCGGCCTCACTTCCCCGGTGTAAGATCACGTGTCTAACCTAACTTGTCAGTTCCAAAGTTTTTACTTTGCTTCTGGATTGTGATTCGGACATGGATTTGATTATTTTCAAACATAACAACAAATTTAAGGATGTCTATCCTTAAAACAAAGCAGTATACAGCTGAAAGAACACGCATCTGGCGAAAATCAACCAAAAAGAAACAAAACTCGAAAAAACGCAAACGTAACGGCGACAAACACATATTTGGACCACTGATTATAACATTCCTTATTTTGGGTACACAATCATTGAATAGTCAATTACGTCAAAACATTTGGTAACCACATTTTTTCATATCAATAAAATTCCTAATTTTTTTTAAAAAGATATGCTTATGTGTCAACCACTGATTGTTAAATAAGTGGGTTGTTTGGACAGTTTGAACGGTACTGCTACCAAATAACTTCGTATACAATTTTGTTACGTGTTTCACTTAATTTGGCGGTTCCAAAGTTTCCTTTGAGATTGTGATTTGAACATGAGTTGGTATGTTTGTTTTTGATGCTTTAAATAAATGACACACATCCATGTGCAAGTATATAATTGTTTTCTTTTTTTAATTTAAGGATGCCCTCGCCCTATGCAACAAGAAAGAAGGTATCAGTAATTTTATCATATAAACGCAATTGATTTCCGTTAAAGTTTCATTCAGTACAAAATACCAAGTAAAAAAAAGAACGGCGTTAATATATTTCAGCAACATTCCTTTAAATTTAACCTTTCCAATACATTATCAAGTTCATCTGAATTTTGCATTCTTCGTATAATGCTTAAAATATAGCCTTTTCAAAATACCAAAGAAACCCAAAACGTAATAAAAACGCGTTTTTCGAAAAGTAGAAAATATGTGAAAAAACAATCAGTACTTGAAGTTAGGCAAAGCACTTGTATGTTCGAGTATATTTTGACATATTCTTTAAAAATCTTGCAATAAATTTTCAGTTTTAATTTGCTGCCTTGATAAACCCCAGATACATATTTCAGAAAACAAGAAAAACCACAACGATCTCTGTATAGTTATGTTAGTAAGCTTGTTACTTATATATGTAATAATGATAAGCATTAATGTATTGGAAAGGTTAAATTTAAAGGAATGTTGCTGAAATATATTAACGCCGTTCTTAACCTTGTTAAATCTGGAGAGAAAACTGTCGCCAAATCATTCAACTCAACATACAGATACATAGATGACGTTCTGTCTCTGAACAATCCTAAATTTGGAGACTATGTAAATGTCATCTATCCTAGTGAGCTTGAAATTAAAGACACGACTGATTCCTCAAGTTCTGCTTTATATTTAGACTTATACCTGGATTATGACGCACAAGAAAGGCTACATTTGAAACTTTATGACAAACGTGATGGCTTCAATTTTTCTATTGTCAACTTTCCTTTTTTATGCAGCAATGTACCTGCTTCTCCTGCCTATGGTGTATTTGTTTCCCAATTAATACGCTATGGTAGAGCTTGTTCCCACTACGGGGACTTTGTACAACGAAGTAGGCTGCTTGCAAATAATTGTTGACTCAGGGATATTGCAAGCCTAGGCTTATCAAGGCCCTCAAAAAGTTTATGGCCGTCATCACAGTATTGTTGATAAGTTTAATGTCTCTGTGTCCAGGATTGCCTTGGATATATTTGACGTCTCATAGTTCCATGTTCCTTTCACACAATTTTGATTACACACGTGACGGGTGTAGCTAGCTAAACAGGAGGTGCTTACCCTTCCGGAGCACCCGGCCTCACTTCCCTGGTGGAAGTTCACGTGTCTAACCTAACTTGTCAGTTCCAAAGTTTTTACTTTGCTTCTGGATTGTGATTCGGAAATGGATTAGTATGTTTGTTTTTGATTACATATTCTTTACCAATCTTAATATAACGTTTTACTTCTGTTTCAGAAGAAGATATGGAAGATAGAAGAAGGCGGCGTATTCTTACCAAATTTTCTTGGCAAACAGTCAAACAGACAAACAGGCATTTTGGACAGAAAGACTAAGTGATTCCTTTATGCCAATCAATTTTAGATTTGCGTAGAGTAATAAAGAATTCAAAACTTTTTGACCTTATCATAAAAATAAAGTTTATATACCGTAGCTAATTGTTTTATCATTATAAAATATATTCTTTCTCAAACTTAATGACATAAGAAACATATAAGTAAAGTTATTTTGACAAAATATGCTTAAAAAAAATATGCTTTATAATCAAAAACAAGTTCATCAATCCATGTCCATATAAAATTCTAAAGCAAAGTAAAAACTTAAACTAGCACATTGAGTTATAAATATATATGAACTTAAACCAAGGAAATGAGGCATGGTGCTTTGGAGAATTTAAAAATGGACGTTGTTCAGAACAGCCGTTGGATATTACTCCAATAGAAAAAAGCATCATAGATAAACTTGTTAATTCTATCCCTGCCGCATGGACATCAACTCAAAGACACACATCAAATCCAAATTCCAAAATCAATGCAAAAAAAATAAATACTGTCAGTTTAAGTTTAACATGTCAACTTTCACAATAAAATCGAGACTCTGGTACTCCAGGAAGGTAGGCACCTGAAATTTAGCTAGCTACATGTGTCACTTGTAAAATAAAAATTGAAAATAAAAAAATAAGAAGCTAAGAGACGCCAAATATATCCAGGATAATTTTAGATACATTAGCATCATATTTATCAAGAAAATTGAGGTGACGGTCCTAAAACATTTTGCTAGCAATATACGTGAGCAGAATTCAATTTGTACGCTTATTTCTTTGAATTTCCTGTTCATGTGATGGTAACAAACTCTACAATTGTGTATTAACTGCGAAACAAATACACCATGACAATCATGTATATATTGCTGTATAGACAAAGAAATATTGACAATAGAAAAATCGAAGTCTTAACTTTTGAGACGTAACGTCAAATGCAGCTTTTAAATTTTTGAATGGGTATTATAATTGAGGTTTCAGTCCAAATATGAAGAACTTCAACAATCAGTTGTGTCTTTTATTTAATGCTCACTTGGATAGACGCCATTCACATATTCTCAATATGTAGGATTATTTTATATACATAAAATTCTATTTTCATATATACTCAACAAAACGGTTAAGGACCACATCAAAAACATCATTTTGTAGAATTTTAATCATATTATTTTATCTTCACTCTTTTTGAATATCCGTTAATGAGATTTGATTTCATGCAATGTAAACACAGCTTGATAGAATGTATGGTGACACATAAGGCACCAACAACAAAATAAAAAATACAATTGGATTTTATATTTTCGGTTTTGTATTTTTATTTTAAATTTAACATTGGTCCCTAAACTATTTTTTTCAGTATATACGTATGTGAAGTTTAATGTTTTGCTGACAGTCTTCTGTACAAATTAAATAAGAATATATATAATCCTGCTTCACAAGAATAAAGAAACAAATAGCTATCAATGGTGCACAACTTTTGCCATTGGGTATACTGAATGACTTAGATATTGATATTGACACTCACAACTAATAGGTTCTCTGTAAAATTGTCTTTCAAATATTAAAGAACATACATATCCATGTTCAAATCACAATGCCAAAGCAACATGGAACCTTTGAAACTGGAAATTGTAATAAAACACGTGTATTGCCACAGGGAAGTGAGGCCAGGTGCTTTTGAAGCGGTAAGCAACTCCTGCTGAACAAGATACGCCCGTCATGTGCGTAAAAAAATGAAAATGAAAGGTACGTAAAACTAGTGCATGCACTAAAATCTGGATGAACATGGCAAAAAGGTCTTAAGATAAATTCTTGTAGGGAAATGTAACTAGTTATTGAAAATCAACTTCTTACGTGTTATCTCGTTTTCGATTTTCGACCAGAAACAGTTTTGTAGAAAATCTATATTTCTTGGATAAAATAGAAATTAAGATTGCTTATTGTATATTTTACTGTAGACAACTGATAGGTAAAATGCAACACATTTTTACCGATGATATCAATGCTGAAAAAAATCTACCGTAGATAATTGTAAAAGTGTTATTTACGCGTTGAATCTGACAAACGCTATATTTTGATAAAACTCTTGTGTAAAAATTTTGGATTAAGAGGCATCATACTCATCATCAACAATATTGTTATGACGGGCATACAACTTTCTGACGGCCTTGATATGACTGGGCTCGCATTATCCCTGGTTTATATTCATAAGCAACTGTCTTCGTTGTGTAAAGTGGGAACAAACGTATTAATTATAAAATAATGCACCATAAACTAATGTTGACAATATTAAACTTGAAGTCATGATATGTGTTGAACAGCTTGAAATGTAACCTGTCGTAATTGGGGTATATTTGAGTAAAGACCTTTACAATCAAGTATTATGTGTGGCTTTATTTGAGGTTTCTCTAAAACATTTAGACTTCAATTTGAGATACAAATAAAATAGTTTGCCATATTCATTTAATTTAATATTGACTTATTGCTTATGTGCTTATTTGTCAAATGTTTCATTCAATGCTTTCTTTGAAATGGTCCCAAAAACAAATGAGTTTATAAAATATTAAGTAATTAAATGTAAGATAAATACTGCCTTGCAAACATCAATATTAACCAATATTCTTTTAACTGATATATACTGTAGGTATATGCGGATAAAAATAAATTACTATTTTGGGTAGTGACTGGGGACACTTGAATAGCTGACCAACTTTTAAAACCTAACTCCCGAAATGGATGGTCAACCAGAGTCCTTAATAAATCCATCTTTATGTAATTATACAACTTTATTACCCCATACATCTTCTACATCGACCTACCGTGAAATCACCCAGACTGAATGATAATTAAAAAGACATTATACTTTCTAAAACCAGGGCATTTTTACAGCACGACATAAGAACAAAGCTTGTGAACTATTCCCGCTACCATCTTTATAACCGATTTCTTCATTTTATCAACCGATATTTTACCATTCCATATAAATTTATATATATCTGATCAAAATTGTCACATTAAATGATGGTGAGTGTCAGTTAGATCTTAATTTTCAGCTAGTATTTGTAAAGCAATTCATTTACCTACAACAAGAGTTGTGTTCGGAAAGTTCAAGTCACTAAGATTTCTTTCGAGAAAATGTTTTTCAGTGGAATAAATCACTTTTCTCTAATCATTATTCATTGTGGAAAAGGAACACCTTTTCCCATGTAAAATGGATTATAAATGCAATTGCAAAGGTTACAAAAACAACGAGTAATGATTGATCGTATTAAATCATGAAGCAAATAAACATATTCCTTGTCTATTAAACGACATAAAAAGTACAAAAATCAGCAGAATTAAACACATAAAATATAAAACCATAAATGGTCCCATCAATAAAACTTAAATTTCTGATATAAATACAACTTTTTTAATACACAATTGTTCATTATTATACATTAATATGCACAAGCTGTGATGTAATCTATCTATTAAATTTTATTATCTATATTTACTTTTCATTTGCATTTTTTTTTTTTTTTTTTTGTAATTTCATAATTCCTTCCTTATACTTAAATACGGCTTAAAGCGAAAATCTTGAAGATATCGGTATATTTTCAATTCACACCTGTCAATCAAAATCTAAAAGGTCGATTATGACGACCTGTACCATGACGTCTCAACGATTCCCAACAGATTATTATCATAATTGACACGCGATTGTTTTCTTTATCGTTATGTACAATTACTGTTGAATTAAAAAAAATAAAAAAATCAAAGAAATCTCTCTCTTCTCTCTCTCTCTCTCTCTCTCTCTCTCTCTCTCTCTGTTACATCCTTGTCGGCTATGTAACTTCTAAAATCCCGAAAGCAAAGTTAACTTTTAACACAGGCAAATTCAGTTAAACTGACAATCGATTTAACGCTATATAAGTATAGTTATTGTCTGACGTACCACATATGTTTTCGTTACAGATTTTTTTTTTCTGTCATTTCAATTTAAAAGTTAGAATAGTTATACCCTAAAGCAATATGGACTTTTTGTGTCTATTATCACAGACTTACTTTCTTTATGATGTTTAATATCGAAAAAAACTATTCAGCAGACACAGCTTAAGTATACCACCAGTTCAAAAAACCTTAATATTTAAATATGCCCAGTATCTTTTATCACAAAGATAGTTCCAGCTCTCTGTCTCAAAATGTGTTGTGTCATGAACCTCGTTTATGTCGGTAATATATATATATATAATTCGCAAAAATTACACCATGTATTTATATCATCTTTACAATATGATATTCACTACCGTTTTCCTTGTAGTTCATCGGGAGAATAAAAGATATTTGCGGTAACTACGAAACCGACTTATGACGCCATAATCAGTCTCCCAGTATTACCGCGCCATCTATGTTTGCGTTGTCTAGGAGGAGGAATGCACTCTGTATAGAAATGGCTCTTTGCAGAGTAATCATAAGGCATTGGTCAGTCATTGTAATATCCATGGTTTTCCGTGACATAATTATAATAATTTATATTTTATTTTTGCTGCTGTAAATATCGGGATAATTTGGCGGAAAAAAAACAATTCAGACGTAATTTGCTCTTTAAATTGCGGACCTCGTTGTATTCCCTTTTATTGGTCGTTTTTACAATTTCAGCATAAGATAACTTTTTCCCTTGCAGTCCCTTATTATCCTATTCTTTCTTTCCAGAATATGGGTTTTGTTTGGCTTTTGAAGTTTTTTTCGCGTATTTTATCGGGAACTTTCGTTTTTGCAAAAGTTTACGTTTTATTAACGTTGTGAAATGTTTGACATTCCATAGGTAATAGATTTTTACCATTTAATTTATCTTAAAATTCGGTCTGGTATTTCTCCATCCATTTCTCTTTTTTCTTTCAACGTTTGTTTGCAATTTCTTCTTGGTTAAAACACGCTTCTTGTCATATTAGTTTTAGCAGACTTTTCACTATTTGTAGTAAGTTTTGAGACTTGATCATCTCTCAAGAGAAAGTGTCGATATATATATATATATATATTTCTAATTATAAATCATCTTGATTTTTGTAGTTTAAACATCAAATTCTGAATTTAAAAGAAAAGAATGTTTTTTCCCTTTTCGGGCACATGGCCTCACTTCCTTGTTGACAGTTCACGTGTTAAATTTAATTTCATAGTTTTCTTGCTTTGTTTGGAATTATGATTTGCACATGGATTAGTATGTTGTTTTTTTAATTTTCTCCAATTACTTTCCGGGTTAATTTATTTTGACAATTTATTTTACTTATTGTATGTATGACAACATTGCACTGTCTCCTCAAGCAAACTGGACATTATAAAAATATTAATTTTACATTGTAAAAGATTAAAACATTGTGTAATGACCTTCAAATGCAACTTTGTTCTCGCTATATTTTAATTAACTTATTTTTAATCTTTTTGTTTTAACATGCAATAGATAACAATAGCTTCCCTATTCAAACTAACTTTTTCGGGGGGCATTTGTCAGTTATTACTGATATCTCTTATTTCGCTTACAATGCTTATTGGGCTGAAAGGCTAGGGCTCGTCTATTCTAATGCTATCAATTAAATTTATATATGTAAAGATGCCATCGTAGTGCCAAACTAGAAATCATCTATAATTAAACATGCTATTGGAACTTATAAGATTCAAATTATTAAGCGATGAATCTCTTCTATCAGGTATTTATCAGAGAATTTTTGCTTGTATGAGAATTGGATTTAACACCATTTTTTCTTTACATCATATTATTTATGCAATGATGAAAATAAAAATCAGCTTTAATATTTATACATTGACAAGTACTACTTCATTTGCCTTTAAATATTTTGCTTAATTTTATAATAAAAATATAGAAGGAATATGGGCGCCAGTTTTGTTTTTCAATTTTATCTTTATCATTTTTGGAATCAAAGTTACTAATCCATGTTTTTCTCGGTCTGCAAGTTGCCCATTGTGAGACTGTAGTTTTTACTTTCCAACGCATGCTCTGAAATTTTATCCATGAAGAAGATATCAAATTGTGTTTCGAAATTACATATTATACCAGTTTTAATTTCACAGCACTAGACGGCCGTTTCCTAATACAATTCCTCATCAGTAGTGCTTGAACCAAAATTATAAAACCAAAATTATTTAAGATGTTGAAAAGCTACCCAAAGAACCAAAATATATTTTACCAAATTAAGCTAAGGAAATACTTTGCATGAGGGAGTATACCTTAGTTTTTGAGAAATTTCAAATTTTGACGCAGGAAATTTAGACAATTATAGTATATTTCTGACAATAATACGAAATTATTGCTTACTGAGTTTGTGATATCCTCGGGGCACCAGCCACCAGCAGAGATATCGGCTCAGGGGTTTAAATTACATATTATACCAGTTTTAATTTCACAGCACTAGACGGCCGTTTCGGAATACAATTCCTCATCAGTAGTGCTTTAACCAAAATTATGAAACCAAAATTATTTAAGATGTTGAAAAGCTACCCAAAGGACCAAATTATATTTTACCAAATTAAGCTAAGGAAATACTTTGCATGAGGGAGTATACCTTAGTTTTTGAGAAATTTCAAATTTTGACGCAGGAAATTTAGACAATTATAGTATATTTCTGACAATAATACGAAATTATTGCCTACTGAGTTTGTGATATCCTCGGGGCACCAGCCACCAGCAGAGATATCGGCTCAGGGGTTTAAATTACATATTATACCAGTTTTAATTTCACTACCAGGTGATTTGTACCGTCAAAAGTTTTTTCTTTAAAAAATGCATCATCTTTGTCTTTAATTATTTCTCGTATCTTCAACTAACAATATATAGCTAAAATGCCTACTTTTTACTAATTGTGTTTTATGACTTTTTTTGTGCATTAATATGCATTAGGTGTGTTATGATCTATTATATATATATATATATATATATATATATATATATAATTTCTTTTTAAAGTTACAGATGTTCTTGAAAAAAAATCTATTGAGGGCTGAGGGCATATATAAACAAACTCTCGGTTCCGTTTACCCAGTGTCTTACAAAATGTACATAAAAGTCTGTTTGTTTCTTTTTCTCGTCACGCTGAGCCGTGATGTAATGAGTGAGATTTGTGGAGGATACGATGTCAGTGGAGATCCGAGGATCGAAGCCAGACAGGTTTTATTTTTGTTTGCTGTTATACATTTGATCACATTGTGTATACAGTCGACTGATTATAAAATAATATCATACCTTCCTTTTTGTCTTTTCTTTAGCTTGACGGGTTATGGCATACTCAAGGTACTGTATCTACACGTTTTCCGTCTATTACAACAATCTTTTTCCAGGATCAAGGTAAAATAATTTGGACTAGCGATTGGTAAGTACCGGTATATGTGTGCATGGTATATTCACTAAAACACGGAATGATTGTTTAATGGTGAAACATAACACAATCTAATTGTTTTAGAACCGTTTGTTTATTTACAGTATTTCGTCTTTTCATTCTGATTAAAAGTATATTTCTTTTTATACAAGTAGTATATAATAGACTGTTATAACACTCCGCTAATATTTGAAGGAACTTGTACAACTTCCGAATTTTGCTTTTTCTTCTTTCATATTTACTGATAACACTGGAGAATCAATCCTAGCAGATCTTGTGTACAGTACGAGATCTTTATACAACGAAGTAAGCTTCTTAAAAATAAATTTTTTTGCAAGCATAAGCTTATTCAAGTCTCTCGGAATGTTTTGTGGTTGTCATTACCTTATTGTTGAATAGAATGAACAATTATCTTACATATATCTGATGTCCCATAGTTCCATATTCCCTTTATCTTCAATTTTGATTTTGCAAGTAGCGGTTGTAGCTAGCTAGCTAAACAGAAAGTGCTTACGCTGTCTGGAGAGCATCCGAGATAGGTTTTTATGTGGAAGTTTACGAGATAAACTAAATTTTCCAGATTTATTTAGAAATTGTGGATTTTTTTTCATGGACTAATATGCTTGTGTTTGATATAGTTCAATAATGATAATATTCCGTATATATGGCATGCTTTCATTGCAACGGGGGGAATAACTTATAATAAAAAAAACAAGACATTGCTTCGCCATATGGATACAATGATAAAATTGTTCATGAAACTGCTTCAAACTTGTTAGACAATCATACATGTCAAAATATAATTCATGGCTATCGTCGCAACAACAGGTTGGTTTAATTGCAGTTTTACTTAGATTAGTTGTTACCATGATTCTTACTCCATACCACTGTCTCCTCTTTCACAGTTATGCTATCATAGGTAATCAAAATTGGGTAAAAAGGAACATTGAACTATGGAAAGTATAATATACCCAGACAAAACTGGACATAGAGGCATCATAGTAATCAACAATACTGTGATTATGGTCATAAAACTTGTCGAGGGCCATGATAACCATGAGCTCGTAATATCTCTGGTCAACAATTTAATTATGAGCAGCTTGGTTCGTTGTATAACGTTCCCGTAGCGGGGACAAGTTTTACTATGGTGTATGTATTGTAAAATAAATACATCATAAGCAGGAGAAGCAGGTATATTAATGTATAGAAAAGTAACGTTAATAGAAAAATTGAAGTCATTACGTTTGTCATAAAGTTTCAAATGTAGCCTTTCTTGTCCGTTATAATTGAACTCCAAATATAAAGCAGAATTTGAAGAATCAGTTGTATTGTTTATTCTTAGCTTACTGGGATAGTTGACATTTATATAGCCTCCACATTTAGAGATAGAACGTCATATAATATCTGTATGTGGAATTGAATGTTAGCAATATTTAACAAGGTTTTGCAAAAATTTTGTTTCATAAAAAACCAAACAATCCATTTCAAAATAACAATCACCAAGCAAACTTTGAAAACATAAATTCAGTTGAACGATTGGTTTTCCACCGGGTGCTGTCTGAAGGGTTAAGTACTTCCAGTTTAGGTAGATTCACCTGCCAGTAGTGTTATTAAATTTAAGACGAAATGGAACGTGGAATTATGAGACGTCAGTTATATCCATGGTAGTTTTGGATACAGAGACATCATACTTATCAACACAATTGTATGGATGGCAACATAAATTAAAACGGCTTTAATAAGCAAAGGATTGCAATGTCCCACCATCAGCAAGCAATTTTGTAGGCATTTTTTCATGTTCATTAAGATAGATAATATTCACATTCAGAATTACTTAAAGTTACAACGCGTTGATATACAAGTATCTGTATGTTAAATTATACAATTTGACGGCAATCTTCTCTCTGGGTAACCAAGCTTCTGCATCAACGCTGCTCATACAAATTAAGCATCAAACAATGCACAGTTTGTGCTAATTGGTATACCGATTTTTTGTTGGAATAATATATAACTTTACATAACAAATATGCTGCCTATTAAAAACTCTAACATTTTATTGATGGTATATTTCAGGAATTCTACAACCAGAACATGTTCGCATAGGCATGTAATACTTAAACATTTACAATCCCTGGATACAGGCCCGTTTGCTACCTGTTTTACTTTAGAAATTATTTCACCAGGTATGACCATGCTATATCATGTGACAAATGTTTATCACGTATGAAACAAACATGTTTTATCATATTTGATTGGTCGCCAAAATGAGAAACATCTAAAATCCAAATTAAATGTTTTAAAAAACTTTCTCACACAATGATCTGATCTATTGGGATTTGATCCTAGGATGTGAGAGATACTGTGAGGAGTTAGCGCGCGTCATAAGATATCAAAACTCTCTTGTATAGTTTTAAATTGTTTCAATCTAAGTGATGTAATTTTCCTTTAGTTGTATTTTTTGTTACAGATGAAGCACGTACTGGTGCAGACGAGTTTTCATTCTTTCTTCCAACTACAAACCTACTTATCTATCACCGTTGTTATGGCACTGTTACACGTTACGGAAGATGTTCAGAACAGCCATTCTTTAGGATAATGACACGAACATTGGACCTTTCTCGAAAAGAAAAATACTTAATAGACAGAAGGTTGAGACAATTTGGAGAATCGATGCGTTCTGTTACTTTGTCAAATCCGCGAGGAAATGGTATGTTATTTACTTATTTTACAACTAAATAAATATTATGCCTAAGGATTCTTTATAAAAGATAATAATTTGTACCATCATAAACACGTACATGGCAAAAAATAAAGTAAGTCGTGAAAGCTGAAAGCACAATAAACAAAATCATATTGCAAATAAGGACCACTGATTTTAAAACTTAATTTTAAGCGGACATTTTATATAATTTTAAAATAGTTGGCATCAAAATAGTATCATGATTTTATGGTAATATCTAAGGACACTCCTATTAGAACAGCTCTCCACTAATATCTCATGTTTGTGATTTGTATTTTTCAAATTAGCTCCATATGAAGTACATGTTAATGCTATTTTCATTGGTCCATGATACATTGTTATTTACACAGTCGCTAAAACGAGTCATATTCCAGATTCATATTCCGTTTTCCTAGAATAATTATTTACTAAAACTACCAGAACCTAAAAAACATTTGAATCGTCTTGACAAATGGAAACATTTATAGTTCCCAATAAACAATTGTGTTATTACTGCTAGATAAAACAAACGTATTTAGTATCCAGTACAAACATACGCGCAAAAAGAAATTATCACTGAGAACGGTACTTGTTCATAATCACGGGCTATATAAATATGAGTCATCACTGGTCACAACCATTGTTTACAACATTAGTCAATTTCAGATTTTGCAAGATGTTGTAGGAATAAATGTTTGTGTTATATGCATATATTTAATAAATATGAAGTTTATACAACTATCCGTATATGAAAGATATTGTATGGATTCATTTTAAATATTATTTCTGATTTAGGAATTATTTCTATTTAAAGAGCTGTGTATGATTTTATACATTTTATACGGGCATTTTTATTAACTCTTGTCATAGACTGACTTATTTATAGGGCGTTTTGGTAAACAAGTCTAGACCCAAGTAATGTGTACTGTTTGAAATCATAAATTACCTCTATGCGAGAAACGATTAAATATATTCATGATTATCGTCCAAATACAAATGCATAAAATACTTTTGTTGGTTTTTAGGATGTCGTCGCCCTATGCAAGAACACATAAGGAGGTATGAGTAGTCTTTTATAATTTATTTCCATTAAAATACATTTGGTACAAAACATGCGAAACAAATTGTTCATATTTAACAAATTATAAGAACATCATATTCAGGATCTTTTAAACTATACGGATGATTAAATTGTCATCACCTTTTTTCATCTAATTTTTAATATATTATATTGTTTTATTTAGATGTATTGTTATTGGTATAATGCTTAAACTATAAGTGTATGACAATTTAATAAAGGCACTTTACGTGATTTAACAATATTTCTGTTTACCACAAATGACAGAATAATAAATGTTCCGACTACGACAACATGCGCTAGTGTGTTTTCAGACAGAAATTTCTAACAAACTTAAATAAATTGCATTGTTAATTTCATTTGTGGTAAAAGAATAACCAATACCTGAAATACTAGAACAAATACCCCCAAAATATCAGTTTAATAAGATTTAATTATGTATCATTTATGTTTTATCTATAATTGTCAATTATATTACCATTTTAATAAAACATTATAATTCTATTTCAGACGAAAGTCTTATGGAAGACGGTAGTAGATGATACATTTTTGTGCGATTTCGCTTTTTTTGTCATTTTACACATTTGCCTTTCAACTGCAACAATATAAATGATTCATCAGAAATGTGTTGTTTTATTTAAAATTTTAATGCATTACATTTTTCAAAAAATTTAATATATTCAACCGCTCATCTGACATGAATATAACATCTTTAGTATGGTTATATATCCTTGTTTGAACTATATATAAACAGAAACACTACATTTGATTTAAAATATACCTATTTCTCCTGTTTAAGGTGCATTGGTTCCACAATTAATACGCTATAGAAAAAGGTGGGTCGTTCTGGGAAATTTTATAAAACGAAACAAGCTGCTAACAAATAAATTGTAGCCACAGGAATATTGCTAGTCTTAGCTAATCAATGCCCTCAAAGCGTTTTATGGCCGCCATTGCAATACAGTTTATACGTATGGCGTCTTTGTATCCAAACTTACTCTGGATATATATCACGTACAAGAGATCCATCTTCCTTTTATTCTAAATTTTTATTTCACAGGTAGCAGGTTTAGCTATCTAGACAGGAAGTCCTTATAATCACTTCCCTTCGGAAGTCCATGTGTTTAACTTAATTTGCCAGATTTCACTTTTTCACGTTTTCACTTTTCGTTATCTGATAGTGATTTCGGCATTTATTGCTATGTTTGTGTTTGATTTAATCAAATTTACAGTACACTATTCGTTATTTTAGTAGTAAAAATTTAATTCCCGATTTATTCGTATGTATATTTACAGCATTCAAAACTGAACATTATAAGACTAATAGCTTGATGGCCATTTCACATTACTTTTAAAAATCAATCTCAAAAAGATTTTTTTTTAAATTGATAGATCTGCCATGTAATCCTTATAAACATTAGCGACATATATGTCAATACAATCAATGTGACATAAATAACAAAGTATATCACTGATATATATTATTATTTATTGCCTTTGAGTGAGGGAGATATGAACATTTGTTTGCCCGCAACAAGTCAATAAGCCCCCAAGGGCAAAGCCCGAGGGAAATGTGACTTGTTAAGGGTGAACAAATGTTCATATCTTCCTCACTCAAAATAATAAATTGTTTATTATACCGAAAGATAACCACGGTTATTATACAGACAGAAAAAAATATGTTTTTAAAAAAGACAGACTGGAAGGTTAAAAGACCAGCCCTTCATTGATTTTTCTCCTATCGGAACTCATCGGAGGCTAACGCTAGAACCTCGTGACCGATTTTTCATCGATGACGTCATATAATTATGACGTCATGGTGTGTTCCGAAGGTGTGGGATATGATGTTTTCAAAGGGATACACGATGTCATTTCCACCCTGATCACCTGATCCAGTCAAATTACAGATCGTATTATCGTATTTTTCTAATGAGGTATAATATTTTTTCTCACACCTGGGACATGGAAATCCCTTGATTTTACCCATGTGGGATTTTCTTGTCTTTCCCTAGGGTTGAGTAAGGCTACACGCTGAATTTCCCGCGTAGTTATACCTGCTCTTGATTTATCGTTGAGAGGACTAAATAAGTTGAGAAAAGTTCCAAGTCAAAAAACAATTCCTCAACGTCACAATCACTTACACACACTTAATTGATGACATCATAATCAGTGTGAGAACGTCAAAAAAATTGACTTCGTCATTTTCAGTAGACACAGATGGTGACATGAAAACTGAACATTTGACGCAAGTTTTTGTTTACAAATCGTGTTTTATGTTGCAAAAGTGTGAAATAAAAAATTCTACATCAGTAACAGGGTAAGACAGATATATCTCAAACTCGGATGGATATTTTCAATGTCCAGAACGAGCTTAAGCAAGGAAAATATTCGTCCTCGTTTGAGATATCTCTGTCTTACCCCGTTACTGGTGTAAGATTCTATTATTCTTGCATCAACTATTGAAGACAGTCAATTTACGATGTGGAAATTGTCAAGGTAAAGGTGTCGTCCCTGTCATCGTTTGATCCATATTTACAAATTTAGCCTACAGTCAGTTAAGTTTTATGGCCCCTATTATAATATTTTTAATAAGTTTTATAACCCTGGATAAATTTAGCGTCCCGTAACTCCGTGTTCCTTTCATTATTATTTTCGATTTTTCACATGCGGGTCCTCTTTTCTCTGGTGAAAGTACGCCTGCTTAACTTTATTTTCCAGTTTCAAATGTTGGAATTGTAATTTGAACACGGATTGGCATGTTTGTGTTTGACTAACATAAAATGTAATAAGAATCTCAAAAGTGTTTATGTTGTTGATATTCTATAACGCATATTCAATTACACTGTTTATTATGTAGAGGATAATTTGTAGAGGATAATTTGTTTAATATGAGAATATCCCCTTCAATGCAAGGTACATGATGTCTGTGTCCAGTTTGCTCTAGATATATTCGACGTACCATAGTGTCATGTTCTTTTTTCTCAAAGCAACATATCAGCTTGAAAGTATTGTAACTTACTTAACAGATACACATGTATGATAATTCTTCATATATCATTTGCTTTTAATATATAAATTTTAATACCAAAAGGAAGAACATCCTTAATAATTACATATTAAACAAGTGTTATTTTAAGGCACTAGATGGTCGTTTCGGAATACACTTCCTCATCAATAGTGCTTGAACTAAAATTGTAATACCAAAACTATTTTAAGGGGTTAAAAATATCCAAAGAACAAAATATTTTTGACCAAATTTATCTAAGGACATACATAGGGGAGTATACCTTAGTTTTGTTTAGTAATTATACGAAACTTTACGTGTACATGTATATGTCATTAATTTTGTTTTAGATGAAATATACATAAACATGTAGGGGATAAATGAGGCTTAAATTAAGTCTTTGAAAGAACTAGTTTGTAATTAAGGTTGAGGAGAATTAACTCTTGTAGAGTTATTGTACATTATACATTGTCATAAATAAAAAACGATGTTTTGAAATGGTTAATAATATTATGTACACTGATTAATACAAACACCGACGTCAGATATATGCTTACTTCGTTTTATAAAATATGCAAGAAATAACTTTTTCAATGTTGGATACCTACCTATTGAAAGATTAACTATATTTATTGTTTTAATTTGCAAAGGTTATTTTATTGTGTATCTTATGTGTGTTTTTAAATTTTTTACATGTGTCTATCTAAAAATATAAAGTTGTAATTTTCTTGACAAAAAGTGCGCAAGACTGACAAGTGATTTATGGCGTTTATGTTAATTTATTGACGTCAGGAAATCTAGTAGGTTTTGCTTATACCGATATTTCATCACTAAATAAATTTAAAGACATATAATTAATTTCTAATATACGTGTTTATTGCATTATTTTATTATAAAGTATAAAGGTAGGCGACCTTTTTTCGAACGTCAGTCACTTGCTTAAAGTAATTTAATTTCAAAACCACAGAAGGATAAAAAGTTATAAAACCGAAATATAATTTCTGGAGAAAGTTGTTTTTTTTCGTGATTTATTTTATTTTGACTGATTGTACCTTTGCTTCGTTTAACTAATGTCAAGTTTTTTGTGTTTTCAAAGCAGTTAATCATACGACTGTGATCATAAATAAGATCGCAAACTTATTCTTTTGAATAACATTAATCCTTTTTGATGAATAACAGTTTTCACCACTTTGTCAAAACTGACTTGATGACCATCTACAATCAAAACGGAAATGATAAATGTTTTAATTCATTCGAGACGATTTAATCATGTTCAACTGATAGTCAGGACCTTTTCTTTCTTCTTTCTTTTTCATTTTATCGTCATTGAAGCTTTTCTGACGTGAGAACACAAGGGCATTACATGCAACAAAAACAAGCTAACGTTCAAGATAAACAAAAAAAGATCAAAACCAACTTACTAAAAGGAGAGACAGAGAGAACTATAAACAAATGCACATTAAAAAGTCTAACAGAACACTTTCTGTTGAACAAAAAATAATTTTAAGTTATTACCTAAAGGCTCGTGACAATAAGAAGGACTTTGAATTGACCATTCTCAAAACGTTATCCAAGTAAAATAGAAACATTATGTTTGCTATTATAACATATTCCTTTCACGTGTTTGACGAAGAGATATTTCTTTTTCTTTCATTTTCATTTCTAGTTAATTTTGTCAATCCGCCGATATATTGCTGACAGTACTGTTCTAGAACATAGAATATTGTTACATGTATCATTAATACAGAACGATTGTTTGTATTATGTAATACCTCCTTATAGCAGCCTAGCCTCTTGTTGTGAGTTTCGAATCCAACTCGTACAGCTCCTAGTGCGAGAAATTTTGGCAGTTTGCTTCCTTAGTTTCGTTGTTTTCATTGCGTATTAAGTTTCCTCTACATACCAAACTTGGCGGCCCCGGTTTAAGTGAAAGAAAATATATTGACAGAACTGAAAAGTTCTCCCCTTGACGCGCTTCGGTGGTTGTGTTTGTTGTTTACAACACGGAGAAACTAAGAATAACTTCAAAACATATACAGTTCATTTTATGTGTTTGCTTGCAATGTTGTTTGGGTGTCAAGTCTATGGGTCGCCTAATCGCTTGCTATCAAATACACTTATATGTATTGATGATTTCAAAGCAATAGACATGAAAAACAAGTAACCAAACTATGGTAAGCTATTTGATTTATATTATCTACAATATTTTCTTTCTTCTACGTGTATTGTCTGTATCATGGTCATACAGTAATGCTAAACGTAAAAATATGTAATTCAAATAAACCCAAATAAAGTTAATGCACTTTGCGTTTTAATACAAAAACCAAAATCAGAACAAATTCTGATGATATGTCATAATGAATTAAAACTTAAATGTACATTTTTCTTTCCAAAACTATACAAACAATAAAATTCAAAAATAATTATTTGCCGATTCATCAAACTTCTTCGAATTTCTTTTATATTTGCACTTGCGTTTGGATGTCATCGCGTATGTGTTTAATATAAGCCGTGATATGATCTTACTTAATCTATTTATTATCTATAATGTGTGTTAAATTCATGTTTTTTAACAGAGGGATATTTCAAAAGGACCTATATAAACTCCTGGTTCACTTTATCTAGCACCAAACAAAATGCACTTTAGAGCTTGTTTGTTCGTTTTACTCGCCACGCTGAGCAGTGTGATTGCACGATATAATGTACCAGATCTTTGTGGAGGATATGATGTCAGTGGAGATCCGAAGATCGAAGCCAGACAGGTTCTCTTGTTCTTCTATAAAAAATGATTCTGTTTTTGTTTAAAACTCGTATGGAATTTTCTGAAAAAATTATACCGTAGATTAAATTTCTCTTCTTCAGCTTGACGGGTTATGGTATACCCAAGGCACCGTAACTACACATTTACCGGCGCTTACAATCGCCGTCTTCCAGGATCAAGGCTACTGATTGGTAGGTATCGGTATGTACATTGCATAATGTCATTTTTGTAAATATGGCATGTTGATTTAAAGATGAACGATTTTCAGTAAACTGACTTCTGTAAAGTTTCACATTTAAAAAATATATTTAATTACACATTACTAGTGCTATTAAACAATCAAGCATTTGTTAGGATTTTCTATATTACAATTTGGTTTCGTATTTCGTCTTTTCATACAGATAATTCTGTTTAATTTTTATCTTTTATATACGGATTTTCTTACAACGTTATAACGCTCACAATGCTACTGGATTAAGGAACTTGTACAACCTTCGATTTCAATAGTCCGTTACTTTTACAATGACTTATCACCGAAGTCCAATGAAAAAACGCAACAGAGTGAGATTAATAGAATCTCACACTGGTAACAGTGTAAGACGAAGAGGGTCTAATCTATTGCTTTTTCTTAATCAAAATACGAGGGGAGGTCAAAAAGTTCATAGAACGGGGTATATATTGCCGCAACAAACCATACATTTTATTATTATTTTTCAATATAGTCCCCATTTACCCCAATGCACTTAGCCCACTTTTCTTTCAGACTGTCTATACCTTTGAAATAGAAGTCTTCGGTTTGGTCCTTAAACCATGCCTCTGTGGCAGCCTTAAGTCCATCATCATCGGGAAATCTGATTCCCCGTAAATGGGATTTCAAATTTCCAAATAGGAAATAATCACTGGGTGCCAAATAGGGACTGTAGGGTGGGTGATTAAGTTGTTCGAATTTGCATTCACGTTTCGCTGCTTGTGCAATCCTTGACTTGTGCACAGGAGCATTGTCGTAAAGAAGCAATACCCCTCGGCTCAAATTTCCCCTCCTTTTTAATTTAATAGCAGCTTTCAGCTGCTTCATTAGATCAGCATAGTAAGCCCCAGTTATAGAGATTCCAACAGGTTTATAATTGATTAACAGAACACCCTTAGAATCCCAAAACACAGTGACCATGACTTTGCCAGCTGATGGTTGGGTTTTGAATTTCTTTGGTGGGGGTGAGCCAGGGTGCTTCCATTGCATGGACTCTTTTTTTGGTTTCTGGGTCCCAATGATGAATCCATGTTTCATCACCAGTTACTAAACGTAAATGGAAGCTCTCCGAGTTATCATTATAAATACCAAGAAGCTCCCGACTTGACTGGATTCTTTGAAAGCGATCCTGCACATTAAGGTTTCTGGGGACCCATCTTGCGGATACTTTTGACATCCCAAGATGCTCGTGGATAACCGTGTATACACTTCCATGTGAAATGTCACACTCCCTAGCTATGTCATTAATGCTAATTCGACGATCATTTCTGATGAGGATCTCCACAGACGTAATGGCATCAGCTGGCCGACCTGACCGTTGGTCATCCTTCAGTGAGGTGCGCACACGTTTAAATTCAGCTGACCATTTTGCCGCTGTGGAATAGGCAGGACCATTGTCACCGTACACCTCGGCCATTCGCCGGTGAATTTCTTTGGCATTTGATCCCTGTACTGTGAGGAACTTTATTACTGCCCTAAACTCAACATTTTGATTTTCCATCTTTGCTTGATCGTCACCGACTTTGAATGCTTTTGAGAATTACACAAATATGTTGACATATAAACTTGATATGTTTAAAATGGCGGAATGTTGTGTTGTCTAAATAAATAAAAAAAATGTGTGTTACGCTTGGCTGTATATGCTGATCTTTGAACTTTCTGACTTCCCCTTGTACCTCAAAAGTTTCTAAACTACACACACATCATGTCATTTGGAATGGATATTTCTTCTTCTTTATTTTGTCTATACCGATGTCAAAAACAAGTGTGATAAAAGTGATTTGCATTTTAATTGTTGATCTTAGTTTAATCAAATGGGGTCACCAATGAAACATACTGCTGCTGATTTTAGTAAAACAAAACTTTCTCTCTACGCACTCGATTAACGGAAAAGAAAACAAAACTGAAATATTTTTGATGCGCTTTTTTTATTTTCAAAACAAAATATGAATGATAGTTTTCAAAAATTATATAAACATATAACATTTAAGGTGAACAAGTTTTATAATATAATATTTAGCTAGCAAAATGCAATAATTTAATTCTGATGTTTAGATTATTTGAACCGGATATAACATCTTGAAAACTTAGAGTGCCCATTTGTCTCGCTGGTGCAAGGAATTCCATCAGTTAACAAATTTACACCAAACAATTGAGATAATCTAACCTGAATAGAATCTATGTTCAATAACATCAAATGCCTCTGTTGTGTATATACAAAAATGAGAACTGACAAGATTCGCTTAAAATAGAAGGTAATTATGTGGTATCAATCTGTGAATGATTATGTAGTGTAGTGTCATGATTCATTGTTAACTGTGCATACAACTGCTTATTGTATTACATTTGGTATTATATTATTATTATGAATTTTGTCATATATTTGTTTGCATAAAATTATACCATAAAAATACATTTATCTTTCAGGAACTCTACAACCAAGACATGTTCGTACAGAATGGCAGTATTTGAGCAGTTGCAATCCCTGGAGAGCGGACCGTTTGCTACTTGTTTTACTTTGAAACCGGTTTTGCCAGGTATAGCAATTATTTTATGTTCCACATAAGCCTACCACGCATGAATCACGTATTTAATTCCTTTTATCGGGCAAAAAGAAGAATCAGATCAGGTCCACCAAAAATCAATAGAAAATTTGATTTTTAAATGCATTACGTTTTACTTCATTTTAACTTGTTTAGGTACATTTGTCATTTTGGATGTTTGAAACTCGTTTGCTATTTGTATAAAATAAGAGTTTATGTTGATGATCGTTTCGGCAAACAAGTTAAATATCAAAAATAATTTTCAATATAGTATTTGAGTAGAGTGTGGTGATGGTATTTTATGTCCAGTCTAGAACTTTCCACTTAAATCAATGTTGCCAGTTCTAGAATGGTAGAGAAAAATCACCGGCATTTCGGATTGGGATGAGTTCCTAGGCACTGTTATGCGCTAAACGGCACTCTAGACAGAGATCTAGTATTTGAGAAAACATAAAATAGAAAACTCAAAGTTAACCACATACTTTTTATCGCACAAGGCTTTGAATCTAACCGGACGTAGAGATATGATTGTGAAAATGTGCAGTGTAATAATATCTTAATTTTCAGTAAAACTTCTCTTATATACCTCAAATTCAGTGGAAGGTGGCGAAAACATTAGTACTTCATCGACAAGCGAACTGGCAAACTTTCTTGCGTAACGATCTGTCCCAGTGGGATTCGAACCGTGTCTGTGAGAGAATATGGTCCATAAGCGTGCGTTTCGACCACTAGGATACCGAGTTCCTTCCATAGTCAAGGTCTATGTGATTTGACTTATTCTTATTGGTATAATGCGTTTGATATTTTTGTTACAGACGAAGGTCCTGCAGAGGAGTGGGCAAAAACTTGCTTATGCATTACTATTGCTTTGCCAAAGTTAGATATGATGGTAGATGTTCAGAACAGCCTTTTGTAAGAATAATGACAAGAACTTTGGACATGTCTCCAAAAGAAAAGTACATCATAGACAAAAGATTAAGACAATTTGGGGAATCAATACATTCTGTTACTTTCACAAATCCACGTAAAAATGGAATGTTATTTATTTATAATTATAACAACATAATAAATATTTAAGGGTTACGTTTCTTAAATAAGAAAGCAATTTCCAGTGAATAAACTTTCGTTTGTTAAAAGCAAAACAAGAAACAAAACACAACAAAAAGCAAACATTGCGTATTTTAGCACTTATTATGAAATTTTCTATTTGAAACAAACATTGGTTATAATAATAGCTCAGGCCTCAGTTTCACAATCAATTCTTAGCTAAGATTTTCCTTAACTTAAATTTAGCAAATTTTGGTATACTCTTTTTGAAACTACTGATAAATATTTTTGTCAAAACTAAATACAAAGGTTTTAATATAAAAGTAATCTTAAAATGCCATTCTAAATTCCTGGATATCTTGAAAATTAATAGAATTATAAAAATTTGAAATTTGGCAAGATTTAAGTTAAGGAAAATCTTAGCTAAGGAATCATTGTGAAACCGGAGCCAGTAGCTATTCCAAATAGTGCCATGGCACTATTTAAGGTCACTATACGACAACATTAAAAGAAGAATTCTTATTGTTATTATTCTTTCACTAACGATGATTTAAATTTTGTGTGTGGACCTTTACACTCATAAAATTAACTTTCATTTGGATTTAATGCTCATTTTATATGTACATGTCAGATTTATTTCTACATGGACAAAATATCACTTGAACACGTTCATATAAATAACTGATTCTTTTGTTGAATTTTAGGTTGTCCTAGACCAATGCAAAAGGAAAGAAGGTATGTGAAGTCCTCTTGTATGAAGGTAATGTATTTAAATTGCATCTATTAAGTACAAGACACCAGGACATAACTGGTTTATATTTTAAACAATAAAGACCACATACCCGGCATCTTTATTACTATATGTATGATATCATTATGAATAACATTTCTCTTCATGTATATGTTTCATACAAATAATTATTTTATTTAAATTGTGCATTATTGGTATAATGCTTAACTTGTAGTTTTCAAATAATGTGAAAGAAACATTTAACTTAATCGAATAAAGTTTTTAAGACTATTAAAACAATCAATAACAATCATTAAATGCTAAAAATAACCCTGTGTGTGAAGGTGTTTTAATGCATGACATTTGAAGATTCTAATAAATTCAATTATTATTTTTAAATTAAATACCAAATTTTTATCTATTGAGTCAACTACATTTCTACATTAATCTATTTTAGACGAAAATATTGAAGACGGTAAAAGGTGATATTATTCTTTATTGTTTTGAACAATTACGATTTAACATTGCGGTTCAACAGCAATAATGTAAAAACTGTATTAAGATGTGTTGTTTGATAGCTTTAATGTATTATATGAAATAAAATGTCATTTATATCTCTATGTTGAGTTTCTTTATTTGTATACAGTCTTAACCCTCCTGAAGCACCCAGCCTCACCACCCTAGTGGAAGTTTACGTGTAAACCTTAATTTTTAAACTGCTTTTGGATTCAGGTTTTGACATCGGTTCTTATGTTTGTTCATAAGGTATATAACCAGAAACCCATTTCAGTACTAGATATTTTTACCTTGGCTTGCTATTTTTAATAATAAAAAATGACAAGATGTATAAACCACAAGATACTTTCAAAACTACCAAATTAAGTTAAACACATGAACTTCCACCGTAGAAGTAAGCCGTGTGAAATCGAAAATGTGAATGAAAGGAGCATGCGGGGTCCTCTTTTGCTGGTGGAAGTGCACGTGTTTAACTTAATTTTACATGTTCAAATGTTTTCAAATGTTTTCTTTTACTTTAGGATTGTGATTTGAGCATGGATAGGCATGTTGTTTTGATTAACATAAAATGTATTAAGAATCTCGAAATAATTTATGTTGTAGATATTACACGTACAAAATGTCATGCTAATGCATGAAACAGAGATTGTGACAACGCATATTTAATTACATGGTTCATTGTGTAGTCTAATATGGGAATATACCCTTCAAATACAAGATACATGATGTCTCTTTGTCCCGGATAACCATGAATATATTTGACGTTCCATAGTTCCATGTTCCTTAAACTCACAATTTTATTTCAAGCTTGGTGAATGTAGCTAGATAAACAGGAGGTGTACTTACCATTCGGGCGCTCGACTTCACTCCCTTGGTGGAAGTTCATTTGTTTAACTTATTTTGTCAGTTTCAAAGTTTTGACTTTGCTCTATGATTATGATTTCGACTTGGATTAGTATGTTTTTGGGTTTTTTTTTCAAGTAGCTAAGACTGGCAGCAATGTGCACAGCAGATGCAATTATACAAAAATATTTCAATATTTTCGTATTTTTTTTTTTTTTTTTTTTTTTTTTTTTTTTTGTTGAAAAATGATTACAATAAATGAGAGTTTTTTTTAATTTTTACGACTATTATTAACATTTATTAACATAAAAATATAATATAAAACCATGAACAAAACAGTTTGTTAAAGTTTGTTCTGGTCTGAATAAATCCGTCCCTTCATTACTTGTTTAGAATGTCTTCATGTCAAAATATGCACAATGAAGTTGTGAAAATATAATAAGCAATTCTAACTTGCATCTGAAGAACATTCATCTTGTAAGCTACTTGTTTTTTTTTTAATTTAATTGAAGAGTTTTTATTGTTAACTAAAGGATAAACATATATTTGTCAAAATTAGAATGTTTAGCTTTGTCTACCCAAGTTAATATTGACGTTTCCACGAATAGTATGGTTATTCCGAAATCATTTGTAAGGCTCAATAACATGAACTATCAGTTTATCAGATTGTTCTAAATCACCCGATGTCAATATCGTAATCCTAAGCATCCCCATTCAAATTACTGTTGAAAATTTTTATTTTCATTTCAGTAATATTACTTGTTTTGTCAAAGCAACATGTTAGCTTGCAAATATCGTACCTAACTTTACATATACACTTTATAATAAGTATTTGTTGCTTCGAATATGTAATAACAAAAGGAAGATCATCATGTGTATACGTTTTCAAATATTTTATCAATTGTCTATGAGTCAAACTTTTGTTATTTTTTACTTGTATATCTGTTCCTAATTTTTTCTCGGTGACTTAAACATTAATCGATGAGTTGAATACCACTTTTTGTGGACGACTTATACATTAATCGATGAGCCTAATATAACTTAAATAAAGTCTTTGAACCATAATTAAGTGTACAACTAAGGATGAAGGGAATTAACTCTTGTTGACTTATTGTACATTGTCATAAATAGAAATATGATGTTTTTATCTGGTTAAAAAATATTTAAAAATATGATGTACATGGTTTATTTGAACTGATATCGCATCCATGTATTATATACTTACCTCATAAAATAGAATATTCAAGAAATAACTTTTAATGTTGGATGCCTATTGAAACGATTAACAATAAATATCAAAATAGATTTCAAAGTAATAGACATGAAAAACAAGTAAACCGAATATGGTAAGCTAATTGATTTATATTATCTACAATATTTTCTTTCTCCTATGTGTGTTATCAGTATTATGGCCATACAGTTATGAAGACAAATACCAAACGTAAGAATCTGTATTTCAAATAAACCCGGAAACTAAGTAAATGCACTTTGCGTTTTAATACAAAAACCAAACAAAAGACAATACAAACAATAAAATGCAAAAATAATTAATTGCCCATTCATCAAACTCTTCTTCGAGTTTTTTTTAGATTTGTACTGGCGTGTGGTTGCAATTGCGTATATTAATATACAATAGGTGTGATATGATCTAACTTAAATCATTTATTATGTCTCTTAAATCCATGTTTTCTTAACAGGAGGATATCTAAAAAGGACCTATATAAACTCCTGGATCACTTTATCTAGCATCAAACAAAATGTACTTTAGAACTTGTTGGTTCGTTTTAATTACCACGCTGAGCAGTGTAATGGCACGATATAATGTACCAGAGCTTTGTGGAGGACACGATGTCAGTGGAGATCCGAAGATCGAAGCCAGACAGGTTTTTTAGTCTTTTATAAAAAAAATGATTATGTTGTTTTAAACCTCGTGTGGACTTTTATGATAAAATAATACAGTAGCTTTAATTCCTTTTCTTCAGATTGACGGATTATGGTATACCCAAGGCACCGTAACGACACGTTTTCCGGCGCTTTCAATCATCTTCTTCCAGGATCAAGGAAGAAGAATTTGGGCTAACGACTGGTAAGTACTGGTAAGTGCAATGCATAATGCCATTTTTGTAAATATGACATGTTGATTTAATGATGAAACAGAATCTAACGATTTTTCAAGTAACCAACTTTTGTATAGTTTCACATTCACAAAATATATTTAATCACATAGTACTAGTGCAACGAATCAAATATTTCTACTTTTTTGTACAGAATTTTAAAAACTTTGGTTTCGTATAACGTCTTTTCATACAGATAATAAGTATGTTTTATTTTAATCTTTTATATACGGATTTTTATATAACACTCACAATGCTACGGGTTTATTGAACTTGTACAACCTTCGATTTTAATATTCTGTTATTTTCACAATAACTTTTAACACTGAACCTCAATGAAAAAACGCAGCAGAGTGAGATTAATAGAATCTTACACTGGTACGTAACAGTGTAGGACAGAAGTGCCTTTAAACTATTTGCTTTTCTTCAAAACTTTTTTAAACTGCACACATCATGTCATTTGGAATGGATATTTCTTCTTCTTTATTTTGTCAATACCGATGTCAAAAACAAGTGTGATAAAAGTGATTGAAGTTAAATTGTTGGCCTTATGTTTTTGCATATGAGGTCACCAATGTAACATACTACAGCTGATTTTAGTACAAAAGAAAAAGTAAACTTTTCAATACGTAGGAGAAAAACGGGAAAGGAACACAAAACTAAAATATTTTAGATGCGTTTTTTATATTGAAAACAAAATATGACTGTTAGGTCTCAAAAAATTTGATGAGACATGCCTGTCTCTAAACATTTAAGGTGAACAAGTTTAATAATATGTTATTAACCTGGCAAAATGCAATAATTAAATTCTGGGTTGTTTAGATTATATGGGCCGGATATAACATCTTGAAAACTTAGAGTGTCCATTTGTCTAGCTGGTGCAAGGAATTCCATCAGTTAACAAAGTTACACCAACAATTGAGATAATCTCACATGAATAAAATCTATGTTTAATAACATCAATTTCTCTGTTACACAATATACAAAAAGGAAAACTGACAAGATTCGTTTAAAAAAGAAGGTTATGTGGTATAAATCTGTGAATGATTTTGTAATTTAGGTTAGTAATTCATTGTTAAATGAACATACCTCTACTTATTGTATGGCTTTTGCTATTTAATTATTATGAATATTGTCATATATTTGCTTCTATGAAATTATACCATAAAAATGCATTTATCCTTTTCAGGAACTCTACAACCAATACATGTTCGTACAGAAGTGCAATATTTAAGCAGTTACAATCCCTGGAGAGCGGACCGTTTGCTACTTGTTTCACTTTGAAACAGGATTTACCAGGTATAGCAATTATTTTATGGTTTCGAATAAGCCTACCACACATGAATCACGTATTTAATTCCTTTTAGTGGGAAAAAGGAAGAATCTGGACCACCAAAAATCGATAGAAAATTCAAAATTTAAATGCATTACGTGTTACTTAATTTTAACTTGTTATAGGTACATTTTATGAAAGTAGATAAATTGTCAATTTGAATGTTTGAAAATCTATTACTATTTGTATAAAGTTAGAGTTAATGATGATTATGTCGAATGTCGAAGTTAGATAGCAATAGTGGAGTAATGGTATTTTTATGTCCCAGTCAAGAACATTTCACTTAAATCAATGTTGTCAGTTCTAGAATGGTAGAGAAAACCAACGGCATTTCGGATTGGGATGAGTCACTAGACACTGTAATGCGCTAAACGGCGCTCTAGACAGAGGTCTAGTATTTGAGAAAACATAAAATAGAAAACTCAAAGTTAACCACATACTTTCTTTATCGCACAAAGCTTTGAATCTAACCGGACGTGAAAATATGATTATTAAAACGTGCAGTGTAATAATATATTAGTAAAACTTAGTTTATTTACTTCCAAGTGGTCAATTAATGGATAGTCGAGGAAACTGGAGTACTTCATCGAAAAGCAAACGGCAAACTATCTTGCATAACGATCTGTCCCAGTGGGGTTCGAACCGTGGCGGTGAGAGAATCTGGTCCATAAGCACGCGTTTTTGACCACTCGGTTACCGTGTTCCCTTGCATAGTCAAAGTCTATATGATGTGACTTATATTCATTGGTTTAATGCGTTTGATGTTTTTTGTTACAGATGAAGGTCCGACAAGGGAGTGGTCACTGTTTTTTCCAACTAAAAACTTACTTATAAATTACCATTGCTTTGCCAAATTTGGATATGATGGACGATGTTCAGAAAAGCCTTTTGTAAGAATATTGACACGGTCGTTGGACATTTCTCCAAAAGAAAAGTACATCATTGACAAAAGATTAAGACAATTTGGGGAATCCATACATTCTGTTACTTTCACAAACCCACGTAAAAATGGTATGTTATTTATTTATAACTATAACAAAAAAAATAAATATTTAAGGGCTAAGTTTCTTTAATAAAAAAGCAATTTGCAACCTAATAACTTTTCGTTTGGTATAATTAAAAACAAGAAGCAAAACAAAAAGCAACAAATACATATTGGTAGCAATCATAAACTTTGTCAATTTTAGACAGACATTATAATGATTGCTCAGAAGCTGTCTAAACATTATTACATTGCCAAGGCAATATTTAAAGTTACTGTTACGACAACATTAGAAGAAGAATTTTTCTTGTTAGTATTCTTTCACTAACGATGATTTAAATTTTGGATTTGGACCTTTACACTCACAAAATTAACTTTCATTTGAATTTAATGCTCATTTTATAGGTACATGTTTTATTTGTACAGTTTATATTGCAAAATATCACTTAAACACGTGCATATATATAACGTTTGGTTAAATTTTAGGATGTCCTCGACCAATTCAAAAGGCAAGAAGGTATGTGTATTCCTCTTAAATGAATATAATTTATTTCCCTTTAGTACAAGACATCAGGACATAACGTGTTCATATTTTAAACAATAAATACAAAGTATCCGGGATCTTTATTACTATATTATGATGATGATGATACCACTATAAATAACATTTATCTTTCATATATATATATGTGTGTGTGTGTGTGTGTGTGTGTGTGTGTGTGTGTGTTCAAATTAATGTTAAAGAAACTTTTAACGTAATCGAATAAACTTTTTGTAGGAATACTAAAACAAGCAATAACAATCATTAAATGCTAAAAATAACCCTACAAACACGTGCGTGAAAGTTGTTTCATGCATGACATTTAAAAACTGCAATAAATTTTATTATTAGTTTTAATTTAAATACCTAATTCTTAAATACATATTCACGAGGATAACTGTTAAATAATTCCAATTACGTTTACTGTATTTTTATCTATTGCGTCAATTACATTTCTACAATCATCTATTTCAGATACAAGTATTGAAGACGGTAAAGGGTGATATTATTCTTTATTGTTTTGTACACTCACGATTTAACAATTGTGGTTCAACAGCAACAATGTAAAAACTGTATTAAAACGTGTTTTTGATAGTTTTAATGTATTATATGAAATAAAATGTCATCTTTATCTGTATGTTGAGTTGAATGATTTGATGAAAGCCTTAATCCTCCTGGAGCACCCAGCCTCACCAATCTAGTTGAAGTTCACGTGTATTACTTAATTTGCAAGTCTTAAATTTTTTAAACTGCTTTTGCATTGTGGTTTGGACATTGGTTTGTATGTTTGTTTATGAGATATATAACCAGAAACCCAGTTCAGCACTGGATATTTATACCTTGGCTTGTCATTTATTTTCATAATAAGAAATGGCAAGATATATAAAACAAACCTTTAAAATCTGCCAAATTAAGATAAACACATAAACTTCCACCGTGGAAGTAAGCTATGTGAAATCGAAATTGTAAGGGACGTCAAATATAAGCAGGGCAGACATCATACTTACCATCAATATTGTGGTGACGGCAATCAAACTTGTGGTACTAGTATTTGATAAGCCTTGGCTTGCAACTAATATCCCGAGTCAACAATTGATTTGTCAGCAGTTTGTTTCTTTGTCTAAAATTCACGTAGTCAGAAGAAGCTCTACATTTTGGAAATCTGTTTAATTGCAATATTGCAATGTATAAGTTTTCATAAAAATTGTAAACCAAAAAATTTTAGTAATATTACTGTCATGTGCTGTTTTTGAATTTCTATCAAAATAATGCATTCAAAAAAGCACATGACAACTAGCATGACATTACTGTGATTCACAGTGATATTTGTTTATATATTTTTGTCATCAAGAACAATAACACAATTGATGAAATAAAATGGTCATTTTTTTAAAAGAATGTTCAATAAATTCAAACATTGAGACATAACAGTCTTTTTTAATTAAGTATTAACTTATATGGGAAAATACAACAACAAAAATCTGTGGCTATCTGAAGTTAAAGAGACTTCACGTCTTTTAAATAACTTAATAACATATCAATTTTATTCGATATTACTGAGTGTATAGTTAAACAACATTTACCTGTTCGTTTGATCTTTGATTTAAATATTAATTGTGGATCGGTACATAAGGAATGCATAAGCAACCACGTTTATTCTGTCTCTGTCATGAAGAAACGTGCATCGCTTATGTATTAACGAATCAGCACTTCTCATGTAACGGGTGGATCACCGTATATGAATATTCTTATTGAAGGGTCAAGCTGACATGTCAATGTTGTTTGTTTATAACATTTTGTTTGGTACAGGGGTACCAAATTATCTATTAATAGTCATGATAATCAAGCAGATGTTTTAGAGTCATGTGAGAAAGTCAATAAAACCTCGTTCTGGAGGCGGCTTGCAGACAGACCATTAGATCTATCTGAACTGAAAGTAACCGTTGTGGTCATAATGTTACGTACGATAGTTGTCCTCTTGGCTCTAAATGTCGCTGTAGCATTTAGTCAGTTATGTTGCACCCCTCCTCAGTGGGAGGGAATGGAAGGATTTACTGTTGGTTATGTTGAAAGGGGTATGAAGAAGAAAATGGAGGTAACACACACACACACACACACACACACACTGTTGACAGCACACACACGGTGCGCGCGCGAGCGAGAGAAAGAGATCGACCTGCATTCAAAAAATATATATAAATTGAAATATCACCATTATATATACCGACATATGAAACTTGTTTACTATAAATATCTAGCGGAAAGGTCATAATGTAGCACACTATGTCATATGATGTGCACATTGTAAACAAGTACTAAATGTACTTGGTATCTACCGGCATGACCAACAATATTAAATCGTTACACATTTTTATTTAAATTATGTGATATATTTTACCCTCCGCTGAGGAATCGACGAGGAAATACAGTCCATGTTTCACAATTTTTATGTTCATTGCATAATGATGAAAAAATTACAATTATGATCAGTGAGAGGTTGTTTTGTGCACCTTGTTTCCTGTTCCGGTTCGTTTGTTTTTGTATGAGTTATGCAATGACCTTGAACTTTTTCAATTATTATTTTTGCCCTGACTAGAACTCTGTAATTCGTGTTCAGAATTTAATGGAACTTGGTTGGAATAATTAACGTTATGAGTAGTTTTTCCCTTGAAAGATTTTATGTTTTATGTTATTTGTTGCACTAGTTGCTGGTCATTAGTTAGTTTTTATTTCATCACGGTAAGAGTTCTATTTATACTTCCACCTATTAAATTCTATGTAAAAAAAAATTAAAAATAATTTTTCACAGAAATGTTAAAAAATTGCTTGATTCCCTCATTTTTATGTTTTTAGTCGAAATTAAAATTTTAGTGGAGGGTACAAATGAAACGCTCTCCTTCATCACTAACGTGATTAATAAGAAAATATCGTAACCATGCTTGTTTAAATAATAACAATAATAATATTTTATTATAGTGTCACATGTCATAAAACAATAACAAATACATAAAAACAGTATATACATATTAGAATTACGACATCCAGCCTAAAAGACTTGAGACACTTTTATCACATAATGCATAAAAGATCAATTCTCGACCATATAAGATACTATATAAAAACCTAGATAATATAAGAAGCCCTTTATAGACTTTTAAATAATAAAACTGGTGTGGGTTAGAACAATGGTATTTTACGTTGAGGCCGTCAGTTCTGTGTTAGCGGTGGAAACCGTAATACCTGGAGAAGACCACCTACTTTCGACATTCGAACTAACAAACTTTCACACGGTAGGATCTGTCCCGAGTGGGATTCGAACCTACTTAAAAATGTAGGCGGTGAGAGTCGTTGTGATCCGTGATCGCGCACTTTATACCACTCGACCAACGCGACACTCAACCTGAATGGTAAACAAGTAACATTTAATGACAAAAACGACAGTCGATTTAGTTATATTTTAGTCCACTTGTCTTTATATTTCAGGGGTACGCTAAAGTGTCATATGATGCTAATAATTTAAAGTTTGCGGCTGATACACACGTTTTTGTTGGGAGAAAAGGGATTCAATCCAAAGTTATAATGGATTTCCAAAAGGTAACCATATATCAGAGAGAATTCTTTTACAAAAATATAGAAAAGAAGTCATAATTTTCACAGTAATTGACATTATATAAAGAGAGGTTGAAGTATCTACTACACCCATGTGGTTGAAATGTATAAAACATATACTATCAAACAGCTTACTGTAAGGGATTTTTTAGACACATGTTTAATCATTTTTTACGAGCGTATATATAGGTATTTTACTCTTCTAATGGGGTATTTTAGATTCAAGATAATTTTAGACCGAAAGGTTATGTAATGTAGCTCATAATGGCCCAAGAGATTAACAAGATATAAAACATCTCCAAATTTCAAAGTTTTTAATTTACTTTATAAGTTGACGTTCTGGTCCATCAAATATTTCAATAACTTTTTTATTTCAATATTTGTAGAAAAAGCAATACACAATTTTTAAGAAATATTGTAAAGTCACAAAGATTAAAACTCGATTCCAAAAGGCTTGTATTCCGGGTATGTATAAATCATTCTTGATGATGATGAAACTCTGTACGCGTAATTATAGAGATATATTTCTAAATAAACAACGCACAATTTTTAGATTCCGGAAAATTTACCGTAACAAATATAGTCTTATTATTCCGGATTTTGACCGATTATTCCGGATTTTGTCTGATTATTCCGGATTTTGCCTAATTATTTCGGTTTTTGACTTATTATTTCGGATTTTGACTTATTATTCCGGATTTTTGTCTTAAGATTCCGGATTTTCCCAAACGGATTACGGAACATGTCTAACTATTCCGGAATTTCGCAATTATTCCGGTAAAACCCCCTTCTAGTGCCAGGAGTACCTTGGTGTCCTCATTTCTAGTTATTGCTTCTGGTAATAAGAAAGAGATGCGTGTTTATTTTATTAAGATAAATAATCAACCGCTCTAGAAGTACCTTGGCGATTTGCTTTATATCTTGACATCTATTTTGATTTATAATATTAAGATTGAGAAAGAATGTTAAAGAAACCAGTTCTTATGTGTTAATGCAAGCCAAATATCCAGTAAGGGCTAAAACGATTCTTACTTGCCCACCTAATTGAATATGTACATCATACTTACCACTAGAGCTATAGTTGGTTGAATGTTGCTTAACGTAGCAGCAATATTTTAGCTATTCGCGAAGGAACTATTTTATTAATACCTATGGATTAATCTATGAACAAGTTCGTGTATGCATGTGAATTGTGAGTGTGTTTTATGGTCTGCCTTGTACTAGCGCGTACTCAAGGCGACTCTAACGTGCTAGCTCAAAGAGTCAGTACGCCGCAGACAAGCATCCCACTCCCCCAGTCACATTATACTGATACCAGGTGAACCGGTAAAGGTCAACAGCAAGGAAAATTCACTGGTTCCTTTGGTATCAGTATAATGTGACTGGGAGAGTGGTATGCTTGTCTGCGGCGTACTGCCTCTGAGTGCTAGCACGTTAATGTCGCTAGAGCTATAAATATACAGTAGCTTCTAAAACAATCGGCATGCAGATATCGGTGAGATCTAACATTTGTATTGGGAGATGATGTTATTTCGGAACATTATGACTGATAGCTAACTTAGATAGCACTGATGAATTGACTTTATTATTATCATTATTCAGATGGTTCTGAAAGTTTCCCAGCTTATTTCGGGATTGGGAATGATGGTTTAGATGTAGATATGTACAACATCAAACGCACTCCAGTCCCTAATATACAGGTATCCAGTACGGTAACCAGACGAGGATGTATCCCTGTCGGTGAAACCATCTCTGGAGAAATCAATAAAGGTAGGAACATCAAGGACCGAACTTACAGAGGAAATATTTTGTTATTTTAATATATTTATTGTTATTAAATTCAATTCTAGCGAAAGTAATACTTGGTTCTCATTGTACAATGTGTTATTCTAGCGAAATTGACAATTGGTTCTTATTGCACAAGGTGTAATTCTAGGGAAATTGATAATTGGTTCTCATATTCTAGCGAAATTGATAATTGGTTCTTATTGTACAATGTGTAATTTAATCAATGTTTCTATGAACAATAACTTCGTAATTCCCTTTTATCTCCCTTTAATATTTTACGTCTGAAAGAAAGGATAGATTATCTTGATCAGCCCTTAATTAAAATATGATTTTCAGTAAACAAACTTATCATTTGATACACCACAGCATGTATTAAAGTAAACAGCCTTTGAAACCTGATTTACTAAACAGGAGGAGCTTACCCTTCCGGAGCACCCGGCCTCTCTTCCCTGGTGGAAGTTCAGGTTCTAACCTGACGTGTCAGTTTCAAAGTTTTTACTTTGTTTCTGGATTGTGATTCGGACATGGATTAGTATGTTTCTTTTTGATTACATTACAAAGACATCAGGCATGTCGAACAAAAATTTAAAAAAATCAAAAAATTACTAATAACTGTTTAAACGAAATCTGACATAGTTATGATAAGTATAACGTTCGTTCAAAATTTCAGTTTCATTTATGGAGGTTATTGGATTCTTCAACATTACAGCAGGTATCAGAAATCCGGACATCTTCAACCCACCTGCCTCTTGTAAACAGAGCTTTGACAATCAGGTAACACCATCGCTACACATTACCTTGTTCTATACTTTCTTATTAGTTTGTACGAGTGTTGTTTTGTGCTCTTGATTGCTTTGGTTATGGCTAAGTACATGCTTTCCAGTTAAGTATTTATCTTGCATCGAAGCTGCCATTTCATTATTATAGTAGAGAGGAAAGATACATTGTTTTTGTAACTGAAACACTTGGTAACAGTCAATGCAACCAAAAAACAAGACAAATGCATTTCGACGACCAAGCAGCCAACTGTAGCAAGATAAAGAGAAACAAACACATATTGGGACCATTGATAATAAAATTCCTGTCTTTGGAAGTGCAAAGGAGTAAATTCCAATAATATGGTTATATTTTCGATAGTGCTCAGCTGAAGCCAATGGTTTATCCAAGCTACGCGAAGAATGTTTTGTAATAATAATATGAATGATCTTTGTAGTTGTACATGATCATAGTATTTCATATAGTGATATTTTTTTAATTCAATATCTTAATGAGAATTCAAAAACGATATATGACAATATCAGTATTGGTTGATATACATATACAAGACTGGTTAATCTATAAATTACTGAAAGTAAAAACAATATATCAAAAGATACAATGCATATTTTATTATCAAATCAAATAAATGTGAATTAAAAAGTTCTGAAAATGTTTCTTGTGCCAGAAGGATTCAATTACCTACATGCATGCTGCATCTTTAGTTAATGTTAGTAATTCTGATAATAACATTAGACATTGGTGAAGCAAACCTTGTCAGAATTTCCATTATTATTATTATTATTATTATTATTATTACAGACATTGAAATATGTTCCATATCACGTGAAACGTATGCAGACTAAGATATCTCATTTTGGCTTATAAAACCAGGCTGAACAGATTATAGAGGTAAGACAACTAACTATTGAATTCCTTATTTAAACTATATTTCATCAGAGTGAAAATAAATTGATTCTTTCAAATGCGTAAGCTCATTTGTTTCATCTCCGAAATCATTTTTCTTGTAAGGCTAGGGACATCTAGTTGCAAACTATGGAACATGTGAATGTTTGTACATTACACATCCAGAACGACCAATCATATGGGTATGTGTATCTGTCAATTTTGTATTTGTCTTAACGGGGTAATTAAGCATATGCTAGTTTCTATATTTATGTTTCGATAATTGCAACAATCCAGAAAAAAACTTTTTTAAGTACAACTTTTAGTTATAAAGGCATATTTGATGTATATCTGAATATATATGATGTATCGACAACTACGTTATTCATTGTCCTACTTTAAATTCGCAGTTTCTATAGATTAATTTCATGTTAAACCCTAATTCCCTTCAGAAATTACATCATATCATCATGGCAGTAAAGTAGCTTCCCATATTACCATTGGTTCCATTCATCTATTTTATGTAGAGCATTTTCGCACTGGCAAGAGAAGGAAAAAGGGGTAGATTTAAAGTACAATGCATGTACATGTAATTGGTATTTACGCCTCAGTCAAGATTCTTTTACTTATATCGAGACGATAAGTTTTTCGTCAGTGGAGGAAATTGGAGTACCTGGAAAAACTACCGATTTTTGACAAACGAATTGGCACACTAGAATCTGTACAAAGGAACTAATTCGATGATTGGTGACAGAAATAGCAGAGACTTTCCTAAATGTTTTGTGTAGACACATTATACAAAGTAATTAAAGTTGCCTTTTGTTAATCTTCATGTCTACAGATAGTTTCCCTGGTTTCCAAGAACCTGTACAATTTTGTCAAACAGTCCGATTAATTCAAAAATAAACATTAATAATAACTATTTATTTATTTATTTATTTATTTATTTATTTATTTACAGGAATCAAGGACCTCGAAACCATATCGATCTGTATGATACAACTGACACCGATCTGTCAATTTTTTATATCTTGTATTCCGTAATCTATTCATTTTTATATCACCGTTATATTTTTATACACGTTTTACTTATGCTTAAGATTGTGTTTGTTGAAATTTGTTTTAAGTTTGTTTTGATTAATTACGAGAACTCGAACAAAAAAGAGTTTTGTCTTAAAACACCATGTGGTCTTAAATCATATTGAATAATGATAGGGTTCCAATATTTTGCAACAAGAGAAAGTGAAACACTAGTACAACCTTAGATGGTCCAGCAGAACAATGTTCATGTATTTAGAAATCCTTAGTTCTTTTTTTATTTCTTTTTTTATTCACATCCAATATATATTTTCAACTTCTACAATATCCTATATAATATAAATTAACATATACATATATATTAAATGGTTTTGAGAGAGAGAGAGAGAGAGAGAGAGAGAGATATTTCTTTACGGTGGTCCATAAACGTGGATTTGGATTGGCGTATGAAGTCACTATTGATGTAAGACTATTGGACAGGAATCTTTATCTCCTATATGACTTCTTCCCCCTGATTCTCCTATATGACTTCTTCCCGCTGATTCTCCTACCGGTATATGACTTCTTCCCGCTGATTCTCCTATATGACTTCTTCCCGCTGATTCTCCTACCGGTATATGACTTCTTCCCGCTGATTCTCCTATATGACTTCTTCCCGCTGATTCTCCTATATGACTTCTTCCCGCTGATTCTCCTACCGGTATATGACTTCTTCCCGCTGATTCTCCTATATGACTTCTTCCCGCTGATTCTCCTATATGACTTCTTCCCGCTGATTCTCATCTGTTCTATGCTTTGTCCCTCATTGTCTTGGAGAAGTTATTATACTACCACCGCCGACCAGCGGCCTTCTCTTGCCAGTGAATTTTGCTGGCGTCGATGTACTTCTCAGCCATCGGTTAGATCTGCTGTTTGCGGCAACTTTATGTTCGTATTTCAGAATGTAGGTTAGATCTGTCATTTTAATTAAATATACTTAATTGTAACACTTATTTACATTTTCCATGTAAAACCATTTGCTAGTTATCACATTTATACATCTTTCTAATTTACTTTACATTCAATACGATTTACATGCCCCTAAAATTGTATACTTTTCTTTATAGTTCTGTAATGCATTTGTCATTGACTAACATAACATACATGTATTTCTAATAAAATATATTTTTATACTAGTATTTAATTGTTTTAGAGTTTATTATTCAATCGTTTGATATTTGGATGTTCAAATTTTTTATTGCGTCTGTGTTTTACCCCACATAGTCTCAAAATAAACATAACAACAAACAGAATAATGGAGAATGATTTAACAAACGTATATAACACCATGCAATAACACATGGTAACATCAGTCATGTATAGTTTACATTTGGTTAAATCGTATTGCATTGTGCAAGCTGCTTACAAATAAGTGTTGACGCAATGACATTGTAAGTTTTGGCTTATCAAGGCCCTCAAAAAGATTATTGATTGTGTTGTATATAATGAAAACCGGATATTGTTCAGGTCCGTTGCGTTTTTCTTTGTAATTATTATGTTAACGGATATTGCTTCCGTGATGCTGGAAAGGCGAATAAATGGTGAAGTTTGTGCCGATTTTCTTCTTATTTATAGAGATACAAATATGATCAATCAAGTGATCAGTACATGGTGGAGAATCTAAACGGTCTAAATGAGCTTCAATTCTCTGATCCTCGATTTAACCCAATTATATTGTATTTACAAAATGGTGTTCTCCCAAAGTCGCAGAAAGTTTCACGTCGTTTGTTGTTGGAGATAGGCGATTATTTTATAATTGATGACGTTCTATTTCATAGTCGTGTTGCTAAGAGTAAACGGACTACGAATCACCATCATTCTCAATTAGTGATTCCAGAGAGATTAATACTCGGTGTCATGAAATTATTTCATGACTCGCCTATGGGAGCTCATGGCGGCATACAAGATACGCTTGATAGAGTTAAACAGCATTACTTTTTCCCAAGAATGGCACAAATTATTCAAGACTATATCAGATCGTGTCATCAGTGTCAAAGCCGCAAGATTACGCGTCAACAGGTCCAGTCATCAGTGAAATCATTTCCTACTCCATCTGCTCCCTTTGAGGTTTGGGAAATCGATCTTTATGGACCTTTGCCAACGTCATACCATGGCAATAACTACATCTTTACAGCACTGGACATGTTTAGTAAATTCCTGTATGCTGTGCCCATTCCCAGTAAAGATGCTATTTCTGTCTCCGCAGTCTTAGTCAAGTTATTTACAACATATGGAGTATGTCATACTCTTGTAAGTGATCAAGGTCAAGAGTTCATGGCTCAGGTTACAAGGACTATTTGTACGACGCTTGGTATATTACAACAATACACACCAGCATTTGTTCATCATTGTCTAGGTGCATGTGAAAGGACGCATAAAACTTTAGCAGAAAGAATAACGCCCTATGTGAAATCCAATATTAGAATCTGGGATGATGTGCTGCAATTTGTCTTGTTTGCCATGAACTCCTCTGTGAATAACTCACTAGGATATTCTCCCTTTGAAGTGATATATGGACATAGACTTCAGTTTCCGTTGACTCCGTTTTCTCGGGACATAAATTTCAACAGCATTCCAAAAGATTGTCATTCGTACATGGAAAGGCATTTGCGTGATCTTGATATTATCCGCCAAGAAATTAGAACTAATAGTTCACATGCCAAGTTAAATATGGAAACTCGGTCTACTCAAGAACCTCATGGTCTAAAGTCAGGAGACTATGTTTATATGTCTAAGGAACCTACAGGTGTTGGCAAGAAACTACAAGATCAGTTTGCGGGACCTTTAGTTGTTCACAAGATTCACTCTGATCATATGTTAATTTTGAGAAATCCAGAAAAAGACATTATATACCAACAACCAGTTCATATTAGTCGTGTAAAGGCTGCATACGTACGTGAACCTACTCCGTCACCCTATTTTATACCATCTGTTACCACTAAGATATCACAGGACATAGCATGTGAAGATAAGGGAATACAAACGGAAATTATTAAACATACCGGTACACAGGATAATGTTCTACCTACAGCTGAGTCAGTTTGTCCTTCAGTATCTAATCAGAGAAATCCTTCGATTAGGACTATTCGAAAACCAGTGCGTTACATGGATACACAGGTTTCTGGAAGTGAATCAAGTTTTTCAGACTCTAAGTACTTTAAGGTAAAGAAAGTATTGGCTCAGAGGACTGTGAATAATCAAACACAATACTTAGTGCATTTTAGCGGCGAACCTGCTCAGAATGCTATGTGGTTAGATTTTGATGATTTGAATTCTACAACCAAACAGTTAGTTTTGAGTAACCCGCCACCACCAAGTGTATAATTACCAGTAATAGTGTAAACATCTGTGTGTATTGGTGACTTAATGATACAATACATTTATTACTTGTTTTTGTAGGTTTTTTTCATATCTACTTCTTGGTTGGAAGTAATTTTACATATTTTAGCAAGTTCATGTTGGGTTCATGTTCATACTTTCTCGTGTTCATTTTCGTTTTTATAATAACCCTTAATCCAGTTTATTTACTGCATACAAATATATATTCCATGATTTGCAAATGTCGACCCAAATGGTAGGCTTAGTAGTCCTATACCTCGTATTCATATGTTATTGTGATACCAATTTGAAATGTTATGATTATTGTACCAGAAATATGTATCACACATAGAGGTTATTGTGTACCTATATTTTCAATATAATCATCTTTGTTAGTGATATAATTAGTTTTCAAGGGTCAAGTCTCTGCTGGTACTATAAATATACCCCATAACACAGGCCATGAACCTAACTAGTGGTATTTTACAGACATATATCGTGGTATTATACCAACATATTTTGCATATGAATATTCATGCATGGTTACTGGAAGGTTGTTTTTCATTATTGTTATAAAATTGAACTGGTTTATTTGTTTAAAATTGGGGACCAATTTTTGTTTGTAGGGGGGGGATGTTGTATATAATGAAAACCGGATATTGTTCAGGTCCGTTGCGTTTTTCTTTGTAATTATTATGTTAACGGATATTGCTTCCGTGATGCTGGAAAGGCGAATAAATGGTGAAGTTTGTGCCGATTTTCTTCTTATTTATAGAGATACAAATATGATCAATCAAGTGATCAGTACAATTGCACCAGTGACGGGTGTAGCTAGCTAGGGGGTGCTTACCCGTCCGGAGTACCTGGTCTCATTTCCCCGGTGGAAGTTCACGTGTTTGACCCAATATGCCAGTTTTGAAGTTTTGCGTTGGGATTGTTATTTAGACATGGATTTGTTTGTTTGTTTTTATTATTGTGAATATATGTACAATATTGATGTGTATTTCATGTAAACTGATGGCTACTTTGCAGTTCAAGAAATAGCATGCCAGTCACTTAGTTCACTGACAACAGGTAAAATTGAAACCAACAGGTGCCGAGATAACAAAAAAAAATAAATTAAATGTTGTATGTATTTTTATATTTGTTTCATTCCCATTGTGACAACATTCAAACATACACGTTAAAACATTTACCGAGAAGTACACATATCAATCAAACAAAGGTCGAGCGTTGTCATGAAAGGATACCAAGTATACAAGTTAATGAACCTTCTTATGCATGGTTCAAAAACTATTTTAAACAAAATAATCCTATAATGATATTGGTTCAGATTCCTCGACTGGCATACTTGTAAGGCCTTTCAATTCCGAATTTTAAATACTGGTTGGTGGTAATGGCGCCATCACAGTAAAATTTGCGTTTGTATTATAACCTTGGAGTGAAGTAATTTAAAATGTTTAAAGACTGCATCAAAAGGTCAGAAGTACAATAAGTATTTGAGTTACAATTTTGAAACATCTTTTACTATTTCTTATTACTACTCATGTTGCAATAAATTATTGAACGTCTCTCGTATTTGTAGTTGTCTAGATTCAATATGTTTATTCGCTTGGTTTTATTGGGGTCAGAAGCACATCAATAAAAACGACTTGTGTAGAATTTTTTTAATATTTTGTTTTTGTAAAAATTCAGACATTCAGCACATGCCAATAGTTTTATGAAATTCGGGGTTCGACTGTTCAAAATCCTGTTAGCTTAACCAAATAAGTTTGTGTTTCAATGCAATTATGAAATATATTGATAAATTACTTCTGTAGAATCAGAAACAAACACAAGTTAACGTCAGGATAATATGAATTTACCACGTCAACCTTGTAACATCAATTTCACAAGACTGTAAGCTGATACACAGGTTAATCACAATTACATAATATATCGATAAATGACTTCTGACGTACAACATAAATTTACCACACCAACTTTCGAAGCTGTAAGCTGATACACAGGTTAATCATATAACACAGCTGTATCTATACCGCTTTGATCACAGGTCTATACAGGTGTGAGGTTAAGGTTTCTAAACATGCAGGTAATGCAAGGTACAAAGTTAAAGTGATAAAACGCTTTAAAGTTAACTACGACAATGGTAATTTTAGAAGGATATCTCTTTGCAATCAGTTTTGTGTTAATAAGAGAATTAAATAGTAATTTATAATATAATTTGTATTATAAACAAGCGACAAACCAAATATTTACCTAGTAATCTCGCTTAATTTTCCCCTTTACTGATAACTACTTAATCTTTATAATATGTATGTAAAATAAGTCGTTAAGGACCTTTTGCTTGCTTTTATACACTGCCATATAAATTCTTTCACTGGAATTTTTATTTAAACAACATTGGAGGTTAAATGAGGTGGTATAAAGAGCAGATAGGATGCACATTAAGGTATGAGGAGAGATTTTCAGTTTAGTTTTCAGATTTAGTTGCACTTTTGCATACCGGTATATACAGCATAGACCTGTCAAACGTTTAACATTGTGCTAAAGAATGGCCGAGATATTGGATAGTAAATTCAATGAATTGGGATCTCCTGCCAGGTTCTTTTTGTGATTTGCTCTTTCGTTCAAAGCACAATACCTCTCGGGAAAACGAGTAAACCAACTCGGGTTAATGATATGCGCATCTTCTATCAATGTTGGCGCTTTACACCAAGTTTCATGAAATAGTGATTTATAGTTTTGGAGAATTTGCGCAGACAAGAATGGCGGACGGACGGAAACACGGATTTAATACCCCCTCTTTCTTTGAAAAGTGGAGGAGATAGATAGCAGCTGCCGAAATATAACTAACGAGGGACCAAAATGAGCTGCTAGTTCGGCTCCACTCCGTTAGCTTAGTGTTAGACTTTCTATAGCTCTGTACTGTATACCAGTATATATTGTTACTGCATTACAGGAAATAGTAATAGTAATATAGTAATATAGTAATTATATGTAAACATCCAGTAACTATATACAGTCAAACCTGTCTATAAAGGCCACCCAAGGGAACCAGTAAAAGTGGCCTTTTTGGGCAGGTGGCCTTAATATACAGGTTCAAATAATATGAATAAAGAACAATTAGGATACAATTCTACTGGCCTTTATAAGCAGGTGGTCCTTATATAGAGGTGGTCTTTAAGGCAGGTTGGACTGTATTCCAATTTTCATTAATCAAGAATTCCATATTAATTATGTAATATTAGATAGCGATCTCCTTTTCCATTATTGATATTTATTTTGCTATTGTTTGTGTGCTGCTGTTTAACCATTAGAATCGTAGCAACTACTTACATAAATGTAGATATAAATTAGTGTAAAAAAGATTAATATTAACTCGTTCAGAAAGTTCTGTAACATTTGGAACCAATGACGACCATAACAAAATAATTAAGAAAACGTCCATGTCTAGAGTATTTCACTTATATCGAGACGCGATAGATTAATTTTCAGATCTATATTTATACTTTTGCGAAACGCGTATGGTTTTAAGCGCAATTATGGGTCTTTCGTGACATAGGACATCAGTTTTTGAGATCTCGGTGTGGGCAGGAGATGAAAATCTCCTCAAAATCTCTTAACAGAGCACGTGTTTAGTAAAACATTCATAAGTTAATCAACAAAACAAATCTATTATCGATTTGGTCTTAAATACAATAATGACCTTGTGCACATGGGTATAACTTTAATATTTAGGAATGACGTCATTAAAAACAAAAGATGTCTTGATAGCATTTAATAAAGCAGAACATTAATTTTATATACGGGGTTTTTATATCAGAATAAAACAATATAATGTACATATAGCGTGATGATTTTTTTTCTTTAGTTATACCTGTAGAAGCAAAGGTTAATGTACTGCATAGGGATATATTTAAAACATTCGGGATATAATCATGGATGTACAAGACGGTGATGTTAATACCCAAGAAATGAAAAATATAAAATCTCAATATGAAGACGAATTCCTTGTTAAAGTCGGTGCTAAGAAAGAGGAGGTAAGTATCCAACCTTGATAATCAAACACACACACACACACACACACACACACACACGTATCATAATCATTCGGGTAAATCTGAAGAAAAGAAGCACATATGTATTGACATTTGTGTATTGACTCTTTTATTAAAATAACGGTTTTAATGAACGAGCATGTTCTACTATATATTCTGATATTATTTCACTCTATAGTAAGGATAAACTTTCTCTCTCAATTTTACATTAAAAAGTCTTTACAACGTGACTATAATCTTTGCTCTACCGCTCTCAGTATCATGTTTGTAATTGTAATTGTTAACGCTTTCTGGTTTTTTGTTCTTTATGGTCTTGACAACTATGGTTGTTTACAAGATCACAAAAGTTTCCATTCATTATCTTCATTATCTAAAAAGCAACAGAAGTATAAGCACAATTTTAAAAACAACACGTGTAAAGAATCTATGAGAAACGCGTAACTACGTCATGTGCTATGGACAGGTTTCTTAGTAATGTATGCAAACATTGCGCTTAAAGCTGTGCAGGATAGAATCTTTGAAATAGCGGCTTCTGATGTTTCAACTTTGAAGTGCTTCGGTAATATTTTGACTGTTAAAAATATGAAAAATTCGTTTTTATTGGCAATATGCCGTTTTATCTTTTAATTGCGTTCACCTGAACTAAGTTAATGGTTGTAATACAGAACATTACAAGTATCGGTACTTGCGAACAAGTGCACTCCACTGTCCAACATTCTGCTACTTACGTCCGATGAAAAGTTTATGATCACTGCTATATAAACCCACTATTTTAGATAGATTGGCATCCAATGATTGTTACACGGAGGACAGAAAGACCTAAATCCAGTTATTCATCAATTAGTTACCCCACTGACTTCAGATTAGGAAGGCCAAAAACTGCTAGATCTTCACTAAATAGTAAGGCTATGAAAAGTTTTATTTATTATTATTATTGTTGTTGCTGTTGTTGTTGTTGTTTATAAATGCAATGTTGTTGAAATCTGATGGCTTAATCAGAAAGTTAGAGAATATAAGTACAATTGTTTTTTTAATTTATAAGTTATAAAACGTACTTTTTTCGATTTATATATAAACTATCTTTGAATAACAATTCCGAGAGAGATTCAAAATGCTATTGTATCCCTATTTTGGGCATTTTCCATAACTTGTGTGATAGGCACATGCATTTTAAAGAACACGACTCAACAAGCGAATGTAATACATACATTTAGCGTGTTATAACTGGGATGACACTTATAAACAAGGGCTGAGTAACTCGAAGCTATCTTAGCAGTTACGAACACTTACCGCCATTGTGTTATATAGGCATTAAGTGATCGTAACTGCTAAGAGAGCTTCGAGTTACCAAGCCCTGGTTTTTATAGATATGAATCATGCCAATTTGTTCGCAATTGTAGTTTAAGTTGCTGCACTCTTAAAAAATTAAGTCGTTTCCTTGTATTTCCATATATCTGCTGACTTCAGTGCGATTTGCGTGTTTTATTTCATAACCATCGTTACCATGCATAGAATTCTTACCCAACATAATAAAGCAATTCCACATTTAGTGTTCACAATCAATTAAAAATACAACAGAAAAGTTGGATTGTTAACAGTGTAAATACCATAAGCATGTATTATTTCAGGAAATCCATGGTCTTGTGGTGATCAAGCTCTGCGGCAGATGACCATGGTGAGTTAGTAAAGATGTAAATACGTAATATTTTAGTTAATCTTATGAGCATTTAAGTGAAAATAAATACATTGTATATGGGCTAATTGCTTCTGAAAAAGCTGAAAATAAGCATTTGTGAAAATTGCAGAAAAACAGACAAAACAGAAAAAATTAAACCAAAAGATTAAAAAACAAATGTTTAACAAAAAATACTGTTTTATTGAAAATGTTCATCAAGTTGGTCACCGTGTAGCCTACATGTACACATAACAAAAAAATGAAAAATCAAATATTTGGATCATTTTAATGCTATTCAAGATACTTATACTATTTTCAAGGACGTCTAATTAGTTGTATTTGTGCAAGATAAAAAATGCCCTAGTTTGAATACATGTATGTGCATCATATTATTCGTGTACTTAAAACATATTTGTTTTTGGGCACATGTTGCAGAAAACTGCTGTCCGTTCAAAATTTCATTAACGTTCTGCAAGAGCTATTGAGCATACACAAGTTTATAAAAAAACGACCATGTTCAGTGCTTAGTTGACATATTTGTTAGGGAAATTCGATAACTTGCAATTTTGAAATTATCTTGTTAAAGTTGCTCGGCGCCAAACTAGAACCTGTAAATAGAGCACAAGTAAGGTATGTGGTCGTATGTTTTCACTTCACCAACAGATGGAACCATAGAATATATTAATACTTTGTGTTAATCAGGTAAAAATGTTCCCTTATTTCTAGATTACAAAATACGGACCTAGGCGAGTGTTCTTTTACAATCGTCGTGTCCCAAATGTTCTTGCCGTACATGGTGACGATAACAGCATAGATGAACAGGTAAATATAACTAAACGTTGTTGTACCCATTGCAAAAGGTACTCACTACCAAATAACTGGTCTCATCATTCAGGTTAGTAGTTTTGTGTTTGGGTGACCTTTTCCTTCTAAAGTCTTTATAAAGTTTATTTTGTATGTCGCTACTGCTAATGTTGAAATGGTCGTTCGGAATTTAAATGACTTGAAGACATTAAGATAAACGTTTATCTCTCTATTATCCACAATTCAAGAGGTAAAGGATGTTGGCTCCCTAAACAGGGTCTTGAATTAATTGAATTCAAGGTATCGTTCCAATGTAACCTTAAACCGATGTTTGTGACATAGATGACACCATTCTATACATGTATATAAAAACAAGTACACAGTGGCTTTCTATGCTCAAATAACGCTCGAAATTTGGGGATAATTCGGCTGACAAATTTAACTCTAAATGTAACTAAAACCAATGTTTGTATCACGGTACTAGTTAAAGACACCACTGGAGAGTGGAACGACTTTTTTAAAATGCTAACTAGCTTACTACTTACTGCACGTCTCTAAAGTGTGGACTGATATGGGAATAACTTTTCTCTACGGTTATTTTTTTATAATCTTTTACCTTTATTTGCAGGGACTTGGTATAGAAGAAGACAATAAGTGACCAGGAATAGAAGCAAAATGGAAATCGATTTTGGTGCTAAAAATTAGCGAACGTGCCACAAAAACTTACAATACTTTGATATTTGATTACCGAAGTTGTTTTAGTAGGTAGTTATGGTGACTAGTTATACGTTTGTGATAAAAAGACAACTGTAAAACATGCAATACAAATACTAGTATGGATAACCACTGGATCCAATAAAAATGATGAATCATTTTATTCCGACATAACAACACTATAATGTATTACTAGTATTTATCTGCCAAAACCGAGAGACTATTTGCTTGTAAATGGAGTTTAATGTGAAAATTGAAGAAATCATTATTTACCAGCAGACAACAAAATACACAAGAGGCTGTGTCATGTGTGACAAAATTCATTAAAATGCACACGGGTGTGGTTTCTTGTGAGAAATTGAGTCTAAGTTTTTAACCATTTCTATTATTTTTATGGAAAGAATATGGCAAATGGTAACATAAACCTCATTTCTCCTCAATTGTTTAAGTTTTATCATTCTTGTAGATGGATTTTTAAACTGGCCTCTTCACGATTGCACAATTTTGCTATTCATAATAGCCTTGCTGTACATTTTCGTAATTTTAATATGCATGTTTATTATGGTATCTGTAATAGACAAATTGAATTAATACTGTAGTATGGCAGTACACATTAATAAATGTTTTCTGTTTTTGAACGTTTTGCCTTTTAAAACTCTAAATATTTACCTCTTCAGGTGGCTGTGACTTTGAAGTGGTCAGTGTTAACGGGCTTCACAAATTCAGTAGAGCTTTAAGCACCACTTTTTTATACAAAGCCAAGCTTCAATGCATTTGATTTTACTTTTTCAGGTCATTGTAACCTTGAATGCCTGTCGAGGTTCGCAAACTTGATACATTTTATGCTAGGTAGCTATATATTAAGTCCTTAGACATTTTGGTTTGTGTCAAGAAAATATTCAAAGTTTACTACCATATTTCAGATCACTGTTACCTTGAATGTTCATAAAAGTCAACCAGCTTCACAAATGTAATAGAGCTTTATGTGCTAATGCTATACATGAAACTTCAAGCTTCTGGGCATTTTGGTTCATGACAAAAAGATGTTAAAGGTTCACTACTTTATGTCACTGTTACCTTGAATGGGTCATGGTCATACCAGCATTGCAAGGTAGGTAAAGCTTCATGTCCTGATGTTGTACATACAATCTCAAGTTCCTAGGCCTTTTGTTTAATGATGCAATGTTTATTAAAGGTTTTATTATTCAAGAGCACTGTGACCTTGAATGAGGGTCAAGGTCAACTAACTTAGCAAACTTGAAAGGGTTCAGACGTGGAAAAATCACTGCAAAGTTCAAGAGCAATAGCTTATTGGTTCTGGAGAAGTCTTGTAAGTGAAAACATCATGAACAATGGATGTTAAGACAAAAGAGAATTTGAATTGCTCACTGTGAGTATTTGCTCAGATAAGCTTATAAGACACTGGTCTAACTTTTGTTCAAGAACTTTATATAGGGCATCTCTGAAGGATGAGCATTAAAATGGTCTCTAGAGTGTAAACAAGGGTTTACGATTGGGGTGGTATTTATTCACTTGAATCAAAGTGGTCAGTTCTGAAATGGTGAAAACCAGAATGGCTCGTAAAAACCATCAACCTTTGTTAAGCCAACTGATAAAACTTTCTCATACTATGATCAGAGGGGGTTTTGCCTATAGTCAGTAAGAAGGGTTAAGAATTTTCTTGATATCTACTTATTATCCCACCATGACTCCTACACCATGCCAACATAAGTTTTGTCAAGTGGATCATTTTGTGCAAGTTTGATTAAGATTGAGACATCTAGGGTATTGATAACAAAATTATGTCATGGACGGAGAGTAATCATAATAGCTCACTCATAGATTACACATATAACTAGTCTCTTTCTTAAAACAAATAAATTTATTTCTGTATATAATTAAATATATAGCATCCACAGATATACACATAAAATCCTCTAACACAAACAATAAAGATATTTGACTTTTCACATTAACCTTCTACACACATATATTCTTAAAAATACTATTAGAAATCAAATATATCACATGTACTTTAATTACTGATTTTTGAAGCCCATGGTACACTGCAGTTAATCACTTTATGTTGCTTTTTACACCTTTTTGATAACATGATATTTGTAATTCCCAACCCATAAACCCGGAACTTTTAACTCTGCAAACTTTTATTAATGAATATAAAGTACTCACAAAATGTGATAAAAGCTAATGAAATACATAAATGGTATATATATATATTTCAACCCCATCCCACCCACCCCACACTGGTAAATTTCTGTTTTTCTTGGGGTTGAGATACAAAGTTAAATAATGTAGGTAGCATGTCTATGAACAATTACATGTACCATACAGTTGCAGTATAGAGCATAGTTATTTACTAGAAATCCATTTGAGAAGCTGAGAATTCACAAAAGCAGTAAACAATTTCAAATTGTTTTAACTCTAAAGGTTTCCAAAAGTGGTTTTAAGGTGGTATAGATAATAAGCTAAGGTATAAATCAAGTTATAAGCTTATTGTCAGCGAGTACCTTTTTTTTTGCAAAAATGTTGATACATTTATGAATAGTGAAAATAAATTGCACTTAAATAATATTTAACAAGGTAAATGACAGGACAATGCAACATGAAATATTGCTCAAAATTTGTGTTGTAAAATAGGTACTACAAATTCGTAACAAAGTTAACAAACTGATTTACAGTATATACCAGTATGCATATTTGTACCTTGTAATATTATAAATCATACTATAACATACAAAACAGACTTTACCATGACAATACATTTTATGGTATAGCAGAACTTTGAAAAGTAGATTTACCATGTACCATGGACAACTAGAAATCATTATTTGGTAGCAACACTTTTTCTTTTGACATCCTTTAAAATTATTCATTACATATTGCAGGTTTTAACGAATGTGATACTAGAATAAAGGTCAAATATCTAAGTCTAAGAAAGTGATAGCAATGAATCTTTTCTACTAGATAAAAAGTTTGAATAGATCAAAGTCCCTGAGAAAGACAAAATGGTAGACTAAAATAAGGTATTCGTTAATCACAGCTTCCATCTTTCCATCCATCTCTCCATCTTTCATTCACTTTACTACAGTCAAATTCTGGTTTACCAAGTTTCTTATTGACACGGTTATGTAGTCTACAGAACCACTGAGACAGGTTTTCTTGATTTGAGGTATCAGGGCTATTTTTCTTTAAACTGCAACAAAAAAGAAATATAGACACATATGTTAGCTATCTAATGAAATAGTGGTATTAATTGCAACTGAAAAAAATGAATTTGGCAAGTCGAAGCCAACAATAATATATCAAAAGAAAATTACAAAATAAGAAAACAGTACGTTGTAAATATATTGGCCATAAAATAAGACAACTGTTTGTGTCAAGCTCTTATCAAAGTCAGCAAAGTATAAATGTCAAATAATGGTCAACAAACTAGCCATCATTTAGAAATTTCAGGTAGTAACGCCACCATTTTGGATTTAAACAGACACAAAGAAAAGGTTTAATCTTTATCACCCAGAAACCTGTCATACCAAATATTGTTACAACTGGACAAGTGGTTTTTGGTGAGACAACTGAAGTTTACGGATATATATATATGCATGCACAAGATTTACCATTCCATAAACTTACCCTCGTTTTGCTAGATGAGCTAAAACTACATTATTCAGGGAATTTGAAAATCAATGTTTTCCATATTGTACAGGCCTAGGGATTAAAAATTCTGGAAATCGGGAGGACTGGAATCTATTGATTTTACATTGGAACCCTTGATATTTAAACTGTAAAGTCTGATGGAATTGCCATTTTACCAGACCAATACTACTTTTCTATAAGATAACATAATTGCACATGGATCTTTTAATGGTAATATTGGTGATGATATTGGACCTTAAGACTTTTATGTTGGACCTGTCAAAAATAAAGACAAAAGGTCCTGGACCATCCATTACAAAACATAAGTTTAATATCCTGTTTTCCCTAAAAAACTTTTTTAGTATTGTTCATCATGTGTTATGCTGGCAGATCCCATTCTCTAGAGTAAAAATATAAAATATAAATACATTGTACTTACTCTTCTCTTAAATCTTCAGCACAATAATTACAGGGATAAAATTTAGAAAAAAGATGAATAAATTTTCTCATATCACTTTGTTCAGTCTCTGTTGGCTTTTCAGGAAAGTATGCAGCCATTGTGTGTAAAAATGACCAGGTATTCCTTCCTAACTCAATACTGTCTACAGGGCAATCTTTTCTCTGTTGTTCTTCAGATGTTTTAGATGTTGAAACTTTACTCTGAAATAAATTTGAAATTCTGATCAATTTATGAAAACATCCAGTTAAATTATTTAGACATATTGCAATATAAGTGTTGAATGAATTAAACAAGAACACAGGACGGTCTGTATCAATCTACTGTCACATTTAAGTTTGAAGCTCAAAGAGCTATGTCAATGAAACCTGTTACATATGGTTTTTACATCAAGGACACAATTTTTAATCCAAACTGAACAAAGAACCGTCCTTGCCAAATTGGTTCTATTCAATCCGGTGGTTGCGGATTTTCAAAAAAAAAAATCTGCATTTACAAGAATTGTATAATCTGTAAAAAATGAGCAACAAAATTATTCAGAAAACCTGCTAACGTCTTACATAGCTATACATGATTTAATTGCTATACATCTTTTATATGCAATATATGCATCCAATTTAAACTAAACCAGCTAATATAATGTCCATGTGAGAATGCTATCGGGACAAGGGGTAACAGCATGAAGATAAAGAAAAGCCACTGTAACAGAGATATCAGGCAATAGTTTCTCCCAAAGGACTGTAAATGATTGGAACTCTTTAACAGACAATATTGTGTGTGCTACCACAATAAACAGTTTCAAAACAGATTACTGTTTAATTCATGTCCGGCAGAGCACATGTTTTTCAAGCTTTTAGATATGAAAATCAATAAATTTTCTATCATGCGTTTTATTTTCTGAATGAGATGGTATGTACCTTGGTGCTCATTTATTACGACAAAATGCATACTTCACAACGGTATATGACATGGTAGAAAATTTATTGATTTTCATATCTAAAAGCTTGAAAAACATGTGCTCTGCCGGACATGAATTGAACAGTAGATATATACTGGAAAGATCTTAGATACACTACTCGTAATTCACCATGTGCACAGGGAAGTGTAAACTATGACAAGAAGACCGGGTATATAGACAAAGGTCCCTTTACCCGTAAAAGAGTCATAAAGGTATAAACTTTATAAAATTCGGAGACTATTTCCAGGCATAATTTAATCATATGCACATAGGTTTTTGGGGTCAAGATTAAGGACAATAACAAAAAAAAACCAGAACGGATGCCAATATTCTAAATTGTTTTCTTGGACACGAGTTGTGTTTAGGTACGAAATGTCTTGGATACCAGTTGTCTCATTCCTGGATACGAGTTGTCCAGCAGTCATAAATGGGGGGGGGGGGCACTGGCTATCATCGGATCATTCAGCTGATGAAATCATATTTTCGTCAGACAAATTAAACCCAGTGACACCACCCCTAAAACCTGGAGTTAAATAACCTACTTTTGAAGTTTCGGTGTGATGCATTTTCGTCCACGATTTGAAGTCTACACATGCCCGACATGGCTTTCCAGACGGGGACATGTAGTCGTGACCATGTCCTCTAGGCGCAGACATGTTGTTATTCTTGTTCTGTTCTGGTAATTCCCTCCTTTTACAGGAACCCTTCTTTCAAGGCGATGTTAAAACCGCGGGCGTTTAAGATATATGTAAAAATTATTCGGATAAATGACAAAAGCAGAAAGGCCATGACCTCGACACTTTATCTTGACTTTATTAATATGCTCAAATGTATTCAATAGTTCAAAACTAGAAACATCATAATCTCTACATACGATTGTGTCATGTTTCCGACAAATAAGGGCATGGATTTGACCTTTGATCATGATTTCAAGGTAGAACGTTTTGGGGTTTTTTTTTTTAAAAAAAACGCTAAAAGTTACTGAAATCTGCATTGAAATATTTTTCATACATGTTTGAAATATCGGTGCCGAAATATCAGAATATTGAAATCATGACTTCATCATATTTAAATAAAATGTATGTTAAAGATGCCACTAATATATATAGTCACTAAGTACTATAATCATGATAATGGACTTGACTATTAACAGATTAATGTTTAAAAAACATTAAAAGTTACTGAAATCTGCATTGAAATATGTTACATACATGTTTGAAATATCGGTGTCGAAATATTGAAATCATGACTTCATATACAGATAAATATATTATATATAAATAAAATGTAAAGTATTGTTAAAGATACCACTAATATATATATATAGTCCATAAATACTATAATCATGATAATGGCCTTGACTATAATTAGATAATGATATTGACCTTTGCTCTTGATCCTTGTCGGGCATTTCAAGGAAACCTCAAAACTAAAAACTCCATGTCAATATCAAGCCATCCAGTCTTTTTAAGCTTCAAGTTTCGGAGCCAAGAAAAACGTCTGTTGCACCCTGCCAAAGATTTCTTGTAGACTGAGTTGCCTTGAACATGTTTGTTTTCTATTGTGCCGACTTTTGTTTTTGGTTCTGACATGTATTTAGAATAGCTTCCTGGTAGCTTTTTATCTTGAGGGCTAGATATATAGGATGCTGGAGCTGTTGTTGTAACCAGGCTCCTGTCGCACTTGATTTTCAACGGTACTTTCCACAGTTCGGGTTGTTACGCTGTCTTGCTATCTTTTCGTTGAATGGTCACATGTATGCGTCTCAGACTCGAAATTGACGTTGAACATACAGTACCATCCAGAAAAAATTATAAAGACGCATCACAGAAGCAGAACTGCTTACAACGATGTCGATCAACGTGAGAAACGTAAGACTTTTTAATTATCTTGTCTATTTGTCTGCACATACTTCGCTCTATATTACAAGATCGTGACAAGATACGCGTATTTTATTCAAGTAATCAAGGTCCCACAGACACCGACAGATAAATTTTTTAATCAGTATTTGGACCGGAGGGGACCGTCGGCAACGGTTGGGTGAGGTGTTCAGTGTCTTCGTTGAAGATGCTTAGATGAGGAAATCTCCGCTCTCTGGGAATTCACAGTTTAAAATCCAAAAATGTTTATCAAATAAAGACATAGGATTGAATTTAGGGTTGAATATATATATATATATATCGTATATATTGTCGATTACTAAGAGTTGTCAAGTATTTTTCATATCTAAAATTTGTTTTAATTTTACACTGATGATGTGTATACTGTCATATACCATTTTTTGAATTTAATCATAAAATACATTCAAAAAATGGTATATGACATTTTTTGAATGTATTTTATGATTAAATTCAAAAAATGGTATATGACAATACAATTTACAATAAGAATTAATTTCTCGATCTTTCAATGATTTCCATGGACTATTTACATACCGTTTAAAGCTAGATTCCGAGACATTTTGAGTGCCGCAACTCTTATCAATGCAATTGAACAATGCTATACCATGTAATTCTATTTCCAAAATACACATCTTTAGTTAAAAGTCAAGGAATCATCTGACAGCTGCTCTCGGGTTTAGGCTAGAGATGATGCCAGCTAAGCATAGTCAAAATAATGTTAATATAATAAGCCTTCAAAATAAACTGCAAACTGTTTGGGGTTTTAATGTACACACAATTTACTATGAAGATTCTCTTGTTCAGGTTTGTTATAAATTTTTTCTAATGAAATACCGTTTTTTAATTTCAAACTTAAGGTGTTGAATGCACCCCATATTTCACTACATAATCTGATAAATACCGTCAGCAAACACAATGCTTACTGGCATTAAACAAACGAGCAACTGAAGAATGTCGCAACTTGAAATTAATAAGCAGCACAAGAGAACAAGCATATGGCAAAACAGCAAAAATGACACATTTACAGGTACATGCCTCGGAACCTCTGACTTGAAGCTTTTGAAATGATTAAACTCTGTTTTCTTTCCTGAAATAGTTCTGCATACTGTCTTTTCCAAAGACAAATATTACACACGAATGCACTCATACAGTAGCTGACTACTGAAAATACTGGCCTGAAATTTTGGTACAGCTATATGATTTCAGCAGAATTTATTATACAATAAACAAGACTGACAACTATGATAACTTGATGTTCATGGTGACATGATCCGACTGGTGTTTTTTCAATTGATTAGATTAATATGTTTTATACTGTCGGTCGTATCTAGTTCAGTACTAAGATCGGGTATACACATTATAGATATCGATAGCTGACGGGGACATGCACGTTGTATTAAAACATTGGTGCTCTAGGCACGATAGGGATTTTCTAAAAGAAAACGCAAAGGTACGCCGGATATAGTGGTATACTCGCAACAAACGTCAAGATGGCTCCCAAATTAAGAGGTGACTTTCAAACATTTTAAAACTAATTCTGTTCGTTATCTAGCACTAACTCAACAATAACATAATAAGAGCTTTAAAATCTAAGATAGGACTGTATCTTATCACAATTGTCAGTCTTGTTTATTGTATAATAAATCCTGGAAATTATAGCTGCATGGGCCAAAATTTCCAGTGCCAAAACATAAACAAGATAAATTAATGTTTCAGGAACGTATAAACAAAAGTTCATATTCTGGAATTGACTAGTTTAAATTCAAGAATGGGCCCCACGTAATTATCACATCACTGGATTTATATATAGTATTTACTATGAGACCGTTATATTTCATGATTTGGTATTTTCATGGATAATGAGGCTAACATTTAGTCGGAATCAAATTGTAAAGTACCGGTATGATGAGATATATCCCCAATTAGACCAAATTATTTCTGTCGTCAACAGCCCTTTTTATTGATGATGTTGCGCTGATATCAATATAATGATCAATAATCGTGACCCTGTTAGTTGTAGCTGACAAGCACTTCACAGTATGAGTCCGTCGGGTGTTTCCGATCACCAGGTTGTTTTGATCACTTGCGCAAATTCCGAACAGTTGTTTTTATTCACCAGGTTGTTTCAATCATTTATGCACATTCTGAATAGCGATTACGAGAGGTTGAATTTTTTTATTTTGTCATCTGACTAATCATTCCATATCCACTAAGTGATCAAATTCACCTTATACCTCTATACTTGTGAAAAGAGCTGTTTACAACAGAAATAATTCAGTCTAATCCTCAAGTTGTTAATCTTCGTGGTAGGGTCAAGTGCATGACATTTTGTTTATACCAGATATCATTCGTATGAGGTACATCACTGTATATACTCAAAGTCAAAAAGACATCCCAATGGTTACTGTAGATAAATCTTTTTATCATAATAGTTTTATTAACACATAATTTTGCAAGGACTGCCAATCAGGAATTCATATATTGAACAAATATTCCAAGAATCATGGAAATTAAAAAGGCAAATTTAAAATATGCCAGCAATCTACTAAAACGGGGGGAGTTGTATAATATCATATACAATTATACCACCAATTTGAGGTCAATATAAGTTTTATTGACCACTGAATAGCAATATTGACCGAGGGCTTGCCATAGCATGTGTAGCATACTTAGTGCACATAGTTTCAGATTTGCACAAATCATAGTTCATTCATTATTTATTTCCTCTATAAAAGAGATATTACATTATAACATATGTGTTAACATATATACATGTATAATACTAAATGTCAAAAGTTTAACACAAGAACAACTAAATAAATAAATGGTACATATTTACATATTTACGCATAATATATTATGTCTGAGTAACACCTGTGACCATCTACCCCCTTGCATTTAGGGTGGAGATATATGTGGCTGACATCTGTTTCACAAAGCAGTAGCAGGCAGTGGTAAACCGATGAAGATGGGGTTGCTCTAAATTTAGTCCTTCGCTATTTCCCAACAGTACTAACGTAAAATCAGTTTCACTACAGCTTAGTAGAAAAGCTGATATGTAAATTGGAAAGTCGTCTGTTAATTTTTCGAGAAACAGATTTCGAATCGCATTCAGAGATAAACATGTGCTTAAGATGTGTTCCAGTAGGTCACTATATATCGAGTCACATAAGTAGCAGACATTGACACTATGTTGTGGGGGTACAGTCCAAAGTTTTGAGACGAATCTTGCTACCTGTAGTTCCTTGTTGTTAGTCGGATATTGCTATTGTATTGCTCAAAAGGGGGGAAATGGCAAGGTAATTGCTAAAATATGACTATATTTGTCATTATATCTGGAAAACTATCAACTTTTTGTTGAGGCGTATATATAAGAATATTGTAGATATTAATATAACATTCATTTTGATATATATTTGAAGGCCATGGGTTTAAAGGCCAAGGTCGGAGATGCAAACTAATACTTAAATTGTTAATTATCTGGAATACTATAAAACTTTTTGTATAGGCATGTATATTTATATACAGATAAAGGTCATGGGTTCAAAGGTCAAAGTCACAGAAGCAAACAAATACTGAAATTGTCAATTATCTGAAAAGCTATAAACTTTTTGTACAGGTATATTTATTAGTAGAATATTGTAGGTATTGGCCTAACTTGTTTTGATACATGTATACAGATGAAGGTCAGGGCTTCCAAAGTCAAAGTCAAATATGCATGCAACCAATTAACAAAATTGTTAATTATCTGGAAAACTATAAACTTTTTGTATAGGCATATATTAGAATATTGTAGGTATTGTCATGGGTTTAAAGGTCAAGATCACAGGTGCAAACAAATACAGAAATTGTTATTTATGTTGAAAACTGTAAACATTTTGTATTGGCACATATATTATAGAGTAAGCATTGGGCTAAGGGTCATTTTGATATATGAATGAAGGTCATGGGTTCAAAGGTCAAGGTCACAGATGCAAACAAATACTGAAATGGTAAATTATCTGGAAATTATAAACTTTTTGTATAGGCATTTATATATTAGAATATTGTAGGTATTGGCCTAGATGAAAGTCATGGGTAAGAGTTCAAAGGTCAAAGTCACAGATGTGTAAGACTACTGAAAGAGCCTAGTTTTTTTTGCCTTTTTACTTTAAACTAGCTATCCTATCATTGTCTTTAGCTAGACCTTAGATATTTAGATGTATGATAGCATTTTTAGGACAAGTAATAATTAATTTGCAAAATGTCCTTACATTAGGCCCTAACTGCTAAAAATTTAAAGTCTTGATTTTTACACTGTATTACTATGAACATATCATGAATTTACCAGCAGGTACCAGAATTGGTTCCTCAGTTGCCTCAAACCTAGCCACAGTAATGGTCCATGTAATAAATGTAATTGTCAATTGAACTTCTGGGCGAGATATGGCATACCCTCAGGTGAGTGTAAAGGCCCTTTGGGCTCTTGTTTAAGATGTTGAATGAGAAAAATAGAAGGACCAAAATGTATTTTACCAAATTATCAGCTAATGTTGCCATGGTAATAGATTAAAATTACATTGTTTTTCATCTATTGTAGCTCCTTACTCATTTATTCAATTGATGTACCACATGGGTGATAATATCTATGTTGGAGGCTCTTATGTTGCTGGTAAGTACTTACAAGTGCATAAAATTAATGTGTTTACATGCTTCTAGGGTTTAACATCTCTCAAGTTTGAAGTCTCCAGGGACTGCAAAATTTACAACCAGGATTAACTTTTAAGCCCAATCATACTTGATATATTTCACTATGTGTATTTTATCTGTGATCATGTGTTTATATTTCTTTTGAGTTTTGAAAAATCCTAAGGCAATTACAATTTTTGTGCAGTGATTTCTAATTGTAGCTCTGCAGTCTTATTTATTGTGCCTAAATCCTTAAACATCACTTGAGGTTTTGAAAAATATTGTTTTGTTTAAAAACGGTATATATAATGTATTACACAGTGTAAATTCCAGTGACTGTTAATTTGGTCAAATCTTGGCTTTAAAGTATATAAATGGGTTAATATGAGGACTCTTTGAATTAAAATAATGCAAGAGATATTGAATATGTATTTCAGGTGGACAAAAAAGCCCATTGTCCTCTTGATTTATATTTGGGCTGTGCACACAGATGTATTGATGATAAATCACGTTTTTATTTTAGGTTTTGCTGTGATTTATTGGTATTATAAAAGAATGCAAGTTAAAGAAAATTATCTATGGGAAAATAGGTTGAAAGCTAATTACACAGGTGAGTTTATATTACATACATGGTTAAAGAAAAATTACCTACAACAGATATGATAGATGAATTATTGCATTAACAAATGAAAAAATATATATATAAATATATACAAATAAATTATCAAAACAATACTAAAAATGATAATACATGTTGAATTGATCTCTAATTGACATATCTCCGACCAAGCCTTTTATGTTCCAACACTGGCTGCCATCACTGTACCAAAGCATCATCACGGTAACTATTGACATACTAGTGTCAGGGCGTCATTAAATAACACCATTCAGACCAAGTTTTCACTCTTTCTTTTTGTGAGTAATTCAGGCATGCCAGGCCTTTGTCGGAACATTGTGGGCGTGGTCAGCAATCTGTCAATTATAATGAAGACTGACTGATATAACTAACTTGGTTGTAATATTCACATAAAAAGGAATTTGGACCAAAAATGGTTATTAAGACTTTCACTGCCCAAGTTTCTACTCGGGTCAGATCCCAATGTAAGTTGTTTGCTTTAGGTATATATACTTATAGGATTTCCTGCACTTGATAACTAATAGAAATAGAAGGAGTGACTTACCGGTAATTACATGGTTATAATGCCATTTGACATAATTTTGTTGGTCATTTCTACATGGCAATCGTAAAAGCTAATTTCATTTATATTCTATGTCATCAGCATCCAATGATAAGTTTAATATCAGAAGTGCAGGGACGCTATGGCATGTTTCTACTAAAAGTACAAATGTGTAGCTACATTTGAGATATTTGGTTTTAAAGACCCTGTAATATAAAAACAACTTGTACAATTTTCACCGCCGACTGCATTTTTCTCTTGCTTGCATTTTGATAAGGAGTGTTTATGATGAATTTATTACTTATTGTGTGCATTTTATCTTGCCACAATCATTTATTCTTGCATACTATTTTTTTTTTTTTTTATAAAGATATCAAACATTTTCCATTAGATATTATTATAATTTTTATATATTTTTGTTTCATTTTTTATTGACAGTTGTTAGAGACACAGATGTTCCAGATCCTAATGCGAGGCATTTAAATTAAACAAACTTATACAATATATAATGTGTCTTTTATAAGCATTTGTCAATTCATTTTTGTGTATTTAGATTGACATTGGAAAAATAAATTCTAAATGTGAACTGTTATTTATATGTAGACTTGGATGTAAATGAAATAAAACAAAAGTTTAAAGTAAACTCAATGTTGTTATTGATGTGAAAGTTGTTATGTCAGTCATTTAGAGTAACTTAACAATTGTCCTTACAAATCTTTACAAAAGGAACAACTGGAAAATTGTTCTGAAAATGATTGAACAAAAACATAGCAAATTATGTAAACATAATTAAGAAGTTGGTTTGATCCTACACTTTGAAGTCTTCAGTGTATATAAGTGCATTTTTGCAACTACAAGTATATAGCACTTAGAATCTTGATATTGAATCGGATACCACTATGGTAGCTCAGTTGGTAGAGTGCTCACTTCATGTGTGGGAGGTCATGTGTTCAAACCCCGGCTGGGTCTGACCAATACTTGAAAGTGAGTAGCAACTGTTTTTTTCGCCAAGCACTATGCATTTAGAAATGAAAGTCATGGGGTCCTTTGGAAGAGACCTTATAAACTGAAGTCCCTTGTCATGGCATGTTAAAGAAGGCTCCCTGGCATTGCGCAGAGCACACTGCAAAGGTAAAACAATATGCCACTTCAGCTATAGATGGTGATGTCTTGTTATAAGTGAAATATTCTTTATTTGGACATGAAAGCCAATTCCATCAATCAAACATTTTGAACTGCATTTTTGTGTCTTCTTAAGTAGATGTATGACATTAAATTCTTACTAGTTTTTAGCTCACCTGGCCAAAGGCCATGTGAGCTTATGGCATGGCGAGGCGTGCGTGTGTGCGTGCGTCAGTAACCTTTAATCTTCTCCTCCGAAACTACTGGGCCAACTGAAACCAAATTTGCCATGGTGTGATATTTGGATTCTACATAGTCTTAACCTTTAAGTTTGTTCAGTTCATGAAATTTGGTTTAAAAATAGGTTATGTGTTTTTGCGCTTAATTTTGCAAAAATCGTAAAATATTTTTAAATTGTTATAACTTGACTATATGACCAGATAATGACATGGGGTTTTCAGTTTTGACATATTCTTGTAATTACCTTCAAAATGGTGTCAAGGTCAATTATGAAGGTCATGACCTAATTTTTTACCTTTCTAATATTATTTATTATCTCGAAAACTATAAACTTTTTATGTAGGCATGTATATTAGAATATTGTTGGTATTGATGTAACAATCATTTTGATATATAGATTAAGGTCATATGTTCAAACGTCAAGGTCACAGATGCAAAAGAATACTGAAATGGCTCATTATCTTGAAAACTATTAACTTTTTGTATAGGCATGTATATTAGAATGTTGTAGGTATTGATACAACGATCACTTTGATGTATAGAAAAAGGTCATGGGTCCAAAGGTCAAGGTCACAGTAGCAAAACAATACCAAAATGGTTAATTATCTCGAAAACTATAAGCTTTTTGTATAGGCATGTATATTGGAATATTGTTGGTATTGATGTAGCAATCATTTTGATATATAGATTAAGGTAATTGGTTCAAAGGTCAAGGTCACAGATGCAAAAGAAATCTGAAATGGTTCATTATCTTGAAAACTATGAACTTTTTGTATACGCATGTATATTAGAATGATGTAGGTATTGATACAACAATAATTTTGATCTATAGAAAAAGGTGATGGGTCCAAAGGTCAAGGTCACAGTAACAAATCAATACCAAAATGGTAATTTATCTCGAAAACTATAAACTTTTTGTATAGGCATGTATATTAGAATATTGTTGGTTTTGATGTATCAGTTATTTTGATATATAGATTAAGGTCATTGGTTCGAAGGTCAAGGTCACAGATGCGAAAGAATACTGAAATGCTTCATTATCCTGAAAACTATGAACTTTTTGTATAGGCATGTATATTAGAATGTTGTAGGTATTGATACAACAATCATTTTGATCTATAGAAAAAGGTGATGGGTCAAAAGGTCAAGGTCACAGTAGCAAAACCATTCCAAAATCGTTAATTATCTCAAAAACTATAAACTTTTTGTATAGGCATGTATATTGGAATGTTGTTGGTTTTGATGTAGCGATCATTTTGATATATAGATTAAGGTCATTGGTTTAAAGGTCAAGTTCACAGATGCGAAAGAAAACTGAAATGGTTCATTATCTTGCAAACTATTATATTTTTGTATAAGCATGTATATGAGAATGTTGTAGGTATTGATACAGCGATAATTTTGACATAAAGAAAAAGGTGATGGGTCCAAAGGTCAAGGTCACAGTAGCAAATCAATACCAAAATAGTTAATTATCTCGAAAACTATAAACTTTTTATATAAACATGTATATTAGAATATTGTTGGTATTGATGTAACGATCATTTTGTTGTATAGGAAAAGGTCATGGGTCCAAAGGTCAAGGTCAAGGTCACAGTAGCAAAACAATACCAAAATCGTGAATTATCTCGAAAACTATAAACCTTTTATATAGACATGTATATTCGAATATTGTAGGTATTGATACAACGATCATTTTGATGTATAGAAAAATGTGATGGATCCAAAGGTCACGGTCATAGTTGCAAAACAATACCAAAAAGGTTAATTATCTCGAAAACTATGAACTTTGTGTATAGGCATGTATATTAGAATATTGTTGGTATTGGTGCAATGATCATTTTAATATATAGATTATGGTCATTGGTTCGAAGGTCAAGGTCACAGATGCGAGTAGCAAGTTTCATAAATATCTAAATATCCACATCAAAGTTTATTGCTCCTTAAATGTAGTATTTATTGTGTTTTTTGCTGTTAACAGCCCAGGTGCGCGGTACAGGCCCTATTGGGCCTCTTGTTATCCAATTTTAGCTGGTGATGTCTCATTTACATGTACTTGATTGAATAATTTTATGAGCCAAGTTAGCTGAAAACAAAGTTTCAATTTTGAAATGAAGTTTACATCTTGTCACCAGCAGTTCTGATACAAATGAATGCTTATGTTATATTAAATTTGTTTAAAATTTAAGCTTAGGTACTCAGTTTTATGTTACATTCAACTGTACCAATGACAGATATGAAATAAACTAGCGCACTTCCATGTCACTAGGTCAATAGACAGTATCTGTAACAATGTCACCATGTCTTGGATTAACAAATGCAAAATGTAACAATTTAGGTTAGTACAGTTTCAGTGATAGGTGATCATGCCGGTGTGATGCTTTATCTTAGCGACTTGCTAGCGTTTTCTGCTCCTTGCAAGTAGGAGCTTAATGGGCCAAGTGTCCACAATGAATCGCCACATACCTTATATTCTAAGTGTATTCTTGCAGGTCAGTTGGCTGGTTTAAGATCCATGGCTTCTCTTTGCATTTCGGTTTCTTCAATCATCAAAGAAATATCGCTGTAAAGGTGAAATGTTATTTGGTACATTACACTACTTTTGAGATTATGTTTTCATGTTGCTCTATTCCAAGCATTTTTCTTTGTATCATTTCAATATGATATTGATCGCTACAATAAAAGCACTGGTGTTTTTTTTTTCATTTCTCCGTTTGTCTAGAGATTAACTTGTTTAAATGAAAGTAACACGGAACTGCGAGTCCTCAGATTTATATCCAAGGTAGAGACATACAGTACAGACCTGTCGAAAGTTTAACACCTAGCTAACGATAAGAAGTCCAAGCTCGGCTGTCCAGTGGCCGAAGTAAGGAAAGCTAGTGACCAAAAAAGACCTAAAAGCTGCTGAGAAATAGCAGCTGCCGAAAAGCTGGCACTATCAACGGACCGATATAAGCTGTCAATTCGTATTTGTTAGCTTAGTGTTAAACTCCCTACAGCCTGCACTGCATGTAACGTAATGTGAGCAATATCTGCCATAGCGTAGTGAGTGTGTAACAAACACAATAAGCAGTAGAAGCAGGTATATTGCTGCATAGAAAAGGAATCTTGACAAATAGAATTCATCACATTTGTCGTACAGCTTCCGAAATGTAGCCTTTCATGGACGTCGTAAGTGAGGTATAAGTCAAATATGAAGCAGAACTTGAAGAATCATTCGTATCTTTTATTTCAAGCTCACTAGGAAATGTGACATTCGCAAAATTCCCATTTAGGATTTTTAGCTCACCTGAGCCACAGGCTCAGATGAGCTATTGCAATCTATCACCGTCCGTCGTCCGTCGTGTGTAAACTTTACATTTTAATCTTCTCCTCCAAAACTACTGGGGCAAATTTGATGAAACTTGGCGATTATCATGCCTGGGTAACAGCCTTTAAAAATTGTGTTCGGGGTTAGGCCACGCCCAACAAGATGGCCGCCATTACTAAAAATATTAAAAAGACAAAAAAATCTTCTTCTCTGAAACCAAAAGGTGCAGGCAAATTTTGATTAGATATTTGGATTCAGCATACCTGGGAACATTAAAATTATGTTTTTCATGAAAATTGAACGAAAAATAGGTTACGCGTTTTTTGGGTAAAATTATGTAATTTTGAAAATGAGACATTTATTGTTATAACTCAATAATGGCCGAAGATAATTGTATGGAGTTTTCACTGTTGATCTTGTCTTGCTATTTTCTTCCAAAAGATTTAAGGTCAAAGGTCAAGGTCATGTCCCTGTTTTTGACCTTTGATAAAAAATGCTATTTTTTAAACATTTCAGGTGATAATGGCATGGGATTTTCAGTTAATTGTAGGTATTGACATGATGATCATTTTGATACATAGATCAAGGTCATGAGTTTAAAGGTCAAGGTCAAGGATGCACAACTATTTCCGTTATAGTTGATTATCTGCAAAACTATTAACTTTTTGTATAGGCATATATATTAGAATATTGTAGGTAATGGCACAATGGTCATTTTGATATATTAATAAAGGTCATGGGTTCAAAGGTCAAGGTCACAGATGCAAAAGAATACAGAAATAGTTAATTATCTAGAAAACTGTTAACTTTTTGTATAGGCATGTATATTACAATATTGTAGGAATTGATTTAACGATCATTTTGATATATAGATTAATGTCATGCGTTCAAAGGTCAAGGTCACAGATGCGAAAGAATACTGAAATGGTTAATTATCTCGAAAACTATAAGCTTTTTGTATAGACATGTATATTACAATATTGTAGGAATTGATTTAATGATCATTTTTATATATAGATTAAGATCATGGGTTCAAAGGTCAAGGTCACAGATGCGAAAGTGTACCAAAATGGTTAATTATCTCGAAAACTATAAATTTTTTGTATAGACATGTATATTACAATATTGAAGGAATTGATTTAACGATCATTTTGATATATAGATAAAGGTCATGGGTTCAAAGGTCAAGGACACAGATGCGAAAAAATACCGAAATGGTTAATTATCTTAAAACCTATAAGCTTTTTGTATAAACATGTATAATACAATGTTGTAGGAATTGATTTAACGATCATTTTTATATATAGATTAAGGTAATGGATTCAAAGGTCAAGGTCACAGATGGAAAGGATACTGAAATGGTTATATATCTCGAAAAACTATTAACTTTTTGTATAGGCATGTATATTCGAATATTGTAGGTAATGGCCTAACAATCATTTTGATATATAGATGAAGGTCATAGTTTCATACTTTTGTTTTTACTTTTTTAGCTGTTTATAAATAATGTATTGTAGCTAGAAGCTAGAATATATATATATATATATATATATTATATATATATAATATATATATATTATACATATATTATATGTAGCAATCTCGGGACAAGGTATGATTAATTTGCAAAAATCCTTGCATTTAATTCTGCCTTACTGCTGAAAATTAGGAGTTCTCTTTAATAAATGTTATTGACTATTGAACCTCTGCATGAGATATGTACTTAGCCTCAGGTGAGCGTTAAGGCCCATGGGCCTCTTGTTAAGAAATAGAACGTCATCTCTATATAATAATTTGTATGTAGAGTTACCTGATTTGTCGACAATCTCGCCAAATTTAACAATGTAGGTTCTGCCACAGGGATCAGTTTCATATTTTTTTTTTAAATACACAAATAGTATATTATGAAACTGGCCCCTATGAATTCAGCTTCAATGTTCTACAGAAACAAATCAACAAGCACACTTTTTGTCCACAAGTATACCATTTGTTTGTTTGACAACAAATATGTTGTCTATAAAAAAACCTAAATGTTCGGTGGTATATATCTTCAGTATATTTTATACTCTTTATTACATAAAGCACGGAATACAACAAAAATGATTAACCTAATATCTGAATATACAATAAATATACTGCACATTACAAATCTGTTGTCTTAATCTAGTGGCATAATACATAACAACAGAGTGTTTGAATTAGAACTAATTTGATAAAGGCCAATGATTATATAGTGTCATGGTAAATATTTCAATATTAAATTTCTGTATGCGAGACAAACTAAAAGGAAACGATATTCATCTTCTAACACGTGGAACTACATAGTCTGATTTCTAGGAATATTTCTGTATCTACCAATTTCAATATTAAGATTCTTAGCCGAAATATACGTGATAAATAATTAGAACATAAAATATCTTAATAAGATTCAAACTGAAAAACATATTTAACATTTTTCAATAATGATATAACGATAATTTAGATTTACTATTTATGGATTCATTTTATTGCTGAATAAATTGGTCGTGTAACAAGCTTTGTATTAATAAATTGCAATTTATAACATTAGGGTTTTGGCTGTACCAATTATTTCCAAAACCAAGATTACAAACAAGATCTTTACCATTTGATACCCAATTTATCTTGCCATTATTGGTGTCTTCTAACAAAATATTATAGACTTTGAATACGACAGTACTTATCATTATTTGTTAAAATTTTAAACTAATATTTTAAAAATGTGTGTAAAGGTATCTACCAAGTTCTCCGAGCATAGAATAGATTTGAGTAGACTTACCTGTTTAGAGAATATACTAGTATGTCTACAAAATTTATTTTTAACAATATTAATATCGGAGGCATTTGACAGTGTGCATCGTCCAGCATTATGGAAGATCCTCATGCACTAAGGCATCCCCATCAAGATCATATCCATCATACAGATGCTCTACAAGGACTTCCAGGCCAAGGCAATCTGTGGCACGGAACTGTCAGACAGCTTCCCTATCAGAACAGGATTGCGACAAGGTTGCCTACCCTCACCTCTGCTGTTCAATCTCTGTATAGAGTGGCTTATGAAAACCACCACTAGCCAAGCCAGTAGAGGAATATCCTGGACATTCCAACAGTCGCTGGAAGATCTTGATTTTGCTGACGACATCTCTATACTTGCACAACGACATAAGCCAAGGATATCCAAAGTAAAACTGATGACTTATAAATTTCAGCAGACAAATTGGACTTAAGATAAATGACAACAAAACAAAATTAATGAAGATAAATGCTAAGAAAGATAACCAAGTAACGGCAAATAACAACAGAATAGAAGAGGTCGGCGATTTCATATACCTTGGCAGTAAGATCACAGCCAATGGAGACTCCACTGTAGATGCAGAATAACAAAAGCTCGTGTCAATTTTGCAAAAATACGGAACATCTGAAAGTCATCAAGTATCAGGACCCAAACCAAGATCAGAATATTCAAAACCAACGTAATTAGAGTTCTTCTGTATGGTTCAGAGTCCTGGAAGGTGACCAACACCATCACTCAAAAACTAGACACCTTCCAAACCAGATGTCTCCGCAGGTTTCTAAAAATATCCTGGCCAAATAAGATCAGCAATGAAGAATTGTATGAAAGAACCCAAACAGCTGCCATATCCGATCAGATCATAGTAAAGAGAAACGCTGGAGTTGGATCGACCATGTCCTTATAATGGAAATATAAGAGATGCCAAGGGTAGCCTTAAGATGGACTCCACCTGAAAAGAGAAACAGAGTGAGAGCCAAGGAGACATGGCGGAGATCAGTTGAGAAAGAGATGAAGGAGCAGGGATGGACTTGGGGCATAGTACGGCAAATGGCATTCGACAGACAGAGATGGAGATCCTCGGCCAAGGCCTTATGTATCCAAGGCACGAAGAGGACTAACTAATATATCGGAGCTTTATGGAAACCCCATATTTCAGAGTCGTAGCATGAGACAGATTGACACATTGAATCAAAAGTTCACACTTCTGTTTCACGGACATCCCTGTTCAACGTTAGTTATTTGTATCTTGGTTTTCCGATTTTGTAAAAGAATGACAAGTGAATACATGCATCGCATTTAGATGTTCTTTCAATTTAGAATTAGTGATATTGGTGTAAAGTGTAGAATTTAAAAAAAATCCTTGACAGGTTTTTTAATATATATATATATATATATATATATAGTTTGGTGACGCGAAATAATTAAAAAGAAGCAAATCATTTCTTATTTCTTATGAACTACATCTTCACAAAGATTTAATAGAGGTCTATATATATGTTTTATATTCACACACACACACACACACACACACACACACACACACTGAAGTTGATTGTATTCGTAGGAAAGACTGAGTTATACAAGTGTTTGTTCTTGTTTCAGTCTCATTTCAACGGTCTCATTAATGTAATTCATGAAAATTAAATACTGTTTATAGAATCTACTAAAAGAAGCAAGTTTTTGAAGGCGTCGAGTCAAGGGGTCAAGTACAGAAAATCACAGCGAGTTAATAATAATAATAATGACAAAAAACAAAAATAAACAAATAAATAAAAACTACACTATATCTGTGTTTTTAGAATTTATGCATCATGATAATTAACTATAATATTCAGTATTTAAAATGAAAATCGAATATCGAATCTTTAAACTTTCGCGGGAAAATACATTGAAAGCAGGTTGTTGTTGTCATAGAAATTGACACGTGACGAGGCGCGCGCTGAGCATGACAAATGGCATCTGATGCAGAGGAGGGTGAAGTAAAAGAGTTTGCATCTCTGTGTATATGACCTTTACCTTTTAGTGGTTATATTTAGAAAATGGTAGGTTATTGTTTATACTAAAATGTTCAAGATCTACATTTAATTCTCACATTTAGTTATTATTGACTCATTATAGCAGACGACATATATATCCGACGATATTAAAATGTTATCGATCATTGCTCGGCAAACAATGGTCGATAATTTACTTGTAGTTGTACGGACTAAACACATTACAGTAACCATTATATCGGTGTTCTAGATCAGCTGCATCTTCTATCACAACAAGGAATATTTATAAGCAAAATATGTTTGCATACACTTGTTGCACACCCAGATTCGCGCTTTGCATACATTTCTTTTGGATAAAGGTATGGATACAGTAGCAATAAATCCTACATGGTCAGATGGTCGAGGTCAAACAACATCTTGATCATTAATTTTTGTTGTCGGGGCGCTGTTTTTTGACAATATAATTGGGAAAATTGCATTGAAAATTTAATCTGTAAACATTTTTAATCAAGTTTAGTAACGATTTTCAATTAACCAACTGTTTGCTTACCCTAATGTGAAGAATTCAAGAATGCAAATTATAAATATAATTAATGATGACAGAAGAATTGATTATTAGTCCAGTCAATCTAGAGTTTCACTTAAACTACTGTAATTGCAACAGAATACATTTTGTTACTAAAATGCTCTGTTATACATAAAAAATAGGCAAAAATATGATAAGGGGAAAACAGTTTTTGCCATTTGAACAAAAGATAAAGCAAAGATTTATTGAAATTAATCAATCATAATTGTTTTCAAATAATACATTTAAGCTTTTTATCTCATTTTGAGTTAAATGTTCAGCCCATTTAATTTGGTTGCATTTTGGTTTTATGAATTGTGTACATATCTAAATATCAGGGGTCTTTCACCCCTGGGAACGGGAATGGGCCCATGGTCCCTGGAATTGCGAAAATAAGCCACATTTTGACTCATTTTGGGAAAATCCAGCAAGAGGCAGAAATATTGCTTTCAAACTTTTACTGGTCATAAATATAATAAAATGCAAATTTGAATTCTAATATTTCATGCCTCTAAATTAATTTACAGTATTTTCTAGTGTATCTGAAAGATGAAGGTTTAAAAATCGATTTGGAAAACATACCATTTTTGGTAAACACAGCGTACAGCCAGTGGCGGATTTAAGGCGGGGGTTGCAACTCCACCTTTGAAAAATTTAAAAGAGAGAGAAAGAGGAGAGAGAGAAAGCTATTTTCTTCCATATCTGCTCATGTAAGATAGGGTTTTTCCCTATGTGGGATACGCGTATCTCACATGACCACGTGACCTTTAGTGACGTCACAATCAAAAGACAATTACATTACGACATCTTGCGGGAAAATGACATCCATTTCTTCACAATTTAGAAATTTTGAGTCCGTTTCAATTGATAAATATTGGATTTTTTAATGAACCACTTTGTTTTGTAGTTTATACATTTTGTATAAACCAAAATCCGGTACGATCTATCCAATGGTCATATTTATTTTAAAGTAGAATGTCGAATTACAAAGTTAGATTTTACAAACATGGCGTCGATGTTTATGTTCATCGTACTTGAAGCCAAATATTGGCACTAAAATGGAAGAAAAATAATCCAATATGAGTTTATCCATGTAGAATAGGGAAATCTCACCCTCGGGGTTGAACATTTCTGGTCAGAGACTCGGCAAGCCTCGTCTCTGACTGAAATGTTCAACCCCTCGGGTGAGATTTCCCTATCCTACATGGATACTCATAATGGATTCTTATAGACTTATTATTTTCTTGGCCCCATTGGGGCTCTGCCCTAGACTCCTTGTCTCTGGAAGCTCGTGCCTTTGGTGCTCGCACCTGGCATTGATATTATTTTCAACCCCCCCCCCCCCCTTTAAAAAAAATCCAGGATAATTCTTAACCCCACCTTTCAAAAAATCCTGGATCCGCCCCTGGTACAAATGAATTAGGAATATTATTACCATTATCTATGGGGGGGGGGGGGGACCATACTTTATTGCATTGGGAATGGGGCCCAAAAATTTGACCCCAATTTTGCTGAGATCCCCAAAGATATATGAGGTTAATTAATCCTTTTTCTAATTTTCACTAAATTTCGCTGTTACACATTTCTTAGGGGTGTATGTTGAGCCCTTTCCTATTTGTAATGTTTTTAAATGATCTTATAAGTCAATTAAAATGTTGTACAGGTGTATATATAGACAAAGAAGTACCAAACTTACTTCAGCTGCTCTTTGCTGATGACATTGTTAACTTCGCAGATTCTGTAATTAATCTACAGCGTCAGCTCAGTATTATTAGCTCATTTTGTAATAAGTATGGAATGAAGATAAATCTAGATAAAACCAAAATAGTTGTATTTCGAAGAGGGGGTAGAGTTAAACAAATTGAGAAATGGATGTATAAAGGTAGTCACATTGAGATAGTATCAGAATATAAATATCTAGGAATGTACTTTACTAGCAAGTTGAGCTGGGAAATGTGTAAAAAAATCTTTATCTCAAGCAGCTGAAAAGGCTCTTTTTACTTTACAGAAATTTGTAACTATGTACAATGTAAACATGAATGATGCATTTTATCTGTTTGACTGTATGGTGCGTCCAATTATCTTATATGGTGCTGAAATCTGGGGTTATGAACCCTCAAATTGTATTGAATCTGTCCAAAACAAATTTTGTAAAAGACTGTTACATGTCAAATCAAGTACACCTATAGTAGCAGTACTTGGTGAGACTGGAAGATTTCCTTTATTTGTATACTACTATAAAAAATGTATTAAATACTGGTTTAAAATTTTGTTTATGGAAAACCATAGATATCCAAAAAGATGTTATGAAATGTTATTTGATCTGCATCAAGCAGGTAGAACAAGTTATAATTGGGCATCTAAAATAAGTAGTTTACTAAGTAGATATGGGTTTCATTCTGTTTGGTTGTTTCAAGGGGTGGGAGATTTTGATCTTTTTATTAGCTTATTTATTCAAAGAGTAAAAGATAATTATATGCAAGAATGGAATTGTAATCTGCAAAGTTATAGAAAACTTGATTTTTATAGGGAAGATAAAACCATATTTGAACCTGAAAAATACTTGAATATATTAGATTGTAATAAATATAAGACTGCTCTGGTTAGACTCAGACTGTCAAGTCATGAATTAGAGATAGAAAAGGGCAGAGAGATTTTTAGAAAGAGAAGACAGGTTATGTAAATTTTGTTTAGAAATGGGTTACGAAAAAGTTGAAACGGAGAAACATTTTTTGGTTGAATGTGAATTGTATTCACACATTAGAAACATATGTTTACTGGACCAATATACAAAGCGATATAGCTTACAAAGTATATTCTCTACAGATAATGAAACAATCTTGCACAATTTAGGCAAATTTTGCTATTTGTCATTTAAAAAAAAACAACAAATATGTGAATAATTAAGGATGTTTCTTTTCTTAATTTATTAATTGTTAATTATGAAGGATTATATATATATATATAAAAACACATATATATTAACATTATAGACATTAAACATTAATAAAGACATTAATAACATTGATACAAATCAGTAGAGTCTGGGTTATCCAAGCTCTAAATCAGAGACATGAAATGATACTATAAATTTGTCTACCTCTGCCTGTTATTGCGCAATTAAATGTATGCAAATACTTTGAATTGTACTTTTGGGCTTGAGGCCCTGTATACTTTTGTAATAAAGATATATATATATATATATACACATTTCTTTGTTGAAAAATCTGATTTAATGCGTTCTGTTGCTCAATAATGGGGGGGGGGGGGGTTGCATTTATATTTTATCAATTTGATCTCGTAGAAAATTTGTGGAATTAGGAGTATGGTCATAGTGGAAATAATGATTTTTTAAGTGGAAACTGGCACATTAATCGGCACAAATTATAGAAATTCTATTAAGTTTAATGTTGTAACAATAGTAACATTTCATTTAGAACTCAAGCATGTAAATAACTTGGAGAAAATCAAACACTGCAGTGACTATAAAAGCTGACAATACATTTTGGGTCAATAAGTTTAATAAATGAAAGTTAAGTATATAAAAGTATTATATACTGAGTGAATATATATTTGATGTAAATGTTTATTTAACATACAGCTCTATCAACATTAATATAGCGGTAAATGTGAAAAGAAGTCATTATATAGAAAGTTCATTGATATATATATTTCAAAAGTTTATTAAAGATTTTTATTCATATTAGTATTTGTAACTCTTTATTCTGGATCTATAAAGTATACATCTGTATTTATTCTCTTCTACTTAAAATAAATATTGATAATTTTATTTTTTTTCTTTTATTACAGACCTGATTTCATATAAATTGTTGTTAAGTTGTATAGTGTATTATTATTGATTCATTTGGTGTGGAAACCAAATATTTGAAACATCATGGATTATTGCTGCATGTATACATGAAAGCCAAAGAAACTCTAAAATGATGACTAAAGATTTTGACGTGGATTCAATTATTGAACAACTTTTGTCAGTTCAAGATTCTCCAACTAAACAGGTATGATTAATATTTTGTTTTTGTATTCACTCCAAATACGAAATTTAATGGCATGGTGATATATATACATGCAAGCATTTGATAAACTTTTAACATTTCATCTGAAATCACAAAGCTAAACAGAACAAAATTTGTTAAAGAAGATTAGATCTTTGGTCATTGCAGATAAAAATTATGCCCTTCCTTACAAAATGTTGTTCTATTTGATCTTGTGATGTAGGGGGTGAAACCTAGGTGCTGATTCAGGGATTTTTCTGACCTTTTTGGGAAAAGGACCTTGGGATGAAATTGGGAAAATGCTCAACAAAAATGTAATTTTGGGAAAAATCACAACAACATATTAGAAATTCTAGACCACTAGAATACTGGTAATTGAACAAATTATATCGGTTTCACAGCAAAATAGCGCTGTCTCTTTTGTCTCTATATAAATCATCCAGCAAAATGTGGGTTAATACAGGATTTATCAGGGTCTTTTGGGAAAAGGCCCTAAACTAAAAATTGGGAAAAAACTAGGAAAAACTATTAACTTTTTGCTCATTTTGGAAAAACTTTGACATCATTTTTGATGCCATTAATGATTAAATCTAATGCTTTTAGTGTATTGAGTTGACTGAAGATTGAGAAAAGCAGCCACAATTATGACCACACTTCAGCTATGTATCTGGTATGATTTTCTAATTGGGAATTTTTTCAGCCCATTTTTGGAAAAATCAATGTTTTTCCATTGGGAATGGGGCTGAATTTCGGCCCTAAATAGGCCCTTGATAAATCCCTGTAATATAGAGCAAAATTGTTATCAGAAAGAGATATACTTTGAAATGATTTTGATGATCTTGTGATTTTTTTTCTTTCAAAAAATTTATAAACGTAGCTAATTAGGAATTTTTTACTACAGAATTGGGAAAAATGTATGTTTTTTTGCATTGGGAATGGGTCCCTTTACCGGACCTTGTGGATACCCAGAAAAATCTCTGTGATTCATAAGCCTATGTTTCAGACCACTTTTTTACCGACAGGCCTGCATAAAAAATGGTTCATTTGAATATTTACATGTTTGTATGTATATAAGTTTATGGTTATTTATTGCATTTTGTTTTATCTCTTTCATTTCTCACCTTAAAAGTTGGATATGGACAGCGCTGACAACATACATTTAAAATATCTTTTTTACATGCATAAAGATTCATTATTTGTTCATTTGATCAAATACTGTAGTGCATGATGTGATTTGTATTGGATCTGTATGTTTTCTTGTTGTTTTTGAGTGTTGCTAAATCAAAATGTTGCATTAGCAATTTTTCAGCTTTTGCAGCAAGAACTAATTTATTAATGATTAATAATCTCTGTGGTGTGGATTAATCTATGAACAAGTTCCTGTATGCATGTGAAGTGTAAATGTGTTTTATGGTCTGCCTTGTACCAGAGCATACTCAGAGCGACTTTAAGGTGCTAGCTCACTGAGTCAGTTCGCCACAGACAAGCTACCACTCGTAGTCTCCCCTAGTCACATTATACTGACACTGGGTGAACCAGTAAAGGCCAACGGCAAGCAAAATTCACTTTCTCACATGTGGTCTGAGCAGGCCTCGAACTCATAGTGGTGAGAGACCCTGGATTTGTAGACTGCAGTCTTATCCATTAGGCCACCACGACCTTCCTGTCTGGTTTCTTTTTAATTGTGTTATAAATATATGTAATTTTGCACTAGTTAAGGCAGTCTGTTCTCTGTCAAGATTGTGAAAATAAGTATGCTATCGACTAATGGTACATATATATATGAATGGTATGTACATTATACAGTCAAACCAAGTTAATCGCATAGGCTCTGTGATTCAAAATTCTATGTGATTTAAACCAACACATTGTATTAAGTTATTAACCAATATGCAGCTTTTACCAATGTCTCAATTTCTGGTCAGATGGGGGCTACAATTACTTGTCAGAAAAGTAACTGCTGCAGTTCAACTGTTAAATAAGTAGAAGTATGATAAACTTTGGATATAGGACTGAAAAATAATTATGTACTCAAAACCTGTTTATTGTTTATAGCCACTAAATGAATATACACATGTTTTTTTTTTGTTGGGTTTACTTCTGTGTAAAATGCTCAATTACATATACCTCCTCTCAAACTAAGTGTGACATGGGAAGACTTACTATCTAGCATTAAAAGTGAAAGTCTAGAATTTAAAGACAAATCAACACACCATAATGGTCTCTAGCATTTAAATTCAGAATGTAACTTTTATATGATATCTTGCTCAATGCAATTGGTAATATAGATTGGATTTCTTTTTAGTTGTCCTGCTTACAGTACATTCAATACAACTTTTAAGTATAGTATGTATGCTATAAAAGTAATGAATAAATAATTGTACATGTAGGTCCAATTAGCAGAAACAAATATCAGACAGTTGTGCCAGAAAGCTCGTGAAATATTTCTGGAGCAGCCAGCATTACTGGAATTGGAATCACCAGTGGTAATTGTGGGCGATATACATGGACAGTTTGAAGATCTAATGACCCATTTTAAAACATGTGGATTCCCTCCAGACTCAAATTACTTATTTCTAGGAGACTATGTAGACAGGTAAAGTTTGTATTATTGGTGATGGGATAAAAATATTGTTCTTGAACAATTTCATTTGATAATTTTATGACTTTACAATGGGATAATAGAATAAGTGGTGCCTAAATATCTGCATCAAATATATTTGCATGAAAAATGGCATGATAGTTCAACGTCATTGTAACATGCGTCTTACTTTCATAAGATTTCAAAATACCATAAAAATATTTATTGTTACCATGGTATATATACCTTTAGAGAAAAAGCTAGAGTCTTTCAATAACATGGACTAATAATTCCACAAATCTGTATATTGATGACGCCTATAATTTTAGATACACATGTAACTGTCCTAAAGTTTCACACAATTTACATTATATCAGATATAACCATATATATAATATAATAAGACCAAAAATTTTATTAGGTATTTTGTACATGTAGTATGTACATGATGTACATCATATAATGTTCAACTGAACTCATAAAAGACTTAAACCAGCCTTCAAATGAAATTTTTATTTCATAAATACTTTTTAACACATTGACGACTTATTCATACAAGATTGACTTGGGAGTACATGTATTCAGAACAATAGATGCACTTGAATGGAAAAAAATAGTACTCTTAAGTCTCTTGAGCATTTGCAACACTTTATATACAATGGTTTATAGGCAGTTGATATCTTGTTACTGTGCTGTTGGTGGTAACCATATCTCTTGTTCATATTTCAGGGGAAAACGGTCTCTGGAAACAATATGTCTGATATTAGCATACAAGATCAAGTATCCTAACAATTTCTTTATATTGAGAGGAAATCATGAATGTGCATCAATAAACAGGTATTTAATTTATGCTGGACAAATACGATAATTAATACATTTCAGTGACTCAACATCCATACTGTTATCCATGCCTTTTGAAGAAAAGGGTGAGACAAAATTCAAATTTCCATCAGCCGTTCTGACACTTCTTGCCCAGAGTAATTTTCGAAAACTATGAAGCATTTATACCAAACTTAGTGCAAAACATAAACATTGATAAGAGATGTGCATATCATTAACCTGAGTTGGTTTGCTCATTTTCTTGGAGTATTTGGCCTTTTGAAAAGTACCAACTAGTGGGGGATCTTAATTCATTATTTAAGTAGTACCATGATCAGATTTTTTTTTTCCAAAGAAAAAACTAAACGCAAGCATAAATTTTCAATAACCAATAAGTACATTAGAACATTAGAAATCTGCTAGTAGTTACATGAATCTACTGCTTAGTGCTTACATAAGCCCCATATTGAGGAACGGTCATCAATTTACTATAAGCAAAAAAATATTTTGGAACACAGTAAACAGTTAACAGTATATAATTTTACCAATCCTTTAGGAGACCATAAAATGTTCATTTTCAGACAAGGAAGACAAAAATACCGCTTAAATTTCATAAATAATTTTGAATGTTTGAATTAAAGTTAAATTTCATTACTGAGATGCTCTTCACCATACATGTTTAAGAAATGAATATTAAGATAAAAATGTTATCTTTTAATTTCTTATTCTCATTTCAGAATTTATGGGTTTTATGATGAGTGTAAAAGAAGATACAACATCAAATTGTGGAAGACCTTTACAGATTGCTTCAATTGTTTACCAATACGTACGTTTGGATTACCATAGTTTTTACTTGTCTTCATCAAATACAGAAGAGCTTTATATGTTAAACCCCTGTTGTTAAACATAATGATCTCATTGTGCAGTGTTAAGTTTTTTACCCATCTAGGTCATCATAACATCTGGTAATTGTTTTAAATGTTTCAATTCATTATTGTAGACAATTTTCAAAAAAAAAAAAAAAAAAAAAAAAAAAAAAAAATGGAATATGCAAGCTGCATTGTTTTCTCATAGCATGCATTTCTTTGAAGAGATCACATACTGTATTTAAGTTGTTTTACTTGAAAAGGATAAAGGCCTTGTTGTTACTTTACAAGTCCTTCAATTCCTGCCTTTATACTTTTCTGTTCCAACATCTTTACTGTAGCACTGGGACATGGAATGCAAATAAGGAGAGAAAAATACTAACTGCTGGGAACAGAGAGACTGAAGACCCTAGCACTGTACTAGAGATGTTGATTTTTCAATAACATTCTGTAGTTGTGAAAAATTGGTCTTGCTTTGTTTTACATTGTACATGTATGTTCATTTAAAGAGAAACAACTCAGTTGATATGAAGTTGCCATAGTATATGTACAGCTTGATTATCCATTAAAGCTCAACCTCTGAAAAGGACCCCAGACACTGTATTGTTGACACTCACAATTTCAAAATGTATACATGTATCGAAACTAGACAATAGCTGGTTCCAAGGGTTATTATAGTTGTTTGACTGCAATTATTGGTAATTGTGTTTTATTTTCTTGGTTTTGTAGTTGCAATAGTTGAAGATGCAATTATTTGTATGCATGGTGGATTGTCACCTGATCTTACAGATTTAAATATGGTAAGTTTACAAATAAATTTCTTTCAGAATTTTAACAGATTATTCATTCTAGAAGAAACCATGGGGCAAATAACTCCTTATTTTGCAAATAACCTTGATATAGGGCCTTAGTGTCAGAGCTACATTTAACATAACATGAATGTAACAATATTACCAGTAATATTATAGTGGTTTAGATGAAAGCTTTTGAAATGCTGCCCCTCAAAAACATCCTTGATTGAATACTGCCTTAGATAACATAGTTATGACAGTGGTACTTCCTCAAAAATTTTGTAAACATGGCAAAGAGCCCAGAATTAAAAAAAAATAGAATTGAAGGAGACATTTATTGGCAATTTAAGGTGATGATATAACAACAGTAATATTCATGATACATGTAACTATAATTAGAAAATACTAATATATCATGTACTGTATATATACATTAAAATTAACAGAAATGGACATTCATGATAATGATTCTTTTTTCACAGGTGCTGTTTGTTTATTTTTACTATTTACAGATTCGTAATATGGAGAGGCCAGTAGATGTTCCTGATAGTGGTTTATTTAGGTGGGGGGGGGGGGGGGGGGTATTAGCCTCTTTCAGAGACAGTTCTAGTTTATTTTTACTATTTACAGATTCGTAATATGGAGAGGCCAGTAGATGTTCCTGATAGTGGTTTATTTTGTGATTTATTGTGGGCTGATCCTGATAATGTAAGTTTGATTTATTTTAATTTTCATTAAAAATATCTTGACCTATTAATTGATATATAGATGTGGCATATAGATTTTAGAAAGTTCTACACGTTTAATAAATTTGCAGACAATTTAATGTTGTACAAAACTACTCAAATAAAACAGATGGTAGTTGCTAACATAAGAAAGTGGTGTTTTTGTGCTAACTGGGTACAGTTTTTGAACTTTTCTTCAATAACACTTGAATTTTTGTCTCTGAGCAAAATTTAAACATGTTATTTTAGTTTAAAGGGCATAGGAGCTTAATGTTATAGCATCAGGGTTTAAAATTCTTCAAGCCCGAAGCCCGGGACTAGAAATTTGGCAAGCAGGACTTTGCAAAAATTTTACTGAAAAGCCCCTTGGGCTTAAACACTCAGAAGACCAATGAATTTTATTTTTGACTGTCACCCGGTGTCTTGAAAAAATATTGCAAAACCATCCATAGTCACGTTGCCCTGTTGTTGTTTACATTCATTCTTGATCATTACAGCGCTTGTAAAAAATGCTAGTCATTAGGTTGGCAACTTGAGTGTTCTGCTGATAAAGAAAAATCCAGATAGTTATTGCACTTGTAATCGCTACCAATGTTCAGTCTTGTCCGATGATGTAGCCGTTTACCAACAAGCAGGCTACAGTGGCGAGAAAAGAAACTCGCATGAAAATAAAGACACCAAATATGATCGGAGAAGTGTGTCCGATTGTTTCAACAGCCCTCACGTGGGTTGTAAATACTACCAAAAATACTGCCAATAGCAATAATACATATCGATTTCTGGTTTTCTCCTTCGATTTTCTCATTAACCAAACTCTGGACTTGATTAAAAAATATTGCGGGCTTTTGATTTTCTTTATCAAAAAGTCCGGGGCTTTAGCTCATCTGAAAAATTTTCAACCCCTGCAGCATACCATTAGGGCATTGTGTATGTGTGCAAGTGATGATAAACACTCATTTTAACCTTTCAGACCCTACTAGACATACAATATTGTATCTTATTGAAATTTGGTCAGAAGCATATATGAGTTTTTTGAAACATGAATAACTTTTATTTTAACAGGATATCACAGGATGGGGTGAAAATGATCGAGGTGTATCATATACTTTTGGTGGGGATATTGTTGAATCATTTTTAGAAAAACATAACCTAAGTCTTGTTGCAAGAGCTCATCAGGTGTGTATTTATTACATAAGTACTTTTATCTTTGTGCAGGTTTAAATAACAAAGAAACATGGTCGGTTTTGAGCTCCCTAGTTTAATGTATGAACATTCATCGTACCGTAATCATTTTAATCTTAAGTCCATGTGTTTAACCTACATGTAATTTGTCAGTTTCAAAGTGGGATTGTGATTTGGACATAAATTTTGTGTTTGTGTTTGATTGTTAGTGAATCATAAGTAGTAAGTCAACTTTAATAATTATTGACTTGATGAAACATAAGTAAATTAATTTCCTGTATAAAATGGGTCTGCTTTGGCAGACTTTTCCAAACTTTGTTTGATCTTTCTGATATGCCAGTAAAAAATTACAGATTTGCTGACTACCTTAAGCATCACCTCAAGAAATTAAATCTCAATCACAAAATGTCTGAAAGTAACCTACTTTAAAATGGCCTGAAACATTCATAACAAACCTTGGTCCTTTAAAAACATGTCCTGCAAGAAGACTTTGTATTTTCCACATTATTACATACCATACATTGTAGATTTAAATGAAATTTGGCAACATGCAAGAATTTTTCATGAACCATAATTAGTTATCTAGGCCAAAGGTCAAGGTCTTAAAGTAAAACAGAGTTTTTGCTGTGTCTTTCGTGTCTGCACTGCATGTTTTATATTTCTGTATGGATTTTAAAGAAACTTTGTACAAATTTTAAACCGTAAGTAAGAATTTGTCATTTGAACCATATGTAGTTTGCAAGTCAAAGTCAAAGCTTAGTATTTTTGTGTGTCCAATCTGCATCTCCTACAATTCCACATGAGATGTTTGACAGGTCATCATCAACATTAGCATAAATTTTTACAGCTCAACATTGAAAAAATTTGACTTGTGAACCCAAGCTAATAAATTTGATATTTTACAAGATATTGATACAATCATGTGACTAGCATTCTTTATAAAATTATGTATTTTAGGTTGTTGAGGATGGTTATGAATTTTTCCAGAAACGGAAGGTAAAAACTTTAAATTAGACAAAATAGTCACCGATTTTTGACAGGGGTCAAAATCTAAGTCAATATGATTTCACTATCATTAATACTATCTGTATATGAAGTTTATTTTATTTTAATAATATAAACTTTATTACGCAACGTCTTTGAGGATTCTTTATTTTGCCACGCTACCACATGTGCTCGACTTCTTGTTACTACTTATATTTGTTTTGGTTCAGAGTGGGGGAACAAACCTTCATTCTCCTGTAAATGGGTCTAAAGAAACAGCTTTCAATTTTGTTGATTGTTTTAGCTCACCTAGCCAAATGTCCATGAAAGCTAATTTCATAGCCTAGTCTGTACATGTACGTGTATGATGTGTGCATAAAACTGCTTCAAACATTGGTACAGATTTTAGTTAAACTGAGTTAAAAGGATAAACATGTACATATGGATGCAATTCAAGTTTGTTTGCAGCATTGCCATTGACCAAACAAATGTGAGGTATGCGATATCGATGACTACCATAAAGTTATGTAATTTGATAATCTATTTTTATTTCTTATACCTTTTTGGTCCTCTGAACCATTTCAACCAATCAAGAATTTATTAAACATCTAACTTTTAACATTTTGTATGTTTCAGCTTGTGACATTATTTAGTGCTCCGAATTACTGTGGGGAGTTTGATAATGCAGCTGCAGTTATGATTGTCTCTGATGACTTGACTTGCTCATTTAAAATAATAGAGGTACTGTGTATACATGCATTTTTAAAAGATTCAATTTTCAGGCTAGGGATGATTAATTATTCATTTCATTATGTGATACCCTCTGTTTTCATTGTGTGTCTCTGACAGCAAATTTTTTTACAACATGATTGATATAGTTTTTGTTGTTTCATTTTTAGTTACTAAACTATTAAATAGTTTGTCTTTTTGTCTTTGGTTACAGTTTGGGTTTCACCTATATCTAATTTTGTAGGTTTTGGTTAATAATAACGATAGAACATACATAGTATTTTGAAAATGATGATGTTGGCTAATTTTATCTGACATGAATTTAACCAGACAGTTGTTCGTTAATTGAATTAATTACTTAGCACAATATCATCAGGTACATTTATATATTTTTTTCAGCCTTCGAAGGAGAAACTTATTGCAGCAAAGAGTAGTGATAAAGCTGTTAAAAATAAAAAGAAATAATGTGAAATGGAATATTAATGAAATTGGACACATTATATATTGTATCTTTTATAACAGCATTCCAAGGTAAAGAAAGAATAATTCCAAGACAACAGAGAAGAAATGTTTGTAAAGTGTTGACAAAGGACAAAAAGAAGCTTCTTTATTATTTAGATGAACAAATAGTACTGGTATTTAATCTGGTTAAATCTACAATACAGTCAAAACTAGTTCATTTTAGTGTCAACTGGTTTGTAAGCACAACTTTTATAGCATATACCGAAGTCATGTATAGCGTGATCAACTATACAAAATATATTATCTACAGTATTTGCAATAATTCCAAACATAAGTTTGTAATTTGGAGACAAATCCATAATAAGTATAAAAGTAGAATAGCTTCTTCAAACCTTTTAAAAATTTTAATTTTCCAATGTATATATAAATCTACCCTTTAAATTTGCTATGGTTTTAAGTGTGCATTTATTCTCAAGATGGCCATTTAAACTTGCTATCTTTTATTCTAAGGTGGCAGGACTATGAGATGTGAAAAAACATGAAATGGCAATTGAAGCATATCTGAACAATGTCAAGCCATATGTTCTGTATGCAAGTATTTAGGTTTCAAAAAAAATGAATTTACAAATAATTAAACAAATTGCCTATAACTCCAGATATCAAGTCTATTTTTTAAAATTGAAAAAAATATGTATCCTTTAATAAAAGGAAAACTGTTTAATGTGAGTCTTTGTCTTCTACCCTTACTTTGTGTGTGTGTGTGTGTGTCAATATTCATTTCATAGAAAAAAAGAGGCAATAACAAGCTTAGTAGTGAAGAAATGATGCAGAATTTGTAAGAATTCGATATTTCTTTGATAAGAAATAAAGAAGATAGTTTCAGTTTAAAATCCTTATCAATGCAGCATTACTAGTACATGTATGTATGTTCTGTTTTATTTCATTGCAAGTATTCTTTTTTGATATGACATAAGAGGCAATAAAATTCTTGAAAGAATATTTGCATTGAATTAAACGCATATTATATATTAAAGCTTTTTATATCCACATGGGAATATATTGTTGGGTAATTTGACATCAAATTGGTGGTTTGGTATGAAATTAGAATATGATACATAGAATAGAAGTTAAGCAAGAACAAATGGTTTAGTGTAGAATTTAATCAATCGAATACATCAATATTGCTCATTTTACAGTTTAATGTAGCACTTTAAAAATTAAAAGGAGGCATGGTAATAGTGTTATATTTTGGCAGATTTCTTTAGTTTATAATAGCAGAAAGCAAAACTTTGTATCAATATGTTGGTTTATTAACTCAATTTGGTCATCAAAACTTTTCTAAAATTTTTGATATAATGACTTTTTCTGCAATTTGACGGCAATCCCAAATTCTTCATATTACAAAGACTTAAATACCTTGTTGTCCTTGATGTTTCATCATTTAAATAAGATCAATAAGTACATACACCATGTACACATGATGTACAAAATGTTAACTTTTAGTGTCATCTTTCAGCATTGTCAGTTTGATGGTATATAAAGTGCTAGGTACATGGATATATGATAAGTAGGTTAAAGGTTGTTCCTATGTATGTATAACCTAATGTTATTAAGTATTCTAGTTTTTGTTACTTTTAAAAAATTAACATTTAAATATTTTTACAAATGCATCGATTATAAATGTTTTTTTTGTTGTTGAAAAAACTAGCAATTTCTCATTGGTAAAAACTTAAGTGTCTTTTGCATCTACAAAATGGAATTAGGAAGTAAAATATGTATAGTTTACCTGGTATGTAAAAACGGATACCTGGTATGGTCAGGGAGAAATGTATAATGGAATTTTATTGTACTGTTAATTTACGTGTTTAATAGTTATCGTTGTTAATTAAACTTGTTGTTTCTTAATTCTTTTTCTTTATTTATCAGAGATTTTATTATATTCTATTAAATTTAAATTTTTTTAAAAGAAAATCTTCAGTTTTCGTTTGTTTTTATATACACATGCATATATCAATAAGAGCCCATCAGTATTAACAGTATAATGAGCTGCGTTTTAGCAGACATAAAGTGCAGAAAGCAAGCTTTGTTGTTGACATGATGTTACTGCTGTCATTTCTAACACCAGGTCAGATTGATGCTGAGAACACTGGGGTGGAATAATCAACTTTAAGGCCTCGGTCAAGAGTCTTTCACTTATATAGAGGTTATCAGCTAAGGATGGTGGAGAAAACTGGAGTGCCTAGAGAAAACCGCACTTTAGCAAGTGAACTGACAATTTTTTTTACTAGGATCATCTCTCCGAAGTGGGACTGAACCTAGGTGGTTGGAGGGACTCGCAGGTGTCTGATTAGATTGAGCCATATATAAGTGACCTATTGACGACATCCAGACAGAAGTATCATGTTATTTGACAAGCAACAGGTATATCTTTTTAATCCAGAAACAATTGCTGTAAAGTTAATGATTTCTTGAACATTATTCAGATCTGGGTTGGTAGTTTATTCAAGTTTGTTTGGCTAAGTGAACATCTAAAATCCTGTTGTTAGTGATATGCTATTTGGTAATTAACTAGATCATTATGTGCATCTCAAAATGAAACCAAAGTTAAGTGATCAGATGAACATCTCAAATCAAACCAGTGATGTACTATTGGGTGAATAATTAGATATCTGCAATCAAACCAGAGACAATAAGCTAACATACATGTGGCTACTGGTAAATAAACATAAACTGTCAAACCAAAAGCAATAAGTTACTAGTATCTTGTGACTGATGATGCCTGTATTAACATTTCCAAACCACATGAGGTGATGCGCTATTGGGTGACCAGCTAAATGAACACTATCTCCAGTCAAACTACATAATAAATTACCAAGCAAACATCTACAGCCATTTCAAGATAACTGCCTAACTTGTGACCCAATTCCATTCAAATCTACAAATTGATAGGAGGGTATACATGGCCTGGTTGCTCTGTCACTTGAACATCTTCAATAAAAAAGCAGATGAAGCTAACCAGTAACCAACTAGGCAACTACCTGAACATTACTTTTAGAAAATTGGCAAGTAATCAAACAGCTTGTCACTACTGGTTTCATTGAATAGGGTTATCTAGTTGGTGATCAAACAGCTTATTGGCCCCAGTTTGATTGGAAATGTCCATCTTTCAGTCTGTCACTAGATAGCCTATCGCCCATATTTGTTTGGAGATGCAAATTTGTCTGCCTAAATTTAAACACCTTGTCACCACTTTATTTGATTTGAGATCATGTCCATATTGTCATCCTTTGATTTAATTGGAGATGGTTGACACTATCAATACCAGTAGTCTAACTCTTGGGCCATCGCTGTCCAATGCCATCAAGCATCTGCAGACAGCAGTACATTTTCCTACTAGCCACAATTCCTCCAAAACATAATATTTCATCAAGCTTCCTGAATGCCTCCATAAGTGATATTGCAATTTGCAATAGGGAGGGGATGTACATCTGCTATCTTCCATTTGTCTGGTCTTGTTTACTGTGTGCAGAAATATTCTTTGCTAATCCTGGATGCCAATGGCCTTTTCCTGTTACAACTAGGCTCAAATAAGTGTATCTAAAAGAGACTAATACCCCCCGACCTGACATTAGCTGACCCGACGAGAGACAAACTGTTTTAGGTTTTTCAATCAAAGAAAAATGAGCAAACCAACTCAGATTGATAATGATATGTGCATCTTCTATCAATGTTGATGCTTTGCAACAATTTTTACGAAAAAGTGTGTCATAGTTTTGGAGAATTAGCACAAACAAGAATTTTGGCAGAAAACATGAATTTAATATCCCCTTCTTTCATCGAAAGGCGAGGGGATGATAAAAAAAATTCCAATGTGAAAGTCCAGGGAAAAAAATTATAAAAGAAAAGAAAACATAATTTCAAGATATTTATTTTTATTCATAACCACTACAACTGATGATCAGAATATACGATACTAGTTGATTCATCGTATTATCCAAATAATCTTGAAAAAAAAAGTTCTTAACTTCATCTTGCTAAATGATCTCATTTAATTCAAAGATTATCATAAAACTAATGTCTACTTGACATTAAAAATTTCCAGCTGTTAAAGAGTTTGTGTGCAGTAAATACATAACGAGTCACCTATGCATCAGCTAGAAAAACACAAAAAATTGCAACTATCAAATTATAATTTCATTATAACTAACATAACTGTTCACTTATTTCCAGTTGTTCAAAGCTATGCTATCAACAGGTGGTCATTGAAAAATTATATCTTCTTCAGTAAGTAATTTTTTTTCAAAGCTTAAATGCACACACTATTTTTTTAAATAGAAAGGATTTAAGTCTATACTTGTAATAAATCTTTTTGATTTTAATAACATTTTGCAATTACACTAACTATTTGGTTAGACTAACAGAGCTCTGAACAGTCTGGGTCAGCATAGTGCATTATATATTCCTAATAGTTGATCTTCCTCAACTAAACATCATCTGTATGCAAGGGACTACGCTCCATACTGAAATAAATTGGTCTCATAGTAATTGTTACATTTGAATTCATTGTTGTATATTTTATATTATGCTAGATTTTTTTCCTTTTATCATTTAATGGCACCTTCGTATTTCAACAACCACAGTTTCATTTTGTTTTTCTTTCCACTGGAATAATTTCCAATACCTCCACTCTCTTGTATAACTCGGTGACATGGTATCAACAACTGTAATGGATTACTACGCATCGCCATACCAACAGCTCTGCATGCCTTTACATTACCACACAACTGTGCTAATTTACCATATGAAATAGTTTGTCCAAATGTTACTGTCTCTGGTAATGTCTGCCAGACCTTTTCTGTAAATGTTCCTGTTGAATAGAGGTAAAAAGAGAAATATCAATTATTTCACATGTAACCACAAATCATCTTTTTGCAAATATTTAATTTCTGTATTATTCCTTGTAAAAACTTGAAAAAATGAAAATGAATTGTATAGTCACTACAGAATGTCATCCACATATTATTTTGTGTAATTCAATAACATTATAAGTTTAATGATAAAAGGAGTTTGATGCATCAAGATTGCTTAATTTACATCTCCCCTTTCACAAGTAATTTATCATGTTTCAAAACAATAAGATGAATGGAATACCAATAATGATTGGCAAGTTTATGCATATACAAGTACTGTATATTGCTTTATTTTCACATTGTCAAATTTGGCGGTTTGACGATGACTAGTGTATTCGCGGTGTCATATTTTCGCGTCTTATCTGATTCAAGGAAAATGACTCTAGCAAGATTAATGGGCTGGTAATACCAGTGTTTATTTACGGTGTTTTAATTTTCGCGGGAATACACTTGACCGCGAATATAGCGAAAATAAAACCATAGCGAAATATAAGCATTATACAGTGCTTACACATGAATAGACAGAATCCTCCAACATAGTGAGGGTATACAAAAGGTGTTAGAAGGCCTCAGTGGCCTAATGGATAAGACGCCAGTCTTCAAATCCAGGATCTCTCACCATTGTGAGATTGAGTCCCGCTCAGACCACATGTGAGAAAGTGAATTTTCCTTGTTCTTGGCTTTACTGATTCACCTGGTATCAGTATAATGGACTGGGGGAGTGGTACGCTTGTCTGCAGCTTACTGACTGTGAGCTAGCACGTCAAAGTCGCCCTGAGTGCGTGCTAGTACAAGGAAGACCATAAAACACACTCACACTTCCCATGCAAACACAAAATTGTTCATAGATTAATCCATAGAGATTAATAAAATAGTTTTTGTCGTGAAAAGCTGAATAATTGCTGATGCGACGTTAAGCAACATTCAACCAACTAAAAGGTGTCAAAAGAACTGCTTAGCTAACCCCAAATTTTGTCAATCAAAAAACTTTTAAGCTAAAATAAAAATTCTGCAGCTCATGCAAGTAATATAACATCTACAGGTATGCATAAACTTAGTAAACTTTATATTATTAGCAATCCAATTAGACAAAATTGTTGATTAAATAAAGGGTTTTATGTCCCAGTCAAGAATACTTCAAATATATTGAGACATCATCAGCTATAAGTGAGGTAGGAGGTTTTTTTACTTCTGCAATGTACTTAGATCTATGTGCAGAGAGGGCTCATTAGTGTGTCTCACCTACCATGACATGGGGCATCCATTTTTTAAGAAAATTCAACAAAACCTGAATACAGACTTACCACATTTTGATATGGATGAACATGTAGGTGGAAGTTTTAAGTGTACAGACGAACCCTCACTGAAATACTGTTTCAGCCACTCTACACACTGTAATGCTGGTTTGTATGTATAACCATTGTCTTGGTAAGCCTGCGACTTCACTTCAACAGGAATTCTTATAACATACAAAAAGTCTTGAATCAACTACATACATGTGCACAAATTTTAAAATGTAAAGTATAATGTAAATATTTTAATGAGGTCTTGTTAATATACCATAGTGCATCACCTAACATTTGTGCAGAGCTATCTCATGAAATGATTATAGAAATGGTAAAGTGTCATGAAGATGAGTTGAGTTGAGTTGAGTAATGGTGTTTAACGTCTCATTCAAGAATATTTCACTTATATCGAGACAATGCCAGCTATAGGCGAAGGTGCAGAAATTTTGCCTGTGCATTGCGCTTATGGCATATACTTTCATTTCGTAATGCCGAGTCGAGTGCTTGGCGAAAGAACAGTCGCAACCCACTTTCAAGTCTTGGGTCAGACCCAGCCGGGGATCGAACCCACGACCTCCCACTTACGGAGCGAGTACTCTACCAACTGACTGAACAGAGCTACTGCAGTGGTGTCATGAGGATGAATTCCATTACTAATACAAATGTATTCAAGAATTTTAAGATGTGACTTTTCCAGAAGACATGAAAATATGGCACAGAATAGGGTTTTAGTTTACCAATGACACTGCTATTCTAACTGGAAGATTAAAATACAGCATTTGATTCCAGTTTGAAACTTAGCTGGAACTGAATTATTGCCAAATTCCTTTGATCTACATGTACATATCATTACATTTGGATTTAAAATATGGTGGCTGGCATTGAATGTACCTTAAATTGGGTGAAAAATTTTCATCAGTAAGGTCCACCTGAGAGACAGAATGTAAACCCTTAGGGCAGCTGATTACTTCAATGTCACCTATTGGTGTCTGTATTGTATAAGAGTTGGTAGGACCATGATGGCAATCAAATCTTCTCTTAGTTGGCATGGTTACCTGTAAATATAAGAACCAATCTACATGTATATTAAAATAATTACACAATTTAACATTTTGCTGCATGTAAACTGTCATGTTTTAGTATCTGTTCAAATAAGTACCATTAGATTACAATGTGATATATATATATATATATATATGTCAAGAGGTACATAATATGCAGTCACTTATAACCGAGACTAGTTAAGGTCACAGTGGAAAAATAGAAATTCTGAAATAAATATTCAAAGCAGTATCACAGTTTTATAATATGTCATTCTTCAAGTCAAAACAAATAATAAAACTTCACTCAGATAACAAATGCACATACCAAATTTCATTAAATTCTATTAAATTGTAGGACTAGTTAGGGTCACTGACTAGACATTAACACATAAACAGATGGATGGAAAGCTCTGCTTTATCCAAAAGTGGGAATATGAAAAAGTGTGACATAATAAACAATACTGTCAGTTGATGCAAAACAACCAATGACACTAAAAACTAACAATCATAGAAGTTAAGGTTAGGTGATATTAACACTAAACGTTTGGTTACCAAACGTATAACATTGTATTTAAGTAAATGGCTAAATAAGTCCCAGGTAATATGAAACTGTTCATACAGTAACTGTTATTGGTATGTTTTGTACAAAATAAAATTTGAAGGTTATAATTTTTATAAACTCATTTAATGTGGATGATTAGTCTGCATCTATTCAAGAGCTACAACTTTTAGAAATTTTTTAAATCACCTGTATAGACAGAATAAAAAACATTAAAATCCTATGTTTCCATTCCTGGTAGCCAAAATCGCCATTGGCTACTCATTTTTGTGAAATGCTTTCAAAAAGTAACCTATTTTAACAAATTTGTGAAAAATTACTTTAAAAAGTACTATATTTTCACAAATTTTAGAAATTTGGCTACTAATAATTCTAAAATTGTGGAAACATAGGAAATCCATTATTTTGCCACTTGCAAGTGAGACAAACTTAAGATATGTCCCCCAAATGGAAAAATGATGGGTTGGACTGATTTGTGTATTGCTTGACATCACATTAGCTAGCTTGGCGAGCCAGACTCGATAGATGGCCAGGCCGCCAGGAAGCTCAGTGGGTAGAGCGTCCTGCTAGTATTGGCAAGGTCCCTGGTTTGAGTCCCTGTCTGGCTGCTGCTTTTTTATCTTTCCTGTTACATTAGTAATTTTTAGCTATAATTGCATGATACAATAACAAAATGAAAAAAAATCTAATTTGTAACTGCCTGACATTCAAAATTTGCAATGTCCATCATACATAGTTCCAATCTTAATGGCAGTAAGTATTTCATACAGTGTAGGTCATGTGGGTAGATGCATAATGTACATTTTATCATGGTACATTTTATCATGGATACATGCTTGACATGGACTATAGAGCCTAGAAGATAACTTTAAACAGGACTATGTGTTATATTACAAATTATTACAGAAATGACTAATGTTTAAGCTACGTTTTTATCAATGTAAGTATTAGCTTACTTAAATATATTCACCAATGAAACAAACACGTGATTGATATATTACAGATTCACAGGTGAGTAAACAAATCAAAAATACTTTCGATTCCCGCTTGTAAACATTCCACCTGCATGATTTATCATTGGAAATATGGAAGGTATTAGAGGAGTTCCGCATAAATTTTCCGCGAAAAAAAGAATGGCAAACATGAAAAATGGTTGTGGTCTACATGTATCCGGGTGAGAAATGTTTTCCCTATATACCTTCGTACTTATCATTTAATTTATTAGAGAACAGTAAAATATATGGTATAGTTTTATATCTGCAATGAAATTTTGTTTGGAGCTGCTTAGATTACAAACAATATCCAATTCATGTGTTCCGGAAAGTCTTATCCGTTTTCCGTTTAATGCATTATAATGACAACGCGAAAAACAATAATGGCGGACGAAAACATAGGAAGTGCAACAGATCCGTGAAAATACTTTGAAAGTTTGATCTAAAAATTGTTCATGGAGCATTATGACCGAAATTATCCCAGGTGGAAGACCCCGAGCTTCATCTGAGGGGGACATATTCGAGGATTATGGTGATGAAAGACCCTATAATAGCCCACCACTATCTAGTTATCACAGAGAAGTTAGCAAGAGCTCCCACCTGTCTGGGAAAGCCGCTCAGCAACCTGTTGATGTAAATGATAATGCATACAATGAGTCGCAAACTAAACACAAACGACGAAGTAGACCCTCTTTTAAAAGATTACAATTAAAAAATTGGATGCAACGACTCATTAACAGTTCAAATAGTGAGAAAACTGGACCATCAGGTGGAAAAGGGGGCTGGGTCCCTGAAGGTAGACAAAATGAACCCACAGGGGCAAAATCAAACCAAAGGAGAGACTATGGGTACACCGAGTCTACTGCACGTCCCTTGGTTACAAAACCAATACCTAAACCAACACCATGGGATCTTACTCCGGGAACATTGGGTATACAGAATCATGGAAATACATGTTTCATGAATGCAGTCCTACAGTGTTTAAATAATTCTGATTGCTTCTCAGAATACTTTATCACCAAAAAATATAAAGAAGACTTGAACAGCAATAAGGGATTGAAAAGATTTGCAGGTCCTAAGGCAGATGTAACAGAACATTTAGCCAATCTTATAGAAAGTTTGTGGTCAAATAGATATACTCCAGAGTTGTCGAATGTGTTCAAGTCTGTTGTGGGGAAATATAACCATCAATATAAAGGTTCTTCACAGCATGACTCTCAGGAGTTTTTATTGTGGTTGCTGGATCGCATTAATGAGGATTTGCTTGTTTCATCAAAAAAGAAAAAGAATTTGGTAAAGGTATGCCCAAATTATGTATTTGAAGATGGTATAAATTTTCTGTTTTGAAAAAAACAAACAAATCTATTCATTTTGCTTTAATTTGTTTATGCTTTTGTCACAAAATGTAAATTTGTTGCAAATTCATCTTATTTTGAAACACTTTAAATTCAAATTACTGTGCCAATTTAGGAAACAGATATTATTCAAATTGAATTTTATTGTTCTGTATATATTGTTGATTATAATTTATATTAGTGATAGTGATTAAATAAATATATTAAATTAAATAATACACAAACATCTGCAGTAACCACTCTACTACTAACATGGCTATTTTTATCTTTTTCAGTGCCATAGTCATACAGATGAAGCAGCAGCAGAAGAAACGTTAGTTAGTTGTAATGGTTGTTGTGTTTATAACTTATTCCAAGCATTATATCGTTCATCACTTAAGTGCCCAAATTGTGGTAAACAGAGTAATACATTTGAAACATATCTTTGTCTATCACTACCTCTACCTCATCATGTCACCCGTCCAGTGTATGTTACAATTGTACAACCGGACAATCAGCCAAAACAGATTAAAGTTGGACTGAGACTCAATGTTCATGATACAGTTAAAGAACTCCGAGATAAAATATCTGAAGATACCCACATCCCAAGATCACAGGCAAGTATTTTTTTCAAATCAACAAAAAGTTATGCTGCAAATAGTTTGTCCATGATCAAATGACAGTGTTTATAAACACGGACTGGTTTAAATAATGCATATAGGTGTAAGTAGCATATTGTTGTATTTGTATAATCATGCCAGCTCGTGCTTTAATCATTATAATTACATGTACCTAAATATTAAAAAAAACTTGCTGTATACTCTAACTCTGCCATCTGATGGTGGACGGCCTATATGCATACCTACATGTATATTGTGTTACACTCAAATCTGGTGTTGTTGGTCTAATAGACTAACATTTTTTCTATTTGAATGATGTGTGGCAGTGATATTTTTAAATATTAACACTAAAGTGTATTATCACCTGCCGAAATGTTGGCATACAGATATATTAACGATGTTTGTCTGTCCTGTCAACTGTTTGTCTATTCCAGTTCAATGATTTTCAGAGTTTTAGCTTTTCATAGCTTATTCCAAGTTAGAAGCTGATCTTGAATAAGAAATAAAATTGTAAAAATAAAGGCATTACAGAGATGAAATTATCTGTTAATTAGCATTGTACTAAATCTGATTACAATAAATAGTCCTTAACAGAGCCAACAACAGTGACAGTTGGTTTGTGTTGTCTGTAAAGTGTTGCCATTGGATACCAAAGTGGCATTAGATAGTAAGAAAATAAAGTTTGTAATAAGTGACATATTATTGTGGTTATTAAAAACATTATAATTCATCCAATTTCAATAATAGATTCACAGAATGGTGTACTTACTATTTTTATTTTCTTGGATATAATAGATAAATAATTCCAACTTTTGTAGATTGTGTTGTGCCAGATTTATGATGATGGATTTCGAAATACTTATGGAGATGATGAACCCCTCACAAACATTCCTGAATTTGAAACTGTCTACGCAATTGAAATGCTACCAGCATCTTCACCGGCCCAAGGTCACACCTCCTCAGAATTTGAATCCACATGTATACAGATCATTGTCACTCATATTGAACGGATTAATACTCCATCAAAATGGTAATTAAAGAGGAGATATATATTTTTGTTGAATGTTTTAATGTCATACTATAACTTGTCAACCTGTTTATTTCCAGTTTTTAAAGTCTCAAGACTTTTTATGTCTCCTTATAAGTCTTCCTTGATTTTTTGCTGGAATTTGTCTTACAAGAAGTCAGAATTTTCCTAAATATATAAAACAGATAATATTTTATGTCCAGAAGTGAGCAGATTAAATTGTTTATACTCACATGCATGGTGAACTGATACATGTACAGTACATCGATTTATCAAGTATTCTGAACATATTCTCAACCAATCTAAAAAGTGCAAAATCAAAAGTAATTTGAAGCAGAACACCTGTTTATTGCAAAAGTTATAATTGATTTTGTTTATTTATATCCAGTTACAGATTTTGTTCTCCACAAGTGTTGAAGATATCTAGAGATTTAGATTACAAAGAATTACAGAAAGATATTCTAATGGACATGAATGGATGTGTAGAAGAGGGACTTGTATCTCAGGTTTGTATATATAAATTATATAAATTGTTTGCATATATATAACCTTCACATCAGCAGTTTGACATGCTATTCATTTTTGTGGTTCAATATTAACCATTGTACCAATTAATTTTATATAAGAATAAAATGCTATTTTATTGGTCATGTAAACATGATATTTTTAATTGAAATATTATTTTTTCTGTCATAATTTCTTAAACATGAAAATCTGTGCTAGATTTTTTATCCCCACAAACTTTTACAGGGTGAATATATGTTCTGAAAATATTGTAACTTATTTTATCTTGATCATTTAAGGTAGTTATATTTTACATTCTTGTACATATGTTTAACCATGACTCATTTACTTTACAGAAACTTGATGTGTTGTTTAAACTAAGGGTTGTAGATGGGTGTCCAGGAAGGTCTTACTTACCAACTGATGTAGACATGCCTCTCTTTACACAAACCATTGACAGGTATTATAATACAACTTACATTTAAACCTGTTTTAATGGTCTCTCTTAATAAACACTTAAATATGCAAATAAGATGCTTAAATTCAGTCAATTCTTTGAAAACCTCCTTCTCTAAAACCGACTCAGCTGATGTCATTTCGGTGTTGAGCTTTAACATGTTTGGTTTAAAATTTTTAAGGCGATGTATGTTGTCTCAATTTTTTTTTTTTTCAATAAGCGTGTTTTGCAAATTTATTTATATGGGTGAAAATTTTAATCCATTTGAAAAATGCATTTTAAATTGATGTTACTTTTTTCTTACCCTTATGGATTATTTTCTTACAACATAGGTAAAATTTACCAGTATATTAATATATTTTACTTTTTATGTTCATTAGAGCTCTATCTACTTATGATGATAAGTATGGTCCACAGCATGTTAAACTTGTCGCAGAATGGGAAACTCATGTCAGAGACAGGTAAATATAGACATATGTTTATATATACACTGGTACCTGTATACAGGTATATATTACAGAAAGAGAGAGAGGGGAAGGCTGTAAGAACATTTAACTTCTACTACATCACTGTAGCTTGTTGTGCTAGACATTTTTACAATTATGTTAAACATAAAAATATTAGAGATAAAGTTTTGGAATGTTAGCTAACAAATAATGTGACAAAGCAAATGTAATTTTTCTCCCTAGAATGATGTAACACTGGGACATCTTATTGCACCCATTTACAACCATAATCGCAAGTAAAACTTTTTTATAATGTTTATGTTTATTGGCATAAAAAGGTACATAATGATGAATTTTATAATTTTACATATATAATACATGTATAAATACATATCAATAGACAGCAACAACCGTTATACACCATGATCATTCAATAATAACAATACGTAAGACAGTAATACATTGTGAATGTCCAAGTTTAGTAGTTATACCCGTTAAAGGTTAATCATGCATGTATAAAGAGACACGTTTAACTTAAATGGAATATATTTAGTGGAAGTGTTCAAAAGTAAGTACTTTATATAATTTGATATATAATATTGACATAATTTATACTTTTACTATATGTATAAGTAAAACTTGTCATTGCCAATTCACCTTTATATTATTTTACTGAGACATGTCATTTTCTGACCATTTTATATTAAAGCATTTTTCCAGTGGTTTCATTCTGATGTTCACCAGTGTATCAATACTCATAACTTTTCAGTTAAAATTCCATTAGAAGTGACAGTACACAAGCATGTTTATCAAATTCCAAAAGTCCACAGTTTCATTCTTAGACATTGTTTATTTAATGTACATTACAAAAGTACTATAAACAGTTTGTTATAATATTGTAGGGTGGTTGTGTATGATGATTATGAAGCTGAAGAATCATCATCTGTGAAACAAGTACGACATCAACAACCAGTCAGAATATCACTTGATGAGTGCTTTAGACTTTTCACAAAAGAAGAAACAGTAAGAACATATTTTATTACTGTCTTTATATAATTTATCTATATTTATTTTAACTGTTGATTGATGTTCTTAAACTTGTTATGCAATAATATATCAAGACATACATGTAATATGTTTTTGCAATGAGACTTAAACAGTTCTATTTTTAAGTATCACTTACACACAATTCTATGTTGACATTGTCACTTACCAAATTCCATGTTGAAGGTGTCGGTATTTAATGGTTATTTACATACATGTGTATGCTATCCTGTGTTTGGTCAACTGTTCCTTTTGCTGAAAAAATGGTTTGATTTTTCATGACAGTAACCAGTTCTGCATAATTGTTTTCACACCAAATGTTTCATTTTCACTCATAAAGTAATAGAGTCTCCATATTGTAATGACTGTTTCATATTCTTCTATAATACTGGTAATCATAATAAAAATTCTTGATAAAAGATTCTGTATGTTTTTATTAACAGCTGACTGGTGAAGATGCCTGGCTTTGTCCACATTGTGGTAAACAACAACAAGGTGCAACGAAAACACTTGGATTGTGGTCTTTACCAGATATACTTATTATCCACCTGAAGAGATTTAGACAGGTATGTATTGGATAGTTGGGTTGGTATATAAAAACTGCTGAAAAATCTTGTTCTTGATTTTCAGAAGGAGAGAGGGGGGGGGGTATACTAGGGCTACAATTGCATGGTTAGGGGGTGGTATCAGTTCCTAGGGAACAAATTATGAAGAGATTGTTCATACAGAATCTTATTGTAAATTGGTTTAGTTTGAAACTTGAAATTTACACATTTTCCTTTCATTAACTACATTAGAACTGGTGAACTTAAGATGGCAATTCAAAAGTACTCTGCAAACACAAATGTTGCGTTTCCATTGTGTTTCCATTTTGGGTAGCCAAAATCGCTATTACTATTAGCTGTTACTAACCATTTTAAAATTGTGGAACCTAGAAATGTATTAAAAATGATTCACAGGATTTATATGCTAAGGTAAATTTTAGAAGGCAGTTAATAAGAAATGTCAGTGTTAAACATATATATTTGGTTTATTTGTAGAGAACAAAGCTGAATACTCTAATAGATTTCCCTGTCAGTGGTCTTAACATGTCAAGGCATGTGGTACAAGATGATGGCTCAGAATGTCAGAACAGATGTCCAAGTTCTACCAGCAGATTACAGAAGCTTCATCAACAGCCGGGAAATCAGGAATACATCTATGATTTATATGGTGTTTGTAATCACTATGGCAACATGAATGGAGGTCATTATACAGGTAAAATTATATTGTATTTGCAACCACTATGGCTATGTTTCCATTCTTTGTAGCCAAAAATCATCATTAGCTACTAATTTATGAAAAATTCTTTAAAAAGTAACCTATTTTAGAAAATTTGAAAAAATACTTTAAAATATAATATATTCACTACGGTATTTTTTCACAAATTTTTTAAATTAGGCTTCTAATAATTTTGATTTTGTGGAAACCTAACCATGGTAACATAACAGTTGTCATTGTATAGATTTAAGCAAATTAAATGATCATAAAACTGCATTGATGGTAGACATGACAACAAAAAGCCTGCAAACATGTATCTCATTATTATAAGCACACTACAATAGTGTGGTTTCTGTAACCATTTATTATTGTTGCTGATGTTTTTATACCACACAAAAAATATTGTCTAGATGTCAGACCCTCATCAATCAATAAACTAAAATGTACATGGATATACATGTATTAATTTTGTTGAGCTTTTGTGAATTGTGAATCAACAGTTGCTGTCACAAGATATATCACATGCTGTTACTAACACGCAGGGATAATTTTACATGTAAAAATATAAAAAGAGCAATATATCCTCTTATCCTCATTATTTAAGAGATTTCTCTTAGCCCTGTCTATTTTGTCTTGGAATTAAGAATACAAGATTTACAATTCTTAAATGAAATGTTCTTCATTGGGATAAAAAAGGCAGATGCCCTTTCATGTCACTCAGTTTCTATATTTTATGTTCTTGGCATAATACTATTAAAGGGAAAGTTAGTTTTCCAAAAAAAAAAGTCAGTGTTAAATTGCAATGTAGATTTAGTTATCAAAATTACTTCTACTTCTACATGTATCTAAATTTGTGTGTTTGGATTGTTGGAAAGGTGTTCTATCCCCTGGTCAAGAATATACCACTTACATTGAGGTGGTCATTTTAGGAATGCTGTAGAAATCCACCGACCTTCAGGAGAAAAAGGACAAAAAATTAAAAATAATAATTTAAAAAATTGAAGCGCAGGTAATTTGGAAATTGCATGTACACATATTATCATTAAAAATTAAATTTTATAAGATATATACATAAAACAATGCATGAGTGTTATTAATTGTTTATTATATTTACAGCATTTTGTAAAAACCCATTGGATTCAAAGTGGTACGAGTATGATGACACAAGAGTTAAACTAATGGGAGAGGCTGAAGTTAAGACATCATCAGCTTATATCCTGTTTTATCAAAAACGTGGAATCAGTGCAATAATTTCCGATGAACTCAAATCTGGAACACATTGGATTTATAACCTGTATCCAATACCTACCTCAAATAGTAGCTCCAGTAGCCATGATATGTCAAGTGGTTATGGCACACGAGATGAAAGTGAAAAACAGACGCATGTACGTAAAAATGTAGCGGAAAGAGATACACACGTAAATGATAAGCATACTGGACCTTATTCTAGACAAACTAGTTATAGTACTGCCATAAAGCAAGGAGGTGTGCAAACAAGCGGACAGGATTATATGTCAAAATATGCTGATGAAAGAGATCTGAGAGTGAAATTGCCAGAAAAACCAAGAGAAACAAGATCTCAGAATAGTGATCAAGATAATGATATTTATCATGACAGAATAACAGATAATCAAAAACAAAGAGTCAAAAACTCTGAAATCACAGAGTCGGAGAATAGAAACAGAACAAGTGATATAATACCTGGTGACAGAAATCAAAATAATTCTGCAGTAAGACAAGAAGAGTCAGAAAGACCGTATTCCTCTAGTTACAATACACCCCAGCAATCTAGACGACAAGTTTCTTGTTCATCACAAAACTCTGCAAAGCAAGCATGGTTAACACCACAACCAACTCGTAAACATGCCTCGGATGATTATGTTGCTCCTTCACCTAAACCCTTTGTAAGACAAATGTCTGTGCCATCAAGAAGTCCAAATAAGGATCAGAATAAGGAAGATAGACCAAGACGCAGTCCAACAAAGTCACAAAACCAGTCCTCCATCAATCGAAGTCCATCAGTCCCCCCACAAGGGTCAAGAAAGGAAGAGAGAAATCTTGATGATGGTAAGTGTTTTTAAAAAATAGGTCTGGTTATAAAAGCTACTAGGAAATCGCTTAAGGATTAAGTTTAATTTTGTTTAGCTCTATAGAATATCAACTCAAATGTTTTTGCATTTTGCACAAGATTATGGAACATGATATTTGCAAAAAACATGTTGTATAGTTGTATAATGAAACAAAATAATCTAGGATTTTCATTAAGGTAATTTTGACAAATAAGCACATGCCTATAGATACATGTAGATACATACATGCATGTATACACAACAATGAAATGTAGATACCGGTAATTACTTTGATTGTCATGCTATTGTACATGATACTGTTAACATATTTCTATGTTTCCATTCCTGGTAGCCAAAATCGCCATTGGCTACTAATTTCTGAGGAATTCTTGCAAAAAGTAACCTATTTTAGCAAATTTGTGGAAAAATACTTTAAAAAGGACTATATTTTCACAAATTTTGGAAATTTGGCCACTAATTATTTTAAGTTTATGGAAACCTAGTATTTATTTTCATGGGTACAAATTTTCGCTTATTTCGCAGTTTTTTTGTTTTACGCAAAAATTAATACTGGGTGAAAATTATATTATGCATAATGTGTTATATTGCATATTTAAAAAACACAAAAAAGTTAATTACACATATATGTCTTAATTTCATATACCTCAATAATTACACGTTAAGTTAGATACGTTTACATTACCTTGAACTTGATAGTGTAATGATTTAATTTATTTCAGATGTTAGATACAAAGATTCCAGAAAAACTAATGATTATGACAAGAAGTATGCCACAATAGCCAGAGTTAACAGAAAACAAACTGAGAAGCCATTTGACCAGGAGGGTAGTAATATACCAAGGTCAAAGACAGATAACAGTATTGTGAGCAAAACTAAACCACCACCAAGTTATAAACAAGGTCAAGGTCATGACCATGCTGTTAGAGATGATCAAGGTCATACACATGACCGCATGGTAAGAGAAAACCAAGCCTTGCCAACATCCCACCAGAAACCTCCTATCCAGCCAAACAATCAAACTCCAAAAAGCAAGACAATAAAGAGTGTTAGTAACATACAAAGTGATAGACGGCCCACTTATAATCCAGACAACTATAGCATGTCTGTAAATGGCATTACAGCAGTCACAAATGGTGTCCAAAATGATCTGATTTTAAATAATGGATATTACCATCAGAATGTTAACTCACAACCAAGTAGAGACAGAAGTGATAATGACAGATTCAGAGAGTCGCCAAAACCACCACGTCCACCTCCACGGGATGTCAGATCGCAAGATTATGAAGAAGAAAGAGCTAAATATCTGGCAAATCATGGCATTGTTAGCAACTCTGTAGCGACTACTCCTAGTCTAAACGAGGCACGGTCACGGAAACCCTTCATCGATTCTAATGGGGATTCTTTTTCATATACAGAAAACTACCCACGTTATCGACCACATAGGTATTTTTATACAGATTATGCTAATAAAGATCAAAAGAAGTACTTCATGAAAGAGAAGAAGTATTCACCATGTTTAAAAGAATCTTCTGTGTGATTTAAACAGCTGAAACGGAAAACTCAAACAAAAGACGCATTCTAAGTGCTAAGAAAAATCATTACCTTGTCATGATTTATATCATTAGTTGGTAAATAAAAGTAAAATGAACTTGGGTTGTACATATTTAGTACAGTTTAAACAGTATTTTACAGTGTGGATATCATTTAATATTTGATATTATTTCATGTAGTTGTACTTATTGTCACGAAATCATACAAACTCAGAAATATGTTGTGTTTTGAAGATTTTTTTTCCTGTCGGATATAATGTACCAATATTCTGTGCATATACATGTATATCACAAACTGTTTTAGGTGGCTACCATTTGGGAAGAACAATGGCTGATTAAGATGGTGGTCTTTAAAAAAAACTCACCTCCTAGGTCAGTTTTCAAATTCTGAAATAGAATTGGCTGCTCAAGACAGGTGGTCTTTAAAAATTCTTGCTTCCTTAGTCAGTTTTCAAATACTTATATCAGTCCATACATTTACCAGTGGTGCCAATGATGTTACAAACATATTCCCTGATTATACACTTTTTATTACTAGCCTTTGCATGTTACAGGAAAGCTTTTCAGCATCAGATGCTAAAGTTTTGGATCAACAAGTGTAAAAAAGATTTGTTAAAAACCCAGTTGACATATAAATCACCACAAAACAGATTATTACTGTTTAACATCAAGATGCCATATCATTTACAAATGTATTGTTGAAGAGCTTGTTACACATGTACAAAATTTGTTGCAATATTACTATATGGCTTTAAACATCTATTGTAAATTGATTTCATTTTGTAAATTTTTTGAGTATTTTAGTCATAATAATCTTGCCGACACATTTCTTATGTTTTGATCATGACATTTATATTCCTATGTCAGGTTCATGTGTAACAATCATTTTGTTGTCCACTAAAAGAGTAACTGGTGACATTTCAACATTACAATATTAGTGAAATAACCTTGAATGGGACATTAACCTTGGCTCTATTCAATAAATCATTGATGATAGCTTCTATATATTTTTTTGTCCAGATAAAAATTTTGAATAATCAAACATTATAAACAAGTGATGACTTTATTGTAAATTCTTAATATGTAAATTTTTTTCTGAGTAATGTATACTGGTAATTTGATTTTATTTAAACCTGTAAAGATAAAGTTTGTGATTTTCTTTGGGTACTCTCATTTCCTCCACCATTCCAGTCTTAAATAAGTGAAAGATTTGCTGGAGCATAAAATCATTACTCCATTTCACTCATGTCAAGCATGTTTGCTAGAGTTTTTAAAAAAATTCTAAAATTCAGTAAAAGTTGAACGAATTGTCTGCATAGGTGTAATAAATATGTGTTACAGAAATAAATTTGAAATTACCAGAACTACATTAGTTATCTAGATTGTACACAGTTGTTGCTTTTTTGTTGTTATGGTTACAAAAAAGAGAGTGGTTGTAAAACATTTTTTTTCTTATTTATTGTAATTGTTTTTTATGATATTTTTGATACATTTTGTTTATGATTAAGACTTCATCATATTGTTTTTGATTATTTTTTGGATTGTATATAATTCTGTATCATACTGGTTAAGTTGTATGTTTAATTCCATATCATACTGGTTGAGTTGTACATAATTCCATATCACACTGGTTGAGTTGCATGATTCCATATCATACTGGTTGAGTTGCATATGATTCCATATCACACTTGTTGAGTTGCATATATATGATTCCATATCATACTGGTTGAGTTGTATATAATTTCATATGTAATTTATAGAATTTTAAAGGAAGATAATGTAGACAAGGGAGATAATAAGTACAAAGTACTTTAAATTAACCATTTAAGGTGCTTTATTATAATGTTTTGTAATTGAAATTATAAAATTGTTATAATTGTCCAAGTTTATTTAAAATAAATCATTTAATTGCACATTAGTAAAAAATAATCCATATTTCTAGGGTTCTGAACAAGTTCTAAGGAGTATCATTCGGTACAAGGGTGGATATTAAAAAAAATTATATGGCCAGGTTAGTAAAAAAAAAGCCTTCATCCTATCCCTTTCAAAACTTAGAAAATATAATTCTCCTTCTCATAGATATTTTAGATTGGTATATACAGAAAAAATATATGATTGGCATTTTGTCAAAAATCCTTTGGTGTGCAACTTAAATTAATGTACCAGTACTGAAAACTAATACTAGTAAATAGAATCATGAATTCAGAAAAGTATACACTTTTAAAATAATCCTACATGTATATTAGATGACAGCAAAAATCATGTTTTTTAATGCTTTTGTTTTTATTTATAATTATAATAATACTATACATATTGTATTTCATTTTATAATTTATTAATTTTTTATATTAAAATGAGTTTAGCAACTTTTATTCAAGTATAGCTATTATAATGTTTCATTTTATTTGCATATATTTTTTTTTACATTGTATAATTTAATTGTGTTTTATTCAAGTAACTGTGTTAAATGGCAACATTATCATATCAGGTTAAACGATGGAGTACGGTAAAAAGCGACCGTCTTGGATGGAGTATCGTGTAAATAAGACTGTATATACATGTACAGGAAATGCTGTGAAGTGCTAGTCATTGTTTAGCTCATGTAAAGGCTTATGCTTACATAGAGTTTGTTTTATTTTTAATATTTTTAAATAGTTTTATATCATATAATAGACATACTAATTCTTTTTTAATTAAAACTTAATAATGCTAGAAGTTAAAATAAAATAAATGCATGGTCTTTCAATAGATTGTTTTTGGTAAATGATAGATATTGTTATCAAATATATTATTGATTTAAATAAATTCAGTGATAAAAACAAAATTTACATAAAGTACCAAAATGATTGATCATACAATACAAATTGAGTTGTTAAGTTAGTGTGACAGCCATAACAGCAAAACAGTCATAAGCCCCATTTTCTTTAATCGTATGAAATATGAGTAAAGTATATAGCTTCATTGTGTAACATTCGGTAGTAGTACTGTAGTGTCCAGGTAGTCAGTATCTTGCCTTTTGTTCTCATTATACATGTACATCTTAAATAATTATGTCCCCTAATTGATGTATCACCGACCACGCCCACAATGTTCGGTCCAAATGGACGGATGCTTGATTTACACGCAAAAAGAATTAAAACTCTGCCTGAATTGTGCCATTTAATGACGTCACAGACACTAGAACATCATTAGTTGCCGTGACGCTGCTTTGGTACCGTGATGGCGGCCAGTGACGGAACATTGAAGGCGTGGCCGGCGATACGTCAATTAAAGTGGGTGGAGCGGTGTAGTGTTTACTCCATTTCTTCCAAGAACATTTAAGCTACTTTTCTCGAAAAACTAATTAACAGATCTGTATGAAATGTTACAGGAATAATTTTTGGGTGAAGTACATGTAGATGTGCCATTAATAATTATTAGCTGTTCATATTTTGATCATTTACATAGTATGAAAAACATGAATTACCCAATTGGGGTTCATTTGTGGGGCACTTTGCAATGGGTTTCCATTTCAGTTATAACCTGTTAAATTTGATGCAATTAACATTAATTAGTTTTCTTAACACTAAAAATAACAAATTGAATATTTTATTAATTTAATACCATTTAATTTACCATCATTCATACAATCCTGGGTCTTTTAATTTAATTTCTAATAAAAAAGCTGATTTGTTTTAAAAAAATTATTTTGATAATTTTGTTGTCCTAATTAAATACACAGGGCATTCTAATCACCAAGAGATCATGAAATTACTACCTTTTATGTGGCATTAGTCTTGTTGATATTTGAAAAAATGTTGCATTGTATGTACACACATGTATTAATTTGTAACAGATTGGCAGATTTTTCTGAAATTTATTGTTTGGTTGCATAAAAAACTTAAAGGAAAATATTGTAGGTTTCCTTGGTAACAACCAGTTAGAATATCACTGGTTAATGGGGTTCACGGCTGTACCACATGGTACTTCCTAATGTTTCTGTGGAACAATTTTAGCGTGGAATCATATTAGTTAACATTTAACAGTTTAATCATAAAAACAGTGTTTTGCAGTGAATTCACAGCTTAAACTTTTCAAAAATATCCTGTTTAAATTTTAAGGAAAGTTGATCATGTGGTACAGCTATGAACCCCATTAAAGAACATGTATTTCAAGGGCATTCAACAGTTAACTATGATTGAATCCCCTAATGTTATGTATTATATTTGTGATTTTACAGATTGTGTTATGATTAACAGTTGTTTAATGTTTTGGTGCAATTATGTAATATTTACATAAAGATTGGTATTAATTAATTATTACTTTGTTTATTTGTTTGTTATGTTATTTTTTCTATGTATTTATATTTGATTCCATGACTATGTTACTGTTTACTATGTCTGTCTGTTTTCTTCTTAATTAACTTTAAATCATTTATTTTATATCAATCATTATTTTTCAACCATCTTCAAAAGTTTTCTGCATTTTTAAAACAAAATAAATTTTACTACATGTACTAATTTAGGTAAATTATTCAAAATTCAATTTCAGTAATAGATATAATTGATTGGATTTTGAAGGTGTAAATAATGTGGAATAAAGATGTATTTGAGATTTACTACGGAGTCACTGTGTTTGTAACAGAGAATTATGTCCAATTTTCTAAGAAAATCCATTAAACTTGAATAAAGCTTAGTTTTTTTTCTCTGACTGGAACCTAGTTGCAATGCAGTTACCATAAACTATCTGTTCACAGAATAAAATGTTCACACTATTGGGATTTTACATGTAGAATTGCAAATTCGTTTGTGCATACCACATAATATATCGACAAGAACATCACTTAGAGGTAAACATTTTCAAGACGTATAATCTTCATAGCAGTAGCATACACCTTTCTAGAGAATAGTTAACGGTAATTGTGGATACTCAAATTGATTTTGAGTTATGATTAGTCTTAAGGTGGTTAACATCAAACAAGTTTTTAGTTTGTTGGATTTTCTATGAGAATTGTGCATAATTTACTGTCCCAAACACAGTGATAGTAGGATGTTGGACAATTCATAGTTTAAATATGAGTACACCATAAGTATGCATTCATATGAGAAGTTGGTTTGCTTTAATCAATGTGCACTTAATGTAGAAGTCAGTATATTGAAATCTCTTTAAGTCACCCATACAGAATTTACCGGTACATACAATTGATGAATTGTCTGTTAATAACACTTAATAATCAATAGTATACATGTATCAATTTTCACTTGAAGATAAGAAAAGTTATACCCAAAAATCTCTATAATTTTGTAATCAACGTCAATTTTATTTAGTGGTGTATAATCTGATAAAACACTTAAACAGTCTTAATAGAATAAAAAATCTTCAGATGAAAACATAATTGGAAATCTTTTAGACAATTGATACTCAGCAATATGAACCTTGTATATCACAATTTAGCTTCCTGTATCATCAGTGTTATGTGTACTGTTTATGTGTCGGCCCTATCACACCTTGATGTTTCAACTTTGACACCTTGACTCTCAATTAAACTACTAGTATTGTTTCTTTTTAATGCAGAATATTTTGTTTGCTTGTTCTTTTTTATTGTTAATTTAGGTAATATTTATCACTTTTTACAAGATTTGATGCCTATTAATGAATTCTGAAAAAGGACAAAATACACATCTTATCTCACTTCTAATGAAATATTTCTTAGAGTTTTAAATGAAAAATTTGTGAAAAGACAGTGGTATACCTTGATTTTTGATACAATGAACAATATAGAAAATTGTACATTTTAAAACATTTAAACATTTTGAAGCTAGAAAATTTTTCTGTTCTAGTTATAGAGAAGCTTTGTGTTTTGTCAACTGTTTTGTTTTTATTTGTCATGTTTATTTATACCCTGTATATGGCTGTAATTAGAAAACCTTTAAGATAATCGGATCCTATTTATTTTATTTAGGCGTTTTATTTTTAGTTATTTATTTTAGCTTCCACTGCCAAAGAAAAACATGAAAATGTTTATTCATCAAATTATCAGAATTTATCAAAAGTTGTCATATTTTCTTAAATTTCTCTTAAATAAGAATTACCGGGTAGTCTTTAGTCTGTGCCTACTTGCTGCATTATGTAAAATTTTAATACAGATAATTGGCTATAAAAACTATACAGGTACTTCAGGTCTTTATCCTAATACACCCATGTTTCATGGCTTACAAACAATACTGATTTTGACCCAAATAAATCTGTGCTTGTGTCATGACATTTCGGAATTTTTATGATGTAATAGACAAATATTTGGTAAAATTTGCAAATTCATTTTCTTTTCATTTACATAAAAATGCAATATTTAATTATAAAAGTAATATTATTGATAAATTAATTAAACAAATCATTACTTTTCATAACATTTTTTAAAACTTTACCTGCTTTCAACTATCGTGTCGGGACTCAATTAAGGTGGTTCGTTAATCACAGAAAAATATGCTTCACTATTTGTACGGTATCCTTCCAGCACACGTTTACTTTAATCAAATGTTCACAACTTTACACTCATGTTAAATATTTGCACAAAGCGATACAACTTAATACATGTAAGTGTTTTTAACAATTTTAATATGCTGTCATTAATATTGTAAAAATTTCCAAATTTTAACTTGTGACATCTTGATAAAAAAAATTCAGACAGCATGTCAGAAAGTTTTTGTGTTCATTGTTACTTGATTCAGATTTCATGTTGATTGTTTTAGGATTGTTTTGACTAATGTTTAACTTAAATTTATTCAAATGTTGATGGTGATCTATAAGTACTGGTAACTGGTACTGATGCTGTAGATATAGAAATATTCAGTGTTTCAATGTTTTTGGTTTTTGCTGTGGCAGATAAAAATATCAAAATACATGTAAATCTTTCATGAAAGTGAATATCCAGAAGTTTTGTAAATTTATATCAGTAAAAGTGCTGCTAATGTTTCTACTCTTACATTATAAATCCACATAGAGTTAAACCCTCTGTAAGCACTTTCTCTTCTGAACTTTCAAATATGTAGTGTGTTTCATTTTGTTTTGGCTCATCACAAATCTACCTGTGTATGTAGGTTACTCATATTGCACATGTAGAAAATGTTAATGTTTACTGTAAAGCAGTGGATATGTGTCATTTCCCATAATTTCTGTACATTCAAACCATATATTCATACCAGTGTCAAGTAATTTGCAATTTAAATTAATAAGTAACTCCCTTTATTTTCAGTAGTTGCCACTGACACTTAAATTATAGGTACAGTAGTTAAAGCTTTTATTTTATTGTTTTTTTTTCTATCAAATTAATTTTAATTTTTACCTTCATTGATTCTTCTATCTTTTCCATAACATCTATAATTTTTTTATCAGTCTGCACAACTGTTTTCATTTTTTATCTGAATTTTTTGTTTACTAGCAGGTTTTAGGTTTCTTTTATTTTCCTTTCATTTTACATCACATGTATTTGTAAACTCAAGCTTTACCAATGCTAATAATTATGGTTGTTCAAAATTTGGTGATTTTTGTTAAACATTCCATTTATATGTAATTAAATAACATAAAAACATTTGTTGAAATATTGATCACTTTCATTCCATTTTAATTATTAAAAAGAGCTATAAAAATGTACAATACCTATGTACAACATGTGATGTTGTATAGTTATATACTAATAAACATATATAGCCTAATATTTATATGTAGTTGTTTGTATTTTATTGTAAAATGTTTTATGTAAATATAAAACATCACACCCCAGTTTCACAATCATTTCTTTACTCAGATTTTCCGCAACTTAGAGTAAATTTTGATGATCTGTATTCAGAGCTTTTACTTTGCTTTTGGATTGTTAATTGGACATGGACTGGTGTGTTTGTATTTTATTGAAACAACAAATACTGGTACATGTAAACATTTTGACAAAACCAAATTCAGATGTTGTTACTTTTACAGGGTTCCTACAGGCCTGGAAAAGTCCTGAAATTTTGAGGTTTGCCCTTAAAAGCCCCTAAAAACAAGTCTAACCCTAAAAAGCCCTTGAATTTATCCCAAAGGTCCTAAAAAGCCCTTTAATTTGGCCAGTCGGGCATCATCTGTATTCCAATATTAAGTGGTTGCAAAAAGACTGATATAAATAAATTTAATAATTAATAAGTTACATTGAAATGAGCAATTTAAAGGTACATGTACCTTGTCCTTCCGAACACCCAACTTCAACCTCCACTTCAAGTGCTGTTACTATGGACACATAAGTAAGTGTTTTATTGATTTTATTGCCTTTGCACCAATTTTATTTTGCTAAATTGTCTTTCTGATTAGGCCTTGAATTTGCAAATAAGACCCTAAAAAGTCCTTAAATTTGGAGTCCAAATGTCTGTGCGAACCGTTTTAATTGATCTTCAAAATTACATCTTAAATTTTTAGTATCTTAGAAAATTACAAAATAATTAAGTTTTCAAATTTACTAGATATAAGTGATGTCTCTGTATCCAAGATTATTCTGGATATACATGTATTTGACAACCCAATCCCATATATTTGTTCCTTAATTTTGATTACATACATGTATTCTGCAGGTGTAGCCAGAAGATGTTTACCCTTATAGAGCACCCGGTCTCACTTTCTTGGTAGAATTTCATTTGGTAGAAGCTAACTTAATTTGCCAGTTTTTGCTTTGGGATTGTGATTAGGACATAGATTGGTATGTTTGTTCTTAATATAGTGCACAAAACTTTAAACCTCTGTTACATTCAACGGCCTGAACATTAATAGTTATAGGTAAAAATGCATTAAAAATTACAAAGAACAAATTTTATTTTAATAATTATATTTATTTTCTTACCATAAAGGTAATTTTGTGTACAAAGGTAACAAATACTGGGAATATACACAAGGCATGTCGTGAATACACAGGAAAGATCTACAATATTACATAAAAGGCAATACAACCTAACTTCAGACAAACAATACAGGTGATGTCACAACAATGTATGCTTCCTTCCAAGTTTTAATGATATCGGACAACCTGCTTTCAGAGATGAAATGATATCTGTGTAAATTTCATGGTCAAGTTGGATGGACAATGTATAATGACACAAGACTTAAAAAATAGAATAAGAAAATAAATACAGAATATTTCATCTGTTGGTAATTGTTTTAGCAAAATTGAAGACATTGATTATTACCTTACAGGTTGTTCAGGGATATAAATGAAGAAAAACAGTAGTCTCTTGAAAGACAAATACCCCTGTCCACTAAATTGCTGGGTTATTATTTCTAAGATTTGACCTTGACCTATGTACCTATGGTAAATTTAGTATGTTACACATTGTCTCATGTTGGTTTACATTTGTTTCAAGTTTGAACAAAATCCTTCCAAAGACATTGAAGATATGGAGCTGACATGATACATGATATTGAGATAGGCAGCCAGACAGACAGTTAAGTTGAGTAATTATGTTAAACATCCAAGTCAAGAATATTTCACGTATATCAAGATGTTGCCAGCTATAGGTGAAGGTGCAGAAAGTTTGCCTGTATGTGTGATGATGACATTATACAGCAGGATCTTTATGGTGCCATGCCTACAGTGACACAGTATCAAAAATATTTACAATGTACATGATTAAGAGCTACATAGAGATAACATTAATTCAAAAATATGTGTATATTCTATAACAAAATATTAACTATATTTTCTGTGTTGATTTCTCTAGTGAACATAATAATGAATAAATTTAACAATATTTACCGATACCAATCACAGAAAAACAACATAACAAAAATATACTTATATCAAATTATTATTTACAAACTGTGAGTGTGTGTGTGCTGCTACTTGTTTTAAATGTCCCCAGGTGGGCAAAGAATGATTCATTACAAAGAAATTTTAAATACAAGTGTATGTTTTCCAATTGGTTATATACCTGTGTTGAGAGTTGAGTAATGGTGTTTAATGTCCCAGTCAACAATATTTCACTTATAACGAGATGTTGCCAGCTACATGTATATATAATGGCACATAAATTTTGCCTGTGTGTTGCACTGATGTCATTATACAGCAGGGTTCTTTATAGTGCCATGCCTACCGTGACACAGGATCTCGTTTATTTTAAGTTCCCATTCGGAAAAAAACAGTGAATTTCATTTCGTAATGCCAAGTGCTTGGCGAAAGATCAGTCACTATCCACTTTAAACTGATGAGTCAGAGATCCAGTCGGGGTTGGAACCCAGGACCTCCCACTTACGGAGCGAGCAATCTACTACATGAGACCTATGTTAAGGAAAACATAATTACCAAATAAATACAGAACAAAATGTATATGGAAACCATAATGAAAATATTTGAAAGCAATATTAGCATACAGAAAATATATACATGTAAAACATGCATTTCAACAATTTGCAAAGCTATAGTAACATGTATGATGACCAATGATTGAAGATAAAAATACAATGTTATACAGTTGTTGACCGAGTCCGAAGTCAACATTTGTTATGTTGGACACGAAGACAACAGTTTGGTCCAAAGGCAGCTTCTTGAATACATGTTCCCCAAATTGTAAAATATTATGTAATGGTATTACTGGTAATATTACCTCATCAATTTGAAAATACTTATGTAAAAATATAAATTGTGCAAAACAAGTTTAAGACTTTTAAAATTCTTTAAGATAACTATGAATAACTTATATCTGCACTGACATAATTTATAAGAATACAAAAGTGTATTATTATTATTTGAACCCCGTAACCCCCAACTAGGTGGATGTAGGGGTTATGTACATAAAGCCTGGTCTATATCCAATGATTAAAGTTTAAAAAAAAAAAAAACCAACAAAAATAACCCTTAAAACCCTAACATTTTGACCTAAAAGTCAGTCTACCAATGCCTTGTTATACCTTTTCTTGTTATTTATAAATTATAAGTCAAAATTCCAGTAATGTTAAACCAACAGTCCAATATAAACAAAACGGACTGATCAACATTATTTCTTAATGCACATTTGAAGTAATGGGCTTTTAAGAAATGGGCTTTGAAAGTAATAGGCTTTGAAGAAATGCACTTTGAAAGTAATGGGCTTTGAAGAAACGGGCTTTTCATTTTATTGGTTTATACAGAAAGTAATTTATAAACCGTTAATTATATATTGTATGTAATGTATATTTCTGTATGGTAAATTCTTCCCTTTTGAGTCATAAACCCATAAATGGTATAAGCAATAAACATTGACCAGTATGCTTCACATTTATTTTGAATACTTATTATTATTACTAATAATAATAATAATAATACTTTATTGCAAAAAGCAAACAATACATTGCTATAGCATTACAAACGAATTGAATTACGTAACAACATGACCAAAAAAAAAACCAAATAAATAACAGAGAACAGTTAGATGTTGAGAAGTTGTGATCTGAGTAACCAGGCTTTAGATAGATAAATACAGAGTTTCCTTGTGAGAGATTCAGAGTCCGCTTTTAATAGTGGACGAAATTTATGGATATTTGGCCAGACACAGTAATATTTTGGTAGATATTGATAACATAAGAAACGGAATGTAGGACATATAAGGACGAAGTGATACTCGGTCTCAATACAGTTTAACGCACAACATGAAAAAATCCTCATTTCCCTTGGAATGTTAGTATAGCGGCCAGATTCAACATTTAATCGCAATGTACCACTGCGTAATTTGGTCAAAAGTGATACATTGAAATCAAATGCTAAATAACCGGCTAAACAAAATTCGTTTTTAAGAGACACATAGTATGACAATTTTTCAGATGAGCTGACAAGCTGAATCCATTTATTATGGACGGCTGCATTTATGTATAAGGACCATGCATGTTTATTTTGTCCACTAATCATGTGCCTATACAGCCAAATTTTGTTCATGTTATTGTCATCTACATCTATATATTACATTGCTCCATCAAAATTTGATGATTATGCAATGACATGAACAAACCAGAACAGATTTTCATGTGAGGTTTACATATAAGCTCGATTTACGCTAATTTTTAAATGAAATTTTTCATATTATGAAATTCATGATAATTTCATGTGAACAAAATTTGGGTGTGAAGTGTATATATATTAACTGTGAATCATATTACTACCCATTTATTGGATGAATCCTTCTATATGAAAATTCCTAAAGAAAGGTCAAGCAGAAAGGCCAATCTTGTTTGCCTACAGTATATTTACAAAACAACATAGACTCACACATGTACATATAAACAATATAAAGGCATATTCAGGTAAACATGATCTCTAAAAGGATATATCCATCATAACCATCTGAATACATTGTCAATTTTAATGTATGTATTTTAATTCACTTCTCAATATACAAAGTTATTTTGCCACTAACATTTATTCATAAAATGTTCAATAATGTTATATACTGGTATAAATAAAGTTAAGGCATATATGAATTTGCAAGAAACAAATCTTGTAACTTTGAGAAAAATAGATCTCTATATAGAAAACATTAAACAAAAAAATCTTTGGACGATATTTAATCAACCTATATTTAGTCATCCTTTCTTCATCTTCTGCAGTAAAGTCTGCATACATGTTCCATCATGAAGCTTTATGTCAAGTTAATTTTTTCTATCTCTTCTAGTTTTCAAACAAAACAAAAAGAAACAAACAAAAAAAGTTTTTAAAAAAGCTTTGCACAATTATGGATATAAATAGCAAAAATTATGGTAGAGCTTAAATCTAAGTAGTGATAATAATTGGTCTATATTTACAGAATTGATTTGTGAAACCAACAAAATTTAACTAAATTGACCTATTTCTTTGGCAAGCATATTGGCAGTGAGCAAATATAATCTTTACAGTGATCATACATAATTTTTGGTTTTAATTTGGGTAATACTTTGCAGAAATAATACTGTAACATTTTTGACTTGGTTGATATCACACTTAAAGTCTAGAAGACAGTCTATCAATCTATCATTCGATCATTAAAATATAATACAATCTCTTAAATGACATGTCAAGGAACTGAATTAAAAAATATAAATAAATAAATAAATAAATAAATAAATAAATAAATAAATAAATAAATAAATAAATAAATAAATAAATAAATTGTAAAAACTGTATTGATATAATCATGTATCCAGATGATCTACATTCTTGACACCCAATGCTAAATAGTGCCAGTACTACGGTAATATGATGATAGAAATACATTTAATATCAAAGTTCCTTTGTATTAGGACGTTGTCATATGCTACTAGTAACCCTTCTATTATGGAAGTTTAAGGAAGTATCTTTATTTCAGCTACTTAAGCCCAAACCTATAGCTGGACTGATTAAACTACACCAAGAGATTCAACAAATCATTTACATTATTATGCATTATAAATAATTTATGTCAACACATGTACTGACTAATCAGATTAACAAGAGGCCCATGGGCCTGATACGCTCACCTGATAACTAATGGCTAGCTGATAGATTTAAAGAACACATAAATACTAAACCCCAATGACTTTTTCTTTACATCATGATAACCATTGTATCAATACCTACAACATTATAATATACATGCCTATACAAAAAGTTTAAAGTTTTCGAGATAATTAACCATTTTGGTATTGTTTTGCATCTGTGACCTTGACCTTTGAACCCATGACCTTTTTCTATACATCAAAATGATCATTGTATCGATGCCTACAACATTCTAGTATACAAGCCTATACAAAAAGTTTATAGTTTTCGAGATAATTAACCATTTCGGTATTGTTTCACATCTGTGACCTTGATCTTTGAACCCATGTCCTTTTTCTATACATCAAAATGACCGTTGTATCGATACCTACAACATTCTAATATACATGCCTATACAAAAAGTTCATAGTTTTCAAGATAATTAAAATTTCCGATTGTTTCACATATGTGATCTTGACCTTTGAACCCATAACCTTTTTCTATATATCAAAATGACCGTTGTATCGATACCTACAACATTCTATATACATGCCTATACAAAAAGTTCATAGTTTTCGAGATAATTAAACATTTCTGTATTGTTTCACATATGTGACCTTGACCTTTGAACCCATAACGTGTTTCTATATATCAAAATGATTGTTGTATCAATACCTACAACATTCTAATATACATGCCTATACAAAAAGTTTATAGTTTTCGAGATAATTAACCATTTCGGTATTGTTTTGCATCTGTGACCTTGACCTTTGAACCCATGACCTTTTTCTATACATCAAAATGATCGTTGTATCAATACCTACAACATTCTAATATATATGCCTATACAAAAAGTTTATTGTTTTTGAGATAATTAACCATTTTGGTATTCTTTTGCATCTGTGACCTTGACCTTTGAACCCATGACCTTTTTCTATACATCAAAATGATCATTGTATCAATACCTACAACATTCTAATATACATGCCTATACAAAAAGTTTATAGTTTTCGAGATAATTAACCATTTCAGTATTGTTTCACATCTGTGACCTTGACCTTTGAACCCATGACCTTTTTCTATATATCAAAATGATCGTTGTATCAATACCTACAACATTCTAATATACATGCCTATACAAAAAGTTTATAGTTTTCGAGATAATAATTATAATCAGAGGTAAAAAAAATTAGGTCACGACCTTCACAATCGACCTTGACCTCATTTTGAAGATACTAACAAGAAGATGTCAAAACTGAAAACCCCATGTCATTATCTGGTCAAATAGTCAAGTTATAACAATTTGAAGCTATTTTACGATTTTTTCAAAATTAAACGCAAAAACGCGTAACCTATTTTTTATCTGAATTTCACAAAATGAACAAACTATAGGCTTAAGACCCTAGAGAAGCCAAATATCACATCAGATTTTTTCTCCAATCAGTACTTTCGGAGAAGAAGATTTTTTAAGATTTTTGCACCCCTAGGTCACCTTGACCTAGTTATGGTAGCCATAGCAACGCCAAGAACAAATCTGAATTGCACCGGCCCATATATACTTCTGACAAAGTTTCATTAAAAACTGTCCAGTAGTTTCAGAGGAGAAGTCGAAAATAGGTGTTAACGACGCACACACGCACGCACACACGCACGCACGCATACACGCACGCACATACACACGCTGCGCTATGCCATAAGCTCACATGACCTTTGGTCAGGTGAGCTAAAAATGAAGAGCTGACAAAAGAACAGCATAGCTTACATGTACATCTAGTCCAGTAAAAATCTTAAACATTGTCAAGTTAAGAGTTTTTTTTGCATCCTACCCCTCATATACTGTGTAGATATTTAGAAAATTACTATATTTTTTCAAAGAAATCTTCAAGATAGTTTGATTTACTAAGCAAATTGTTAGGCTTTTTTCAGAAAAAAAGTAGAATGTATAGATGGAGCTTGTTTCTTTGCCCATAAAAACTTCAAACCCAAAAAAGTTGAAGACTGCTACTGGACATGAATTACCTTTCAACGTATTTTATTATCAAAACTACATGCACATATGTCAATAAAAATCATCTGATGTTGTGGTCCATATTGAATAAATGTATAGGCAGGTTAAAAACAAATCTCTCTGGAACTTGCACTCAATTTATAAGTCCCCTGTGTTTCAGAGGCTCATAAGTAGTACATTTATCTAACATTAGACTAGTTTTTCTGTCTGATTTGACGAAATACAGAATCTTGTATCACCACAGTGTGGTGATACAACATCGGCGGTAAAGTGACATGCACTTCTCATTGTGACATCATTGGGGAATCTCCAAATGGAAACAATGACATCATTACTACAGAACATGTCATTACATAGTTCAGTGGTTTTCTGTGGTAAAATGTATATTTTTCACATAAAGTATTGTTTTTTATTATCTTAAATATCCTACTTGAAATTTTAGATAAAAATATCATATACACAATGTGCATATCAGGTCTCGTCCTTTTTTCGTAGCTGTATCACTACTCGTCACACAAGCACGACTCGCAGTGATACGACTACGAAAAAAGGACTCAACCTGATACTGAGGGTTGTACATACACACTGTGTATATAATATGTATGTATCAATTTTTCAAGCAGAATTGACTGCAAGTTGTAAATCACTCTATATAATACAAAAATTCCCAATAGACAGTCCCTAGTGGAAAATTTGTGAATATTTTAAGGGATAGTTTCATCTGTATTATCTGTATAATAGACTATGAATAATTGATTTACTTATATAGATATAAATATATGCATTATAAATTATCAATATCTATATAATAGCACCAAGTGATTTTAACAGACATAACAACTGAACATTCTCCACTCAAATAATTTTCCTTCATAAAGCTTAGTTAATGGCCTGTAGTTTCTGTATCACAGATTATCGTGATTTTTAATCTGATATAAATTTGTTGTACTAATTAAAAATATTGAAAAATATTTTAATTGCACTTTGACCTGTAAAAAATCAATATCTCAAAATTCCTTAAAATTATATCATAAAGTTCTTTCTTATTACAATGTAGTCTAAACATTAATGGACAAACAACTACATGTATTAACATTTTGATAAATGGTCTAGCACTATAGTCCGTCATCAACTTTCTTTACAATTATCCTGTAACCATTTTAGAACATTGTCCAGTCCTTTACCATCAAATGAACTGGTCTCTAATATACTGATTTTCTGTGTACTGTTCTTTATTATGTCATCCATTCTAAATAAAGATTCTAACTCAAATCTACTCATAGTTGTAGGCAGATCACTGAAAAATATAAACAATCACTTCAGTATAACCTGTATATAAAGACCATCCATGGGACCTTAGTATAGTAAAACCTTATATAAAGACCACACATTGTACCATAGTACTACAGTAAACTTATCCATGGTACCTAAATCCAGCAAACCTGTACATAAAGACCACTCAATACCTAAGGAATATGGACTTTATAGACAGGTTGTTTTTATCTAGCCTTTTGTGGGTTGAGATATGAAGGAAAGGGACTTTAACACAGTATTAAAAAACATATTGTATTATAAATATAAATGTTACTTTTGTTGAAAAATGAAGCAAATTAGCTTTAAACAGTGATCTCAATAGACAGATGGTCTTTGTAGAGACATGGTCACTGTTGCAGGTTTTACTGTAATTAATCATTGGCCATTTATCTTACAAGCACAGTTTCAATGCCTGAACATACAAGACTGTGACATCACTCTATTGCAAAGTTGACCTGTCATATTTTTTAATCATAATATATCAGATTGATTGACTAGAACAGTTTAAAATTAAATGACATGCTACAGAACATACAGAAAGCATTGGTAGAGTCCAAAGCCTTCTAGTAAATCGTGACTCCTGTATCAGGAGTCAAAAGTCTTGACCACTTAGCTACACAAGACCACATGTTAATAAGTACTGATACTTACATCTTATTCAGAAGAATTAGGACATCAGAATCCTTTAGAGACTCATTACCTAAGCAAGCTAATAATTGAACACAAGCGGCAGAAATCTGTAATCTATTTGACATATCCACCATATACTGTAAATAAACATCAAATTAGTAATTAAAAACCATTCCTACTTATAGATCAATACTTATAATAATGCAAGAATACATGCAGTTGTTGATCAATCAGCCCCTGCAATTCTAATCCATCAAAACTCTTTAAGTCTTAATTAAAATACTGAGCAGACATTCATATTGATGCTAATGCTTACAGGTATGTTGTAAACAAGTTAAACACTCGTTTGTACCTTATACAGGTGAGCTAATAAAAGGGTCAATATAAAGTTGAACATTACCAATAATTTAAAGTCATGCACAAAAATACATGTAATATGCTTTCTTTCCCCCAGTAAGTAATTCAGAAATAGTCCTTATTTCATAAAAGTTTATTTTATATCGAGAAATAATATTGCCATAGTGTTGTATCAGTGACATTTAACACAGTAGTAAATGTTGCTGGTTTTATATCTCCAGACTCAACCAAAAGGTTCAAAGAGATACTGCTTTAGTACATACTGGGTATATCAATGATAACGTAAAGTAAAATCTGTATTTTCTATTAAGGCATGCAACAAAATCGTAAATTTTACAGCACAAAATTGACACTTACTATAACTAAATGACAATCTTGGTAATAATTGTGCCATATTGGTCCCATACACCCTCCAAGCTCTCTAACTGTAATTTGGCATTTCTTGTTCACAGTTACATCCATTAAGTTAGTGCCAACCTAAACATTACAACAAGAAAATGTATCACTGTAATAATATCTGCATCTTAAAATAAAATAATATTGATATTGAACTAAGATAATTAAAACAGAATAGCATAAATGAAACTCTATTTCCAATGAAAACACACATATGTGTTTGCCCCCAACATCTCTGTCATTTCATTTACCGTATACCAATTTTTGGGGCATCTTCTTTTGAGAAAATCATACATTTATTTATTTATTTATTTTTTTTTTTTTGTTATAGAATTTGAAAATTACTCAAAAACTACTTTTGTAAGTATGGTGTGTAATTTTCACGCAGCTTAATGGAATCATCATCATTGTTCAATTCATTAATACATGTATAACAATTGCCATCAAGGTTAAATATTTGGAAATAATTTTTGAACAATCCTTAAAAATATAAAAGAATGAATGTCACCATATTGATAAGGGCCACTTAAGCTAATGGTAGTTTCTAGGGTTGTTAATTACAGACAAGAGTAACTGTTTATTATAAAATATTACAATGTTAGTACATGTACTTACTGTAGGTAATGTGGATGTTGCATCCCCGATCATATCTATATCTTTATTAAAATCTTATTTCATGTGTTAAGGATTTTAAATTTCACTATTTAGAAAGGTGTTCACAGAGCTGTCAACACTATTTTGTTTAATTGTGGGTCACAACTAAAATCCACTGAAGTTGTGTTGCGCAATGCTAAGGAGTGGGGTATAAGTGCACCCTACCCTGAAAAGAATACTAGTATGTAAAATACATATAAAAAGATGGTACATTAAATACAGCATTGTGGTGTGATTTCACAGAGAAATGTATAAAGTATGTGTGCTGTGATTTTGTGAATTTTCACAGCAATCAGCACAAAAATGATCCATAACACCCTTAGTCCACCAATGTAATCACTCAATTTCACTGTGATTACAGGTGGATTCGAGTGGTAATGAATGATCACTGCAAATCCTCAAACTCTATGATCATTTGCAGGTCAGTCCCCTTCTTGGCAGGTCAGTGGGGATCCGTATGTAAAAGTTGGTTGGAACCACGGGTTGCAGGACAGATGGCAGCTCTGTGTTCAAGTGACAGTTTCTGTTGACTTTCTGATTCAGCACTACCAATAGCTGTTGTTAGATTTAACTTCTTATAGAAACTACTGTGCAAAAGGTCTATGACAATGAGAAGTACAGGTTTCTTATTGCACTGCCAAAAACTTTGAAATAGTCAGTATTTAAGATATAGTCCACTCCATACCATCAATTAACTGCTAACCATGGGTAATTTAAAGAAGATAAACTACTCTAACTTTCATGAACTGAAAAACAGACTAAAGGTAAATATATATACACTACTCTATACATTGTATTGTATTAGGAAAAGGAAAAATACAGCAACCAAACCAGGAGTTAGTCTCAAACCAGGGTCCTTCCCAGTACTAGAGGACCATCTACCAACTAAGCTATCTAATCACCTATCAACACCCGGTCTGTCAAATTTCCCTTCTTTTTTTCAATTTAACTACCTTGAATCAAAACTGTTGATTGGCCTCTTCCTTGCATAAAAAGATACTACTAAACAGCGTTATTCAGATAACCAAAAAGGATACAATAATTGTGAAGTCTTTTTAGAAATAGGGTTTTCCCGGAACCCTGTGGTCCTATTAGCAAACTCATTATGTTTGGAAACTATCAGGTGTCATTTAGAGTCATTTCAAAGCAAAATATTTCCACTCTTTGACACATCGCACCGGTTTGCTGCCATTTGTTTACCAGTAACTAGGGCCCCATATAACATCAAAATAATATCCGTTTTCACAGTCTAAAATGTATGAAATTTTAAATATAATTTATTAAGATACTATATAATCATAATTGTTTCATGGGTTGGAATAATTCATGTTTTTGAAAATAAGTATATCAAAAATAATTATCATTTTTGATGATCGTAAGCGACAAATTAACTTCCTGTTATAACTCACAAGACATTTCCTTCTGAGTCACAACAAAAATAAACTGGAAAGGGAACAACAATGTTTTCAAAGACGTCTACGTTTGATAAATGTTTAGGTAAAGTTTCCTCCTTTAAAATGATACATATCTCCTTGACTTGTTATGTTTACTAGATCGTCCATATGAGAAAATGTTTTAGCTTGCTGAGCAGATGATTTTGACATTTTTTTGAATCATTGTCTGTTGATACAAATGTAGCCCTGTCATTGCCCCTTTATTGTCTGTTCCAATATAATTTCTGTAGTAGTGAATTGTAGAGTCAGCCTGACTCGGCCATGCGCTTAAACTTGACAAGGGCTCCAACTGCAGTTTCATTGCCCACAACTACAACACATCTACACATCTACACATCAAAGGACAACTACAAATATTCATTTTTTCCATTTACAATTATTCAATGGAATCTCTTACCGGCCTATATAATACAGTCACCAACCATCGACACCTTCAGAGAACAACTATCCTACGTTGTCCTGAACAAAATCCAAAGAAAATAAACCCTTAACAACATGTACATAGTTTTAATCACTATTTAGTTTTTTCACTTGCACGTCAAAACTGCATACTTAAATCAAAAAATTTTCTTTATTCCACGCATGCGAACAGTATGTAATCTTCTGTTAAGAAGGAATATTGTATATTGAAAGAAGAAGAAGAAGAACTATATTTTTACATTTTTCAAAATAAATTTTAACAATAAACTTCCCTTATGAATAGGGACCTTGTTGTGCCCAAGAGGTTTAAAGCACATATTTGACATCCCACTTGGAACAAATCCTGGTGTAAGTAAGTTTGTCAGTTTGCTTGATGAAGTTCCATAGTTTTCTCCTTCCTGGCACTCCTGTTTTCCTACTATCTATGAACTGATGTAACGGTTAATTTTTTCCCCCATGAAATATTTTTCTAGGATAATATTTTCTTGTGAAATTTGTTCCATGGATATTATTTTATAGTCCATGGATAATACTTTACAGAAAAAGCCATGACATTCATTCTGCTAGATAGATTTTACCATAAAATTATATCCTACCATACACATTTTCACCCGTATTAATTTATCCATTACACTGATCGCCTCAATATGAATGAAAGAATCTTGACTGGCATTTAAAAATCCATCACTCCACTCCACTCTATTATGACTATGCAGTGATGTTTATACCAAACTAATAATTATTGTTGGACCTTTAGAATCTTGTATGAAGCTTACTGAAGTTATGTTGCTAACAGAGGTAAAACAGGATATCGACTCTTGATTTCATTCCTTGTATAGAGCCTTTCCTATACCACCTTAAAAAAAATCATCTTCATAACAATACACTCCCTTTTTTGTCATCTTACATCTTAAATTTGAAAATGATCACAAAGCTTTGTTCCATTTAAATGTTGAAGGGACCTAGTTCTTGTTTAATAATAATACTTACTACCGGTAGATACCAGTACAAGGGAAGCTTATAGCTTGTATTGACCAACCTTAATGTTACTTAATAACTTGTAGCTAAATATACTCACTCTTTGTGGTTTCGACTGTCTTTACCATTCCCATTTTGCAGTGGTGTTCATTATAGTTATTTATCGTATTCATTCTTTTTAGAAAAGGCAACCAGTCAGTTATTACTGGAACCGGATTGGGATTCTACACTACAGATATGTGATTGTATAAGACAAGGTGATGTACAGTAAGTATTGACCATTCTCTTGTAAAGTTGTCCCAATAGTATTTTGTTTACACATTTGTTCAATTTTTGAAATAGATTGAATTGAATGCAGCCCTCAATTTTGTCTACTTAAATGGTGGCCAAATCAACCTGGCGACCTAAAATTTGTAGATGGTGGCTTGTCTTCTTTAAATTTGAACTTTTATGACAAGAGAACAGATATTATTTCTGTGTTACAGAGTTTTCATGATACTGTTAACATTTCAGGCAATATAATGGACACTTTACATCACCATTACTGTTATTAATAACACTGGTGTATGTAAGTAAATGTTAATGTCAGTCATTTTTAAAAATGTGCATTTTTGTTTTCCATACCAAAGATGCCTTAATTTCCCTTCATTTGGAAGAAAGATTGTCTGACCACTTGGATTTTCCACTGGCCACCTGAAACTTTAAATTGGTGGCCAGCTGGCCACTTAGTTTTGAAATCCACTTTGAGGACTGGAATGTATGCAAAATGTTTTCTTTTTGCTAGCCACTTACACTTACATGTAAATCATATCATTAGCTTACCAAATTTATCTACCAGTAATTACTATAGTGAATCCACATACAGTTACACATAGTTGTTAAAACTTTTCAATATTTATTTTTTTCCCAGGGCCAAATATGCTCTTAACGGCATGAAAAGAAAGGTTGCTGCAGAGAACCCACACGTGGCTTTGTATGCTTTAGGGGTAAGTTTAATTGTATTAGATAACATAAAAAAGAAGGTACATGTAAGGGAATGGGATTTACATCCCAGCCAAGATTATTTGGTTTATATTAAAAAGTCACTATGTTTACCATGACACTGTCTGATATACAGGGTGTCCTGTTTCTAGAGTTGTCACTGTATTGCAATTTGCTTCAAGAGACTTAGTCTTTGTTGAAATGAAATTAATTACTGAAAACAAACACAAACACAAATTTTCTTAAAAATTATTGATTTATTTATTCAGGTTGTAGAATCATGTGTGAAAAACTGTGGTACTTTGGTTCATGATGAACTAGCTACAAAAGAAAACATGGAGTTTTTCAAAGACCAAGTGAAGGTATATATTCATTAATTTATTCTTTCTTTTTTTCATTCATTTACCCACCCATCCACCTGTCTATCCATTTCATTCATGGAAATATTTTGTACATATTGAACTACATGTAAGTAAATATTACTGTGTCTTTAAGTAGAAATATAGTATTTCACTTTGTTAACTGAATATATTACATGTACTTGTAAATGCACTTAATATCCACAAATCTGATAAAATGTGTTACATTTATTACTTTATGTTTTAAGCTGTAATCTTCTCTTAAGTCTTGATAGATTGATTTTCAGCTTAGGAACTTTCATTTCTTTGTAAAGAATTTATTTTGTTTGATTTTTACAGGTCAGGACGGACCCTGTCAAAGCAAAGATATTGGAATTAATACAAGTGTGGTCACATGCTTTTAGAAATGAACCTAGCTATAAAGTTGTACAAGATACTTATCATTTGATGAAGATGGAAGGTAAGTTAGGCAACATATTGTTTGACTTTGAAATTTTGACATGGTAACCATTGGTATATATATAATTAGGTTATTGCTAAAAAGCATAAAAAAATGATAGAAAACACAAAATTACAAAAACAATGCCTAATACGGCCTATGGTTAAAAACCCACTTGTGGCATATCCTAATTTGAGAAAGTTTGTCAGTGTTTGCCCAAGGTCAGTGACTGAGCACTCCAGCTTCCTCCACCACCCCTGAACTGACCGCTTTGATATAAGTTCAAGATTCATAACTGGGGTGTAAAACTCCAATAATTCTTTGGAGAGTTATTTCTACTCCACTCCACAACACAAAGTAACAAAAAAAAAAGCCAATATCCAACAGCTATGTAATTAACACCTAATATCTGTGTGTGTATATTTGTTTATCCCCAATACACAACATCTGTTTATGTTTTTTAATCACCACATAACATACAACACCTGTTTGTATATATTTATTATAAAGTTGTTTTTGTGTGATTTATAGTAACTGAAAAATTGCTAATAAACTGGCATGCATTGTGTGGAAAAATATACATGTATATAAAGTATATGTATGGCCCCAACCTTGGTACTTGGTCATCCCTTAATTAATGTCTGGGACACCAAAAACACAAATTCGAAAAAAGTATATGATATGGTGCTCCAGAAATATAGAGGGAAGTAAATAAAACAAAAGCAGTTGCTCTAACCAAATTGCTTCAAATCATAGCTTAATTAAAAAATGCACCATAAAGTTTCTTGATTCAGGGTCCAATGGCACTAATATCCTCTTAGTAAGCTCTGCTCTCGGGTATATTTTATGGCTAATGTATATTTTCTCACCTGTACAAGTTGCATGAATAGAAGGAAGAAGTGTACTTTGGAGTTTTTCTGGCTGTTCTTGTTTTTAATGGGAATCATATGATTTATGTAGCTATTAGTATTACACATGGGTTCTGTCTCTGCACCATGTACTTGTGTCTTTTTATATACTGGTAGATATACTAGATTAAAGATACAGTGAGTAATGTTTCTATTTTGCAATAGGTCATACTTTCCCAACTCTTAAGGAAGCTGATGCCATGTTTACTGCGGAGAAAGCTCCTGAATGGAAGGAAGGAGACTGTTGTAATAGATGTAGATCTAAGTTTGGTATGGTGAATAGACAGGTATGTAAACATGAAATAGAAAAAATGTTTATGCTAAATTACATAATCTTGTACACAATTTTGCCAGTTTAGAGTGTATGCATTAAGAACACTATATACATTTGGTTAATCTTCTCTCTTATGTTTTTCAGTTTATTTCAATCACTTTTAAATGTAAGCATCCTCTGTAGTGGCCAAAGGTGGCCTACTCTTTTTCAGTTAAAAACCATTTCAGTTAAAAATTGGAAGTTTAGAGTTCCTTTTTGCTGTTGGGTTTGTTTGTTTTACTTACTATATACAATAGCCAAAAATATTGTAGTAGATTGCACATAAAATTTATCCTTGTTATCTTTTATAGCATCACTGCAGAAATTGTGGAGAAGTATTCTGTGGGAAATGTTCATCCAAAAATTCAATCATACCTAAATATGGTATAGAAAGAGAAGTCAGAGTTTGTGATTCCTGTTACGATCAAATCAACAAGTAAGTATAATACTATTTACAGCAGTTTTTATTTTTATTCAGTTTAATTCTAAATAATGATAAATGATAAATTTCAACATAATCCATGAAAAGTAAAGATTCATGTACCGATTTTTGTATGAAAACATCCAGGATGCATTAAGATGCATACCTGGTAATAAATTGAGCTGTGTAGGGATCTAAGGTTTATTGTTCCTTATTATCATGATTATGGTGTGATTTGACTCGGGAGTACTCGGGAGTACTACACTCCTTTATGAGTGGAACACCCAGCAGATGTACCTAATCATCCATCATCTAGATGGATTAAAACTTTGAAATTAGATATCTTGCCGAAACACATACTGCAGAGTGTAGCTCAGGGTTAAATCCCAAAATGCTTTAATCATGAGTGAGTTTTAACCACATTGTCACACTTCACACATTGAATTTTACAGTAATTATACTTGAGTTTTGAGAACTGTTTTGAATAAAGGTTACTGTGAATTTAATTTGATACTGATGAGGAAAGATTCCAAATAGCAAGAATAGTGATCATAAAACAGGTTTTTAAAAAGACTACTATGTGGACAACTATGTTCAAAACATTTTTTTTATTTTAAAAAGTGAATTGTGATTTTAAAAAATCTCAATTCACTTTAAATCCAATGAATTTTAATGATACTTAGTGTAGACATCAGTAAAAATTACAAAGTGCCATGTTGATCATTGAATGAATCCATAGACACAAACATGTGCAATGTATGGGAAATTTTCTGTGAAAAATTAGCAATGTGAACAACAGAATAGACATATCTTTGTGACTTCACATGCCATACCAAAACTATATGCATTTCAATTCAGTCTAAGGGATAAATCTTACTGCTTTTATGATGAAAGATAGTATTATTGTTTTACAAGTGCTTAGCAGTACAGTAGTTTTCCTTACTGAATACACCCATATTGAATGAACATGCCTGAAGATTGCAGAATGTATAAGATGGCATCTTACCTGTGACAAAAATCAGATGAATCCAACATTGTTTCTAGTTTATTTAAACATGCAAACGCCCATATTGGGAACATTGTCATCTCTGTAAACTTTTTACAGCCATCTTAATTTTGAATCATTTTAATTCTGAATAATGATAAATTTCAACATGATCCATGAAAACTGAATAGTTATGTATGCGTATGAAAACATTCAGGAAGTATTAAGATGCATACCTGGTAACAATATGATCTGTCCAGGGATCTCGGGGTTATTGTCCCTTAGTATCATAAACAATTGCTGTAGCTCAGTTGGCAGAGTGCTCGCTCTGTAAGTGGTTGGTCGTGGGTTCGATCCTCAACTGGGTCTACTGTTCTTTTGCCAAGCACTCAGCATTACAAAATAAAAGTCACAGTTCTTTGAAATGGGAACTTAAAATAAACGGGGCCCCGTTTCATGGTAAGCTTGGCTGTATAATGCCATCAGCGCAATGAACAGGCAAACATTTCTGCACTTTTGCCTATAGCTGGCGGGGCCCCGTTTCATGGTAAGCTTGGCTGTATAATGCCATCAGCGCAATGCACAGGCAAACATTTCTGCACTTTTGCCTATAGCTGGCGACATCTCGAAAGTGCAGAGACTTTTGTGACATCACATGCCATATCTATATGCATGTTTCAAAACTAAATGCGTTTCTAAGGGAGATAATCTTACTGCTTTCATGATAAAAGATAGTATTATTGTTTTACAAGTACAGTAGTTTCCCTTACTGAATAAACCCATATTGAATAAACATGCTTAAAGATTGCAGAATGTATAAGATGACATCTTACCTGTGGCAAAAAATTAGATGGACCCAACATTGTTTTTACACTTCTTTTTATTCAAACATTGAGAACATTGTCACCTCTGTGAACTTAATTAGTGATAAACCAGGATGCTCATAGTACCGTAATTTTCAGTTATGATGAAAAATCCATGTTACCAAATATGTTGTCCAATTTTAGTTGATTTTGGTGGATAAAAAAGTAGTTTTAAACACATTCGTGTAATAGATATCACCATTTGCTCATTCCTTTTGAAACTAATTTACTACCAAAACAAAATTAGGAAATTCTTTTATTACTTTAATACTAATATTATTGTATATAATCCTTAATCTGGATTATCTATCCTGTCATTGACATTGGTTAATGCTTATCTATTTACTAATCCCTTTCATAGCCACTGGCACACACTGCTGGTAATAGGACCTTTTATCTGTTTTTGCCTGAAGCAGCCTTTTCTTAATTTTGTGTATGTACACCTAAATTGTGAGTCACCTCTGGTGATTTTATGAGTAGAGGGTACATGTAATTATAAGTTTAAATACCATTTACTTTAGCTGTCCTATATCTTTGCCATAAGCGAGTTGCTTCTGGACACACTGTTAAAGTAAGGGACAGAAAGGAGGTAGTTATTCTCTTTTTATACACAGTCCATACATTTGTGTTTTATAGGGGAGGACCAGCAACCAAGAAAGAGGATGACCTGCCATTAGAATACCTGTCCAGTCCACTATCTAAGCAGTCACAGGTATCATCACCTAATGTAATATATAATTTTTTTAAAATATATATATATATACTGTATTTTTGATGACGATTGTGATGTCACTAGCTGCTAGTTTACAACATAAATTTCCTGGTCACACACAGGAAAAAGAATTCCCATAGTCTATATTTAGAAAATAATATTTACAGGTTTTCGACCTAAAATTTCAAGCGATAATTATAGGTGACCTGGTTTTTTTCATCATGTCCACAGAATATGGAATTTTATCTTCTAGTGTTTATTAAAAAAACATTTATTTATAATTTATATAATAACAATCAATGTTTTTGTGTAAAAGTGTTAGAAATGTTAAGATAATTCTAAATAAGTCAGACAATTGTATTATATTACAGTCACCTCCTACAAAGAGTGAACAGGAATTACAGGAAGAAGATGAACTTGCTTTAGCATTAGCTTTATCACAAAGTGAACATGAAAACAAAGAGAAAGAGGTCAGTTGTGTTGAAATAAACATTTCAGTGTTTTCAACATGATTGTAGTGGTTCAGATAAGAGGATATTGTGTGTAATGCAGCATGTTTTTCTATACTACTGCAAGATTTTGTTTCCTTGCAATCGAGCCGTGCCGGTCATATATTAAGGTCAAATGGTACAAATGGACGCTAACGTTACGCACAGTGCATACAAATCTACATGTTTGCACATTGATGGCATTATTCTAACTCTTAATTTGAAGTATCTATACTATTTTTTGATAAATTAGTTACAGGGAATAAAATACAGTATGTCTATCAATTAAAAGATTAAATGAAAATATACAAGAAAAACATCATAAATATAGTACACGAATAAATTTAACAGATACCAATGATTCACGAAGAATTGCCTTTGATACTTTCAATTAACAAAGACGTTTTTCACATAATGTAATTGATGATATCTTTTTTAATATTGTTTCGATTTTCAAAATTCTTTCAGATTTTTAAAATTATGAATTTTCATATTTTTTCATACACTATGACTTTTAAAATATATTTGCAATTACGTCATGAAAATTTATACTGAAATTAGGGGAGTTTCTGAATGACATGTTTTCGAGCTCGGTAGTTTTCAATCACTTTTCTGGCCAAGTAAAAATTTTCGATTAAAATGATTTTTTCACTCCAGTCAAGATTGTGTCTCAATACTGGTAGTTCAAAATATAAAAATCTTTTAAATATTTCAAATGAAGTCATTAACAATATTTCCCCGACTCTGACTGGCCCTTCTTCGTGCATTTTTGAAGTGGCATCGTTGACTCTAATTTCGGATTCTAAGGCTTTGTTTTTCTGTTATTCCGAAGTAATAATGTTTCTTTATATTATTTTTTCTGTAATTTAAATGACTAGGAATACAAAATAATCTAATTTATAAAGTAATTTGTATACAAATCATTTAAAGAAAGTATTAACTATTACAGCAAGATGCATAAAAACAACGCTCCTAGTTTACAGCACGATGACATTAAAGTTCGCAAGTTTGCAGATTCTTTTACAATATCTTCAAAAATCATGACCTTATTGCTAATTTTGGTCAAATTTTTGCATCAGATTACGCCTTTGAGGTTTTATAGCGAAAAATTGAGCAAGGGGACATGTTTTTCTTTACATTTTCAGAAAATTCAAATTTTAAACTACATTATGTTAGTTCTTCAAAAACTTGTAGGACAAACTGTTATTTTTCTACACTTTTTCCAATTTTCCAGTGCCTGAAAAATAGCGATTTCCTATTTAACCAATGTTTAAATTCGAGGATTTGTTACATTTTTTACGCTTTATAGCTAAAAAAGTAAAAAGGGGACCCCTATATTTTTTGGCATTTTCAGATGCACCTCAAAAAGTTTTACAAGTATAGAAAAAATCAGAAACTTGTAGGATAGTGTCCATTTGTACCACTTGGCCTTAAGCTGTATTAAAATACACATTTATATTTTTTCGACATAATAATAGTGATTCATAATGAGAGTATATTTAGTGTAAAGGAATATGAATTGCTGGACTACTGCAATATTTTGTTTCTTTGCAGTTTAGCCCATGCTAGTTGAGTGGTCAAAGCCTTTTTCTTAAAAGCTAAAGGGTTTCGCCTCTTCTGGTTTAATGTGCAGTAGACTACATGATCAAAGAAGTATTTATTTACCTAGTTGCTGACTAACAATCTGGACTTATAAAAGTTGTGAATTATGATACATACCACTTCTCCATTTGTCCTGCAATTCTACTCATGTCAGATAATAGACTTCAGTATTGTTTTTAATCTGTCAAGGCTCCACCTTAATGCTTGATGGTGATACTGGAGTGGAAACAAATACATTTGATTACACAAGAAACTAAAATTTTAATCTTGTATTGCCACGGCATTGTGTGTAAATTAATGGTAATGCTCTTTTTCAGCGTGAGAGATTGAGGAAAAATTATGGGATATATGGAGGAGGTGGAAATAACCAATCATCTTCTAATAAAACATCCACAGTTTATTCTCAACCAGCAGTAAGTATTAGATAATATCTATTTATTATTTTATATAAATGTATACATGTTTATCTTTTGTAATATAATTAATTCACTTTCACTTGGACTGACAGTAAACTGATGATGCAAAAATAAAAGTATATACAAATCTATCTTGAAATAATGATGTTTTACTAAAAATAATATTATAAAACTTGCTCATATAGTCAATATTTCGGCTTTAAAAAGCCTTTTTCAAGACACTAGATAACTTGAATTGTATTACATCTTTCCATCCACACATTACATTACATTACATTCCATTACATTTTTACATTACATGTAATACAATTCAAGTTATCTAGTGTCTTGAAAAAGGCTTTTTAAAGCCGAAATATTGACTATATGAGCAAGTTTTATAATATTGTTTTTAAAAAAGGATTTTCCCCTCAGGGAATAACGTTAAGAAAGTTACTAAAAATAACTGATGCAAAATTTTTCTGATTTTAGGTCATCTTTTTAGATACATTTTACTGAAATAAATCTCAAAATTATGTTAAATTGGAGTTAAGTTCTGATTTACATTTATTATAGCAAGTTTCGGCTCCAATGATAGACACATCGGATATGGATCCAGAACTGGCGAGATATCTAAACAGGAATTACTGGCAACAGAAATCAGATGATCAGAAGGCTATGACGACCACCTCAGTTACGACAACAGTACCATCAGCTCCTGTAGCTATGTCAGAACCTATAGTATCAGGAGGAAGAGTTGTACAGGAGGTAATATATGTATACGTGTATCATTGTCGGTTAATATCTGTCTGAAACCAGTACACTTATCAGGCTGCTGTTAATCTCAGTTACCTGTGGCATGAAGTGACAAAGTAGTACAAGATTATCCCCCCATACCCCTCTTTGGAAAATTTACCAGATCATTGCAGGGTTATATCCAGAATTTCTGCAGTTATACATTCATTTGTAAGTTTGGTATATGGACTGGATCAATGTAAAATTAGATTACTGAAAGAATTAACTCGCTTCAAATGGAATCATTCAGTCAATAAGTTGCATTGACCTGGTAGGTATGACCCTTAGAAGTGCCCCTATGTAGATGGATAATGCCAGGCACTTCATCTGGAGAATGTTGAATAGTTTAAATTAATTAGAAGAGTGAAGTGGCAGTAAGCTGTAATAAATTCAAATTTTAGCTATCTACTTTAAAGTTATATGTCCTTGTCGCATACACCTGGTGTGAGTATCATTGGTTGGTTAGATGCAGAAACAATCTATGTTTTGATAGTGCTTGTTCTTTTACTGCTTTTCTAGCCATAAATAGCTGCAATAATAAGAATGTGGCTTTAAACAACAATTCACTAGCTCACTTTTACTGCTTTACTTTTTATAAGTTTATACAGTAATGTATATACAAGTGTATCTTTTAAACATGTGTTTTCACTGTTTAGGTTTATCAGAATGGCGCCATTGATGATGACGATCAGCAACAATTTCTTCATGCTTTGAAGAGCAGCGTAGAGATATTTGTTAACCGTATGAAGAGTAATTCACAGAGAGGTCGTAGTATTGCCAATGATTCCTCTGTACAGTCTTTGTTTAATGTTATCAGTAACATGCATCCACAACTCATGAAACATACACACGAACAGGAAGAATTGAGAGGTAATATATAGACAACTTTTACAACAATACACACCATCATAGTCCCTCTAATGTGGGTAAATGATGTAGCAATTTACAGCGTAATACTCCTGAATTAAGGGAACGCTGAAATCATAGAGCATACAGCTTATTTTGAGGGGACTTAAGGAAGTGGAGAAATGGTACTTTATGTCCCCTTTTAAGAGTGTTTTACTTACGTTGAGGAAGTCTGTTCTGGGATGAAAAATACTGACTTTTGGTAAAAGGACTCTCGAAACTTTTTAAAGTGAGAGTGCTGTGATGCATGCATTAAAGAGCACATTAGTCCACTTGGTTTGCTAATGCCCCCCCCCCCCCCCCCCCCCCCCCCCCCCCCCCGAGACTTAAAGGAGGTTATATTTAATATAAAGAGCACCTGCATATAAATTGAACATGTTGAAATTATGTATCATATAACACTTTAAATTCAACCTGATAACTAACATACCTTTCAGTACATGTATATGCTTGTCATCCTTATGGCATGTGCATGTATATTTGTAGTTTCTTATATGTATAAATCATGTAGATCTTGGCTATAGATACTATTTGGACCTGATTGGAAAATAAAAAGTATGTTAATCTGACAATTGATCTACCTCACTGAATCATTGAAAATACTACCTAACCTTTCTCATGTACATTCTCAGCAAGCTTATAAATAGAAGTGTTACAAGACTAAATGGAATTAATTTTTGTTTTAGCTCATTTTGAATCCTTGCAAGACAAGTTAGCTCAATTAAGAGATGCCAGAGAGGCCCTAGATGCATTGAGAGAGGATTATAGAGAGAAAAAACGTAGGGAGATGGAAGAACAAGAAAGAATCAGACAAATACAAATGGCTCAGAAACTAGAGATTATGAGACAGAAAAAACATGTAAGTCTATTATAAAAATCACCATAAAAACATGTCCAGTTGAAAGCTGATGTTGTCTATTTTGTGACACTTCAAAACTTTTTTTTTTTAAATTTAAAAAAATTATCACTGCAAAAAAAAAGCAATGTTTTTTTTTCTTTTGAAAAAAGGTATAAATTACGAATTTCATGAAAGGAACATTTTTTAAGCAATAGGCAATCATTTATGTGGTCCTGTAAAACGTTCAAAAGAGCTTTTGTCATACCCTTTTTCATATTTTTATCATTGTCAGCTTCCAATGTTAATCTGAGGTTAAAAGTTTCTTGATGGACTATATATATATAAAAAAATCTAGGTGATTAAACTCTGTGTGTATTAATTCTAATGTTATTTATGTTTCTAGGAATACTTAGAGATGCAGCGTCAGTTGGCCTTACAGCGTCTCCAAGAACAAGAACGAGAGATGCAGTTTAGACTCGAACAACAGAAACAACTAACACAAATGAGACAGATGCAGAACTATGGCTATCCTCAGGTAAGTTTATATAGTGATCGACAGAAAAAATTCATGGGTCATAGGGTCAAATGCAGACCATCACTTTGAAATTTTTAAAAGTGATTTTTTTTTCATTTCAATGTATTCACTGTAGAGCTGTAAAATAAAAAAGTCTTGGTGCATACTAAAATGCACTTCTAGAGATAAAACTAGAGAAAACTATATGTGGTTACTGCATTGGATACTTACTACAAGTGACATAAAAGTCGTTGCATTTAGTACAATACATAGGAATTTGTATTGGACATATTCTCATTCAACAGAATATCTTTATTTGCCACTGATTTTAAACTTCTTTGTTTATTTAGCCATATGGGCAACCACAAATGCCAGGAGGTCCACCACAAGGACCTGGTATGATGCCTCCAGGGGGTCCGGGGATGCCACCTCAACAGGTTCCAGGAATGCCACCTCAGCAAGTTCCTGGGATGCCACCTCAACAAGTTCCTGGGATGCCACAACAGCAAACATTCAGTCCAGAGACATCTCCAATACATCAGCTACATCAGAAACCTGGTGGATATGCCACACAGCCAATGCCACAACAAAACATAGGTGGTACAATGCCAAACCAACAAAATATGACTAGTCAGATGTATGCCACCCAGCCTCCTTCACAGCCAGGGTACAGTCAGGCAGGTGCTGCCCCCTATCAGTCAATGACAGCAACATCCCAGCCAACTAATATACCAGGGGCATATACTACAGATGGTGGTGGAATGATGCCTGGTCAGAATTATCAATCAATGCCATACAACCCAACCACATCACCACCAAACAGTTTACCAACACAGGGTGGTCCTGTTACTCAGGGTTATATGCCACCAGCTCCAACAGACTACCAATCTTTTAACATGCAAGGTAAGATTAGTGTTTGGACTTCTTCTAATTTCTGTAACACTGAACTGTCAACACAGGTCCAGACAGTCAGAACAGAAAGTTCACTAAAACCTTGATTCATCGCAACTGTTTGATCGGTCAAATTTTTGTTTTTATGATAAATAGGAGGCTTATACAAAAAAACATTAAAAATGGATATTTGGTACTTCAAAAGCAAGGTAGCAAGTTATAGAGGGGGCATTATAATGGGGTTTAATGCACTTGTTTAATATTTTTGTTTTCTACAATCAATTCTGGTTTTCCAATTTTATACTGAGATGATTTAATGTTAGTAACTGTAAAGTACACTAACATGGTCTAGTATTTCAGTTACTGTTTGTTCAGAATTATTACCTGTATATTGGTGTTTAAGTACTTTATACCCCCTTCTATTCAGTTTTATTTGTGTTTCATTTCACACTGATAAGAAATGTAAATGTTATCATAATACAGTGTACATGTACTATAACTTGTCCTGTGGTTTTGTAAAATGAAATAATGCATGGTACATTTTACAAACTCTTTAAAAAGTATAACATAATTATAATTTTTCATTTTAAGGTATGGCTAATGCATTACCACAGCAAACACAACCTGGTTATTCAGCACCACAACAGTATATTGGAGGCCCACCACCTCCACAGCAACAGCAAGCCGGTCAGCAGCCACAGTATCAGCAGGGTGCACCACCTGGACAGATGGGAAACCCACAACAGCAGATGCCCCCACAAACACATGAAGCAGAACTTATATCATTTGACTGACATTAACTGTTGTGCAATAATTGTTGTTTGTATTTAATTATAGATTGTTACCTAGTAACATTACCTATTGGTGGTATTTCTTCATTTTTCAAATTTTATTAATGGAAGTTCACAGTAAATTATAATTGGAATGGTTTTCAGATTATTCATAATAGTGGATTTAAGAAGACAGGCATTTCAGTGGTAATCAAATTTTAATTAGATTATTTTTACATATTATGTGGTCAAATATTTCCTATAGTGACTTAAAAAATCTAGCCTATGATAATCTCTTGTTAATTTCTTGTGGTCATGTGATATGAAAAAGAAACATGTATTCAAAATATCGGGGTGGAAATCAAGAAAAAACTTACAGAGTATACCAGTAATTTTTGTGTGGAACTAAAACATTGGAATTACATGTGATTTATATCTGAACACGTGACTTTAATGAATCCATCATAAGGCAAAAATTAGGTTTACTTTTCGGGCAAGGATGTTTGAGACAGTGTGTCAGAATGTGAAAGTTGGATGTCTAATTTTAGTCAGATTTAAACCAAAGTGAAGCCTTATGGTAACTATAGAAAATAGGCTAGAAATCAGATTCTAGGTTTAATTGTTGAAAGGAAATTAAAGATTTATGGAAAAAATTCATGAAGGTATAAAGAGGTTTTGAAAGTACTTTTGTTATAGTTAAGGTACAGCTAAAACTATATTTGTAACAGGTTGTTTAAAATACATGTATAATGATTTTAAAAATGCAATCAATTTTGAATTTATTTAAACATATATATGTATTGGCCTTTACAACTTAAATTGATTCATCTGTAAGACCTTATATACATGTATACTTTAGAGTTTATAATATGCACTGTCTATAACAGTTACAGCCATTTGTACATCTGTCTGTTAAGCACATTTGTCCACATCAAAATTTGAAGTCTAGGTGTCATTTGATTCTGTTTTTCAATTAAAAAAAAGTCTGCATCAATCAAAGAAAGAAATAATGTTTTTGTTTGGACATTTTTCGGACAACACATCTTAAAGTATTATCATTAAACTTGTATTTGTACAGTATAATGACCATGCAAGGAATGCTGAAAATCTTTGTAATAATAAACTGATGCTGCAACTATCAAAATGTGAACTGTGTATAATGACCATGCAAGGAATGCTGAAAATCTTTGTAAGAAACAGCTGATGTTATGGCTATCAAAATGGGAATTGTGTTTAATGACCATGAAAGGCTTTGCAAGAAACAACTAATGTTGTGGCTATTAAAATGGGAACTGTGTATACTGACCATGCAAGGAACATTGAAAATCTTTGTAAGAAACAACAGATGTTTTGTCTGTTAAAACGAAAACTTATCTTTTGACATTTCGTGATATTCTTATATCTTTGAAAACTTGTTTAATTCTTGTGACAAGTGTTGCTGTAAATAATTCTAGCAGTTACATTGGGTGTTTATACTATTAATATTTGTGACTCTTCAAAGAAATATCTTGCATTGCCAGGGTACATATAACTGCTGGGGTACATAAACCCCACAAGACATTTACCGTAATGTAAAAGGGAAGTAATTTGCACAATGTGGAACTCTAGTTATGGTAAACAAACATGTATGCAAGACAAGCAGAATAAGAAATTGAAGTTAAGAAGACCAAATTGGTTGCTTTGAAGGGTGACAAAAAACATTATACAGGGTTTTAGCAGGTTACATGGCCCCATATACCCTGTAAAAGATTTATGTATCACAAGCCGTAAAACATGCCAAAACCCTGTATAACTTATAATATACGTGTATTATATACCAGGACCACAAGTATAGCTTGTTATCTGAACCAGACTGTATACATTGTATCAATCTTTTCTATATATTTTGTGACATTGTGATAATTGTACAAATTAGTATTGTTGTATTGTGAACAAATCTTTAATATATTAAATCTGAATCTATAATGTTAATAGATGGAGGAGTATTGTTAAGGAATAAAAATCCTATGCCAGACTTTTGACTGATTTTTTCTTCCATAAAAAAAAGGTTTTGGAAAATGTTCAGAAGCAAGCAAAAGGCATTATTAAATGCTGTATCACATATTCATTTAATATTGTATATTTCCTGTATATTTACATTTAATATTTATTTCATTATGAAATTGAAAGTAATCCACCAGCAAAGAAACTTTGATTTAAAACTCTTCAAATCTATCAGTTTCTAGTCAAGGTTGCTGAGGAAACTTTGGCCTATTTTGTCTGCATTTTTTTCTATACTACAAGTTTTAGATGAAAAATTAAAATACAATACCATGGTAACTTGGTTGAATGCTTGCTCTATAATAGGGTATCATGTAAGTAAAGTCTTGAGCGCCAGAGATTGGAGTCTTATGTCCAGTATTGGAGAAGATATGCCACAAATAACGGCTCACAGCTTTTTGCCATTAGGGCATAGCACAGGTATAAAATTCTACAATTCATTTATACCTGTTGCCATCAATATATATGTGGAACTTGTGGAATGTAATAAAGTAATGCAGTTTTACATCTCGGACAAGATTCTTTCTCTTATATGGAGGTAGTCATTTCTGGGATGGTGGACGAAACCGCTGTACCTGAAGAAATTCACCAGCCTTCTGCAACCAAACTGACAAACTTCCTCGCACTTGGATCAGCCTAAGTGGGATTTGAACCTAGGCAGAGAGAGAAATTGTGATCTGTATGTACACACCTTAGACCACCCAGCCACATAGGCCCTGCTTTTGAAGAACTTGATAACAACAGATAAATGTAAAGGTATAAAAACAAGACAAAAACAATACATACATAAAATAACATTTGTAAATTTAATGTGAATAAAATTGACCAGTTTTAACATGGGATCTCTACATGTATGTACCGGAAGCTATATAAATCCTGACACTGTCATGGTTGTTAAATACCTGTTATATAAAAGTGTTCATGTTTTTTGAAAAATAAGTACATGGTTATTAGCTGGCATGGCAACCTGAAAAACAAAAAGAAAATATAAAAAATAGAGGCATGGCAATCTGAAAAACAAAAAGAAAAAATAAATAGCGGTATTAACATTCCAATGTTGAAAAAATTCTGATTACATATGTATATAGAAGTTTGTTTGTTTAATGTACATGTATTGGTAAAAATTTAGCATCACCAGCTTATGATGCAAAAGGGCACTACCAAGTTGCTACAATTCTAAAGAGGTAACTACTCAAATGTTCATGGATAATTAGAATAAGAGGATGATGGATGAGTCTTTACAAGTAAAATCGTCTAATTTGAGACATATCCGCCTATTTTAAAACTAAAATCATGAAATAAAAAGATATTAAATTATTCATAAAAGTTTTGATAGCAAATGTTTTATATTAAATTAATGTGCAAAAATCTTGCCAAAATGTAAGCAAAGCTCACTTGTTAAAACCTACAATGCAGTCCGACCTAACATAGGCCACCTGGTTACCAGACTGAGTATAAAAGCAAAGATTTTTTATATTCTTTAGCTATTTTTGTTAGAACCTTTATTCAAAAGTCATCTGATCATGAAGGCCAATTTTGAAGATTCCTTAAGGGGAGGGAAGGCTTTAATAAAGTTTATAGACATGATTGATAAATATCTGACAGCAAGATGCCACTGTAACCCACAATGCGGAAGGACACAATTAAACTATGCTTTTACATACCGTGCTATTCAATTTCAATCCATTTTGCTCTGCCAACTTTTGTAAATCATCTACATCTCGTATTCCCCAACTGCTATCCCTATAATATATATTAAAACATAACTAATATTTATTTACTGGTATGTTTAAATCCAAGTGAAGACTACCAATATTCTGCTTACATAAAGACATTACCAGCAGTTCATGAAGTTGGCATATCTAATGTGACATGACAAATTTAAAACTCACATCAGAAAGACCTACATGCAGTCAGATGAAAATAAATCTTGGAAAAATTTCCAAGCATCACTGGTGAATGTCTAACCATATGTCAGGTCTACTAATTCAGTTTTAGAGGAGGTGGGTTTCAGTATATAGAGCGTACAAGTCTCATCAGAAGTTAGAATTTAGTGCTCTTAAAATTAATCATTTGGTGTAAATCACACCTACTTTATTTCTTTGCACTTGGAAAAACTTCACTCGAAACAATTCTCAAAATTTCAGAAAAAATTCCAACTTACTTATTAAAATTTAGTCTGCATATAAAAATAAAGTAAAACTTTACAAATTTATTTTTAACATTAATTTTCACATAAAACTTATATTTTCATAAAACGACACTATATTTCTATATTAGCTAAGCTGTATTGATTCTTCTTTAAACTTTGGACAATACTGAACTACGGTAACACTGGTATTACTTACCTTTGTTTAAGTGACTGGTCAAACTGGACATTGCTTTCAGGACTGAGTTGACCATGAAATGCATATGGCTGTAAAAAAAATAAGTGTCTCTAAACTCTAATCAGAAATAATAAATCTGTGTTTTTTCTAAGTAAAAAGGACATTATTTATTTTAATTGTTCTGAGACTGCATAGTGATATTTGAAAAAGTTGGCTCTAATATACCTGAATTGCTTATTCAGTTTAAATTTTATATTACTAATACTTTACTAAGAAAAATTCTAAACAAGATCCTTATGAAAAAATATTACAAGGTCAAATTTGACCTTAGAAAGAGGTAAAATGCCCAGGATTTGAAACTCATTTGCATATTTTCTTCAACAAAGTTTTCAATGGGCTTCCATTCCATACCAAACTATGGCAAGTGGCGTTTCTTGCACTAGGGTCTATCTCAAATGAATTGGAATCCCATTTGGGGTAGATCGTAGTGCCAGAAACATAGCTTGCCAAAGGTTGGTGGTTTGCATTGGGCGCTCTAGTTCCCTCCAACATCCCAGAACTGACTGCCTCAATGTTAGTAAAAAATTCTTAACTGGGCATTATAATCACAATTATTCCACTCTATTACTTCTATTTCCCCATATTTAGGTTTCCACAAATTTGGAATTGTAAATAGTAGCAAAATTGGGAATACTTAGCAAACTATAGCCCTTTTTCACAATTTAGCTAAAACTGGTTACGTTTTTAAAGAATTTCTCAGAAATGAGAAGTAATGATAAAATTGAAAGTAGGAATGCATACAAAGCACATACATGAGCCACATGTATCAGATATTTATAATAACACATACCCCATATGTAAATAGTCTACCATTTGGTTTCAACAGGAATCCAGCTGCTTTAAATAAACCCTTAAAAATAAAATTATTTTAACTAAAGTTACCATTTACAATTCACATAATATTATTACATGTATTATGTACCTATGTTAAAATTAAAACGCTACATTGTCATAACTATTTAAAGGTATGTTATATGAGCCTATTATATTATCCAGTAAGGCTGTTTTCTATAACAGTTTCAGGGGTGTGAAATCGCTAAGGACAGTACTGTTCCTTCCTTGAATGGAACACCAGTCCATCACCATGTAAACCCTTGTCATTCCTGCTGGTACCCATGTATTTATCAGATAAGCAGACAGGACCAAATCATTTATCCTTGTTGGGACTCAAATCCATGACCCTGGAATCATGATTCTGCAATCTTGACCATTTCTCACACATTATACAAGTCTTTTGTAAAATCATTAATTTTTAATACATTTGTGAATCTCAAACACCATATGGTAGTATGGAATCCAGAATCCCCTGTTAAAACTGTAATCTGCTCAGATACAAAATTCTGATCATAGTGATATAAAAAAATTTTTTTAATCCAAAGAAAAATAATTTCTCTAAAAAAATTTTTAATCCAAAGAAAAAATAATTTCTCTAAACACACCCACACATGTAGTACATCATTCATATGACATACACAGCCATAAAACTTATGTTTCAATCCCAGGTAGCTTACCACCACATACACACACTATACATATATATATTCACATACCACAGATGTGGCCCAGGGTGATATATGAACCATATTTGCATTATACATGATATCACATGACCCTTTGGCCAGTTCTTTACAGTTCCATGTCTCTATTGGCTGTGTTATATCAATCTTCAGAGGTGGTAGGACATTCTGCAACTTATACTCTGTTGTGTATGCTGTAATGCTAAAATATATTTGTATATTTGTTAATGGTGAAAATGACACAAACTGGCAACCAGGCATTGTATCTATTCTTGCTGTGTAACAACTTTTGCCATCCCCATTAGACCTATAGGGTACTTCAATTAAATAAATCAGTGTTTATTCTAGAAAGGGCCATTTATTCCTTCCTGTTTGAAATAGTCAAATGACCACATGCACTGTTAAGGCCTTATTGAGCCATATTGAACATAACACAAATACAAAAATGTTGATGTTTTAGTGTTATAGAAAATAGGTACACCACCAATGGGTATGATAGATTAATTAAACATTAAATTTGCACCCAAAAATTGCAACTTAAATTAACAAAATAAAAATTTTTTTAAATTCTGTATATATATATCTGTCATAAAGAACTGAAGATATTGAAGCGGTCTTTGTAGCTGTGGGTAAGTTGGTACAGCATTTACCTATACCTAACTAAAGTGTTGAAGGTTATGGGATGCCCTAGTACGGCAAGGTGTGTTACAAGATGAGTGGTTATACACATGTCATGCATGTAAGGCATGTAAGGCAGTATGAAGCCCGAGAGAGAGAGAGAGAGAGAGTGTAAAAAATGTTTTTTTTATCAACTAAATTTTTTATCCTAATACATGTACACTAAAATCAATGGCCAGATGAAAAAGCCTCTCAATTGAACTTGCATGATCATTTTAATTCATATTTGAATAAATCAATAATGAATAATGAACGCCTTGATGATGAAAACATACATTATTTCTTAAATTATGAATACCTTTTCAGACAGTTGTCTTCAGTTTCACTTGGCTGCCATTTTAAATTCTGGAAATATTTTGAAAAATGAGTGACATGTTGTCCAGAACCAGAGGCAATCTCTAAGACAAGCCCACTGGTGTCAGCTGGTATATTATCTTGTAAAACTTTAAGGATAGGATCTTTGTTGCGATCTGCTGATGGATAATTTAACATGATTGGACGACTGTTTCTTAGAATCTGAAAAATATTAACCAGCCAGCTGTTAAAGTGAACAAATGAAACAACAAAACAAATAAGACACTGAAGACAAAATTCAAGTAAAAAAGGACAGACCTTTAGTAAAGAAAGATGCAGAAAAGAAGACAAAAGTTTTAATTCAGAAAAACAATACTAATAGAAAAGCAAAGCTATAATAAATAAAGTAATTAGTTTACAGTAAATTAAAAAATAAAATAAAAAGAGAAACAGCTAATAAGTGAAATAGTCAAAGGAGAAGGTAGGAATGAACAAAGTTTAAATAAATTAGAGGAATTTCCAAATTGTCTATGTTAACTTTTTGTTGTACTGTTAATATAAACACTAAGAAGTATATACAGTTAACTATAGTCCTCTGATTTCAGTGTTAGCTTAATGAAAATCACACCTGACCTGGTCTTTTACCTGAACTTTAAACCTTCTACAAAGCCATCTCAACATGTGTCTGTGTTTACACGGTCAAAGGGGACATAATCGCGTCAGAAAACTGACCGGATTATCTCCTCTTTGACCACAGATTTAAATTTTAACGAAACACTTTAACAAAATATATTTTATATATTCTTTAAATTAATGCAAATATTTTCATCTAAAACTGTTAAAAGATTTCAAATGTATTATTCTAAAGAAAATGACCGATTTAATTAACCGCATTAAGTCTAGCTTGATATTGATATAAATGTACCGTTCTAAATGTGACGTTTCATCACACGGTTTCATATTTATTACATGTTCTGGGTGGACCTTTCATGGTATTATTTGAGGTTTTTATATTCACTATCACCACTCAGTCGTGTTTTCCCCTTTCCTTTGATTCTGTACGCATCATTTTCATTTCCACGGGATGCGGTTCTGCAGCAGTAAAAAATCGGGCCATTCCCAAAAACCTATGCCTAGGGACTCTATAAAAGTAATTGGAAATATTAGCCATGACATTTTGTCGCGACAATATTCAATAAACATTCAAAGTCGGGACGTTTACAACCATTGGTCAATGCGTACATTGTTTTCTAATCAATTCATTCCTGGCTGTTCCTGGTTGTCATATATCGTGTACGTTTTCGACTACAAATTTGTAAATCTGTGTTCTGTTAAAATAAAAAAAAACGTTAAAAACATTTCGGTTTCTGATAATACAATCAAGAATACGTACGAGACAACAAACAAACGAAACAAGAAATCAAGACAAGACCAACTTTTTAACGTCCTACTTCAGACGGGTCCTTAATCTAAATGATAGAGCGGTATCCAGTGATGTGGTTAAGTTCTTGTGGGAAGAACCTATTTAGCTATAAGGTAGTAAAAATTGCCGACTTGAAAAAAAAACAACCACTTAAACAGCACGCACAATGTTTTTACATCAAATCACACGAAATCCACCAGACTGTAAAGGCAAACAAAAATGAACGGTCACAAAAAGCTGAAAAGTTGCTAGTGTGACATAAAACAACATTCAGCTAACCAAACAGACAGGCTGTTGTCCCTAGTGATGTGAACAAGCTATCGGCAAGTAATGGAATGACATCAAACATATGTTAACAAAAATGGTTAACAACTGAAATTTGATGTTCAAAATGGAAATAGCTGATAGAAGCGACACAAAGCAGCAAGGCAAATTTGACTCTTGACGTTCAAAATCGAAACAGAAGCGACAAAAAGCAGCAAGGCAAATATGACGCTTAATGTTCAAAATGGAAACAGAAGCGACACAAAGCTGCAAGGCAAATATGACGCTTGCTGTTCAAAATGAAAACAGAAGCGACACAAAGCTGCAAGGCAAACATGACGCTTGATGTTCAAGGCAAATATGACGCTTGATGTTAAAAATGAAAACGGAAGCGACACAAAGCTGCAAGGCAAATATGACGCTTGATGTTCAAAATGGAAACAGAAGCGACACAAAGCTGCAAGGCAAATATGACGCTTGGTGTTCAAGGCAAACATGACGCTTGATGTTCAAGGCAAATATGACGCTTGATGTTCAAAATGGAAACAGAAGCAACACAAAGCTGCAAGGCAAATATGACGCTTGATGTTCAAAATGGAAACAGAAGCGACACAAAGCTTCAAGGCAAATATGACGCTTGATGTTCAAGGCAAATATGACGCTTGATGTTAAAAATGGAAACAGAAGCGACAAAAAGCAGCAAGGCAAATATGACGCTTAATGTTCAAAATGGAAACAGAAGCGACACAAAGCTGCAAGGCAAATATGACGCTTGCTGTTCAAAATGAAAACAGAAGCGACACAAAGCTGCAAGGCAAACATGACGCTTGATGTTCAAGGCAAATATGACGCTTGATGTTAAAAATGAAAACAGAAGCGACACAAAGCTGCAAGGCAAATATGACGCTTGAGTTCAAAATGGAAACAGAAGCGACACAAAGCTGCAAGGCAAATATGACGCTTGGTGTTCAAGGCAAACATGACGCTTGATGTTCAAGGCAAATATGACGCTTGATGTTCAAAATGGAAACAGAAGCGACACAAAGCTGCAAGGCAAATATGACGCTTGGTGTTCAAGGCAAACATGACGCTTGATGTTCAAGGCAAATATGACGCTTGCTGTTCAAAATGAAAACAGAAGCGACACAAAGCTGCAAGGCAAATATGACGCTTGATGTTCAAAATGGAAACAGAAGCGACACAAAGCTGCAAGGCAAATATGACGCTTGGTGTTCAAGGCAAACATGACGCTTGATGTTCAAGGCAAATATGACGCTTGATGTTCAAAATGGAAACAGAAGCGACACAAAGCTGCAAGGCAAATATGACGCTTGGTGTTCAAGGCAAACATGACGCTTGATGTTCAAGGCAAATATGACGCTTGCTGTTCAAAATGAAAACAGAAGCGACACAAAGCTGCAAGGCAAATATGACGCTTGATGTTCAAAATGGAAACAGAAGCGACACAAAGCTGCAAGGCAAATATGACGCTTGGTGTTCAAGGCAAACATGACGCTTGATGTTCAAGGCAAATATGACGCTTGATGTTCAAAATGGAAACAGAAGCGACACAAAGCTGCAAGGCAAATATGACGCTTGGTGTTCAAGGCAAACATGACGCTTGATGTTCAAGGCAAATATGACGCTTGATGTTCAAAATGGAAACAGACGCGACACAAAGCTTCAAGGCAAATATGACGCTTGATGTTCAAGGCAAATATGACGCTTGATGTTAAAAATGGAAACAGAAGCGACAAAAAGCAGCAAGGCAAATATGACGCATGATGTTCAAGGCAAATATGACGCTTGGTGTTTAAAATGGAAACAGGGTATCAAAAGCAGCGAGGCAAAAGTGACGCTTTAAAGGGTAGCAAGGCAAATATGACGCTTGAAGTTCAAAATGGTAAGTAGATACCAAAGACAGCAAGGCCAATTTGACGCTTGATATTAAAAAAGGCAACAAGTTTACAAAAGACAGCTCGGCAAATATGACACTTGGTTTTAGAATGGAAAGTAGATAACAAAAGGCAGCAAGGCAAATATAACGCTTGATGATCAAAGAAAACATGACGCTTGATGTTCAAAATGGAAAGTAGACCACAAAAGGTAGCAAGGCCAATATGACGCTTGGTGTTCAAAATGGATAGATAACAAAAGGCAGCAAGGCAAATATGACGCTTAATGTTCAAAAAGAAAACAAGTAAACAAAAGACAGCAAGGCAAATATGACGCTTGTTGTTCAAAATGGACAGTAGATAACAAAAGGCAGCAAGGCAAATATGACGCTTGATGTTCAAGACAAATATGATGCTTGATGTTCAAAATGAAAAAAGAAGCGACAAAAAGCAGCAAGGCAAATATGACGCTTGATGTTCAAGGAAAATATGACGTTTGATGCTCAAGGCAAATATGACGCCTGATGTTCGAAATGGAAACAGAAGCGACAAAAAGCAGCAAGGCAAATATGACGCTTGATGCTCAAGGCAAATATGACGCCTGATGTTCAAAATGGAAACAAGTTACCAAAGGCAGCAAGGCAAATATGACGCTTGATGTTCAAAATGGAAACAAGGTACCAAAGGCAGCAAGGCAAATGTGACGCTTGATGTTCAAGGCAAATATGACGCTTGATGTTCAAAATGAAAACAAGTTAACAAAAAGTAGCAGGACAACTATGACGCTTAATATTCAAGATTGAAACAAGTTAACAAAAGGCAGTAAGGCAAATATGGCGCTTGATGTTTAAGGCAAATATGACGCTTGGTTTTCAAAATTGAAAGTAGCAAGACAAATATGACACTTGATGTTAAAAGGAAAACAACTTAACAAAAGGCAGGAAAACAAATAGGACGTTTGATGTTCAAAATGGAAACAACAGTTAATAGGCTGACCCATCTTTGATAAGCAGCTGTTATCTTTAGTAAAAATATCAATTGTTTACGTTGATATGTACATGTATATAATTTTTACTATCTCTTTAATTCATGTAAGCGCCGCTGGTGTAGTGGTATCATGCAAGATTCCCATTCTTGCGACCCGGGTTCGATTCCCGGGCGGCGCAACTTTTTTCAACATTTCATAGAAAGTAATAATGGTGTTCATCAAGCGTCAGATTTGCAATGCTGCTTTTTTATAACTTTTGTTTCCACATAATCAAGCAATACGTATGCTTTCCACTTTCCAGTTTATGACGCGTCACGTTTGCTGTGTTGTTTTTCACTTGTCTTGTTCATTTAATCGAGCACTTTGTTTGTTGTGCTGTTTTTATGTCTTTTTCATTCCATCAAGTGTCACAGTTCAGTAACGTAGCGTGCATATAAGCCAATAATCCGATGCTGGCACATAATTCCTTGATAAAAAATATAAAAAAATAATTTAGTCTCTCATTATGAACAAATGAAAATAAAATATAAAATATTGCGAAAATAAAACAATGATTTTTTTTTCAAAATTATGTAAAACAGAAAATTTCGTCTCGCTCCTAGTCTAGTAGTTATCAGTTATAAGCCAATGTGTTCGTCTAACTAAGATGATAAGCCTTGTGCATTTTTCTGGGATGCATATGAGCCCAAATACCCAGATTCAGTTCAAATTACTATTGAAGATATTAAGAATAAAAACGTTAAACCAGACTTCAGGGTAAATAACTTTAGTTTCCCAAAAAGGTGATTTAAACTTTAATCCGAGACCCTATATGAAATCAGAACAGAATAAAATAGAATAATAGAAGGTGGACAGGTTGATCGAGTTGTGGAAACCTCGGTCAAACCAGGTGTAGACCACGCTCGAAGTTGCTTTACTTCTTGTTAAGCGGGACATTATTCCGAATGAGCTAACAGTTAATCAAAAATTCATAGACTCAGTAGAAATTATCGATGGAGTTTTTGCTTCACACATTACACCAGAGAGCAAGATTGATTGATTAAATAAAATTTTACGTCCAAGTGAAGAATGTTTCACTTTTAATAAATACCGAGACGTCACCAGCTGTAGGTGAAGTGACAGAAATTTTGACCTCAGTACAGTGCGCTCAGGGCAATATGCAAGTAACGTTCTTTAACGTTGCAGCACTAGTCACCGTGAGACGGGAATCGGTTTTAATTTCTCGTCCAAAACGTTCATAACGCTTCACGTTTGTTGTGCTGTTTTTTGTCCGGGCACATGTTTCTATTTCACTAAGAATTACGTTTGTTGTGCTGCCTTTTTTCCGGGCACCTGTTTCCGATTTCATAACGCTTCACGTTTTTTGTGCTGTTTTTTGTCCGGGCACATGTTTCCGTTTCATCAAGGCATATTAATATTTGTTGTTCAGCATATTTCCGTTTCATCTAACGCCACATTTATATTTTTCGATAACTTCACATTTCCATTGCATCTCATTGAGTGTAGCGACATTCGCTGATGCTTTTTTTATCACTTACTTAGCCATAGTTTATTCACAATTGCCAAAATGAAGAATTTTAAAATTTAAAGTTGGAGGGAAAAATTGCGCCGCCCGGGAATCGAACCCGGGTCGCAAGAATGGGAATCTTGCATGATACCACTACACCAGCGGCGCTTACGTCAAAATCTTTGACAATTAAATTTAAATACATAATTTCTAAATACCCATTTTAAAGTGTACGTAAATTTAATTTTATGTTTTTTTATTTACTAAATGATAGTATCGAACACAATCTTTGTTGATTTGTATCAATTTAAGGATTTGAACACAGTCGTAATCAGGCTAAAAACCTCTTTCAGTCCGTTTCTAGGTCACCTTCCACATGGCGACTATGCGCAAAACAGGTGCGCACTAAGTCATGTGTATAGCAAGGGATGTATGCATTGTCGAAAGGACCGATCAAAATTGCTGCAACTACCCGCAGAGGTGAGTTATTTTCCCATTTTCTTTCTGTGTATGAAACGTACGAGGGTTGATGAATTGCTGTTTTAAAGGAAATTTTCCAGAGAATCTGAATAATATTTTATCTTTACGATTTTAGGTTTTCCAACTCAACTGGACAACCTTGAAAATAGGGACACGGAGAAGAACGGCGGCGGTCCTTCAAATATGAGGTTTGTAATAAAAAATGTCGTATGCTGGCAGTGAAAATGGGAATTCGCTGTGTTTTTATTACTTTTGGTCTTTGAAATTTTGCTTTTAGAGGCTTTATAATGAAGCAGAAAACGATTACATGCCCGTGCACGCTAATCTAAGTTGTTTTGTAAGAGAATTTGTTTATTGCGTAGAAAATCAGCTGTTTATCTGTTCGCTGGCAGCTTGCCAGTGTGAGAGTGCAGTATTAATTGTCTGGTATTTAGAGTCAAGATCAGAAAAAGGTTACACAAATAATCGCTTATTTCTGAAATACCTGATGCAATACAGAACGCACATGGTCGGGGTTAACCATTATATAAACTCACCTTTGTTATCATTGTGTGTAATTTTGAATTGTCTCCCTTGGGCCATATCGTGTTGATTGTATTGAACGACTAGAAAGAGGATTAACTTCATTAAGAATTTGTTTAAACAGCATGACATCTTATTCAAATCTTGATTTTGAGCATCTTACTTCAATAAATCGAGGATATTGTAATATATCTGATATATCAATCACTCCACAGGCACAGGGGCCAGTTTCATAACATTTAAGAAAACATATCCACGAGTACATAAAAAAGAATACTTATGAGTATTTTTTAAATTTTATCATAAAACTGGTCCCTGTGTATCACTCGGTTATTGGTTTGAAAAATGGAAGGGAAAGTAAAGATTTGATTAGCTGAGCTGTCATATTTTTTACCCAATTCTTAAATACTAAGAGTGAAAAAGTAGTTATGAAAGTAAAGGTTGTCTTTCTCACTGTAATATATGCTTGTTTCAAACTTTTATATCACCATGTTTTTAATTTTCAAAACACAATTATACATTTACATGTATTTTACGACTTTAATCTTTCAGCTCTCCAAAGCCTATTTTTAATCACAACCATGTGAATGGAAAGCGGGGTGGTCTCTCCAGACCAAACAGTATACCAAATGATACCTTGCCACCTCAGCATGATGAAATTGTCAGATATTTAATGGAATGTAAGTAACACAAAGTTGTTTCAGGGGCTTAGTGTGTCAATATATATAATGGTCCATGACTCGCATGTGTTATTTACTTTATTTCAATAGTTTTAATAGTATTTATACAATTTTATCTGAAGTCAGAATTTTGAACTATTAAACATAAGCTATGAAGATCTTTTGTTTGACGTGAGTTTTCATCCAGTGTAAATATGGTAAATGATAAATTCAATCTGATGTGTCAGAAGTCTTGTCAAGTGTGCCCGATTCATTCATTATTTTTAAATTAACATTTTGTGTTAATGTGTCATTTAAACAGGGATTGCTTACCTTTCTGGAACACCTGGCCTCGCTCCCCTGGTGGAAGTTCACATCTTTAACAATTTGCCAGTTTTAAAGTTTTAACATTGCTTTGGAATTGTGATTTGGACATGGATTGGTGTGTTTGTTTTTTATTAAACTTGATTCTGTCAAAAATTGAAAATATCTGATCATTTATACAATAACCTACAGTTTGTAAATTAAGCTGAACTTAGTCATAAGATAATGTTTGTTTCTGTCATCTTTTCAGCATGGAATAAAGTTCGTAGAGAGTTAGACATGTCTTCACAGAGGCAGACTGAAGGTAATCCTAGCAGAAGCTGTACCATTGTTTTGAAAAAAAGTCAAATGCTGCAAAGAATACTTTACAAAAAATGAAAAGATGTTAAGCCAAACAGTCTAGAAATTGTTTCTGCCTGCATGCATTACTTTTTATTTCGCAGATTCTGCAGAATTTTGAACTATTGAAGTTTAATTTGAGCAACATGTCAGACATTATGTATTTCAATTTTGTGTTGACTCGTCTTAAATAATGAAATTATTTCTAAAAAAGACACTTGTTAAATTGAAGATGTGATGATAGATAAGTGATATCTTGCAGCAGTTATGATAAATAATGTTGTTTTATTTAATTTTAGGTGGACCAATAGTATACAGAGATAAAAATCCTAATCCAGTACTTTCAAGTAAGTACAGTTGTGCTCAAGTAGCTTGTTACTAGTGGTAAGAAGGCCTTGGGATCTTCATTGAAGATTTGACTATGACTTGCTAGATGAACATCACAAATAAAACTATTGATAAAGTTCTTTGAATTTTCTACTCTTGCTGTTGTGTGTGTCTACAGTAAATACTCGGTTACATGAAAGAATTGACATTTTAATGTACAAAAGTACATTGTTTTTTGGGGGAAGGGTAAGATGTTAATCCATTAGTATATTAAAATTCCCATCCCCACTATATACTTAATGTCGGTGTAGATTTTAACAGCTTGTTACAGTTTGAAATACAAGTGTATGGTACTGATGCTCCCAGTTATTACTACAACAGTCTGATATCTTCATGGGAATTAACATATTAGGCACTTGACTTCATGAATAATTTATCTATTCAGCTTTTTATGCTATGTTCTTGAGAGACTTAATTTCCCATTCCAAGTGTCATTTGTAAATCCTATGATATTTCTGATATATCAATATGTATGCATGTATAAAGCAAAGCTTATGTCATACTGGTAGTTATCATGACGATTAATCAAAGGTTTTAAGAGTTGGTAGAGATTTTCACTAGAGAAATTTGGGGGTTAATATTGGGTCCCATATTCAATGTATGTTTGAACGTTTTTCCATTGGAAAAATTCCTTGATTTGTTTGATCTTTACATAATTGTCATTTATTTGTACTTTCATACTGGTATCTCCCAGATTCCAAAATCTCTTACCCCAATCCTGTCCCAATCCAAAAAAGGTGGGGGAGGGATCCTGTTTGATTAAAAAAATTGAAGGATAAATGCTTTTTTGGCTTGGACTAGATATGTAGTATAAATACACATTTTGTAACTTTAAGCATTTAAATTGAGTGATATTTGTTTTACATTTTCATTGTAGATTTTAAGCCTTTTGATTTAGAAGATCACTGGGGACAGAGAACCCTAAAGAAGTTAACAAGCTGAAAAAGAGTGTTTTTTAACTGTATTTGTGCCATAGGTCTTTCAAATTGATCATTTTATTGTTTGTCAAACACAAGTGTGGTTGGCATTGATCATCATCAGTTTTAGTCTTCTCATTTTTGTGAACTTTTTTTTTGTTGTATTATGTCTATTGATAAAACTTTTATCAAAAAATAAAAATGACTATAAATAAATAATACACAGTACTGATATGTACACAATATAAAGGGTTTTTGTCATGTTTTATTATACCTCTGCCTCGAAGAAGAGGGGGGTTATACTGGTTTACTTGACTTTAAGTCCATCCGAAACAAAAGAAAATTGGTAAGGGTTTTCTCAGTAACTACCTAACACAGACACTTGAAATTTCGCAAATTATGCAAGTTCAGTATGAGGTCCCATGCTGCAAGTACCAATTTCACGGCTGCCAGACATCTACTTCCTGTTTACTGACTTAATTCATTTTTCGACATATAGGGTCAATGTTTGAAGTTAAAAACAGGGTTTACTAAGTAAACTCACAGATTTCTTGTTTGACCAGAACTTGTTACAACTGTCCTACAGTCCACAGTTTCACAATGATTTATTTCTCAACTAAGATTTTCCTTAATATAAATCTAGCAAAATCTAAATCTTAATCATTTTGTTTTATTTATCGAGATATTCTGTTTAAGGCATCAATTAGAATATCACTTAAGGCAATAACATATGTATTCTAGTTGTGTTGAAAAAAAATATTTGGAGTTTTATAAATTGTTGCCAAAATAAGCAAAATTTAAGTTGAAAGAAAAATCTTAGTTAAGCAATGATTATGCAACTAGGGCCAGGTCTGAAAGGACAAGATCAAACTAGAACTATAAACATGAAGCAGACTTGTATCCTCCACACAGATTTTGTCATTGGGCCATCGAACCCTAAATCTATCATAACGAAGGTACACGGGTGATGTCGGTGTGTAGCAGATTAACAGTGTTCAAGTTTGACAACCGAATTAACAAATTTTAGTCCACATAAACACTTAACTGCTTATGAAAACTTCAAGAGTGAGTTTTGAAAGTGAAATGAGACAGGACATGGTCAGATCGTTTCCTGATTTCCCTAACTTAGTCTTGTAATCGAGTTTTTTTATACTCTGCAGTGTCATTTTAACAAGATACATTGACACATCGGACGTCCTGTGCGAGTCGCAACACAACCTAAGCAAGAAGGAATTGGTCATCTGGCAGCCGTATTGTATTATACCAGTACGTGAGGTGAACAAATTAATGTCGCAGAGTACAGGTTTAAAAAAAACTTAAGAGGTTGGCAGATAAGGACTAGCATTATCATCTCAAAAATGCAGATTACAAAAGCTGTCCACCTGTCTTTCAAATGCTTTACTGAGATTTTACTGTGTACCTGTAATGGCACCTGTAAGCGTTGGAACCAGTTATTCACAAACCATGCTAAACAACCAAAGAGCACGTGGCGCAAGCTGATGTCCGTAACAGACTGCATTTATGGTCCCGTGATTTAAGAGGTTCGCCGAGACGGACCCCGACACAAGTGCATCTAGTATGTAAGTAAACAAATGCCTTTCGGGATGCACTACTTTTCCCTGCAGACACATGCCTGTTTTGCGAAAAAGGAAACCATTACAATCAATGGTAACAAACAAGGTTTGACGAAATGTCACAAAGTGCTGATAAGAATCCATAAAAAATGAAAATGATATTGCTCTTTTGGGAGAATCCAGCTGACAAGATTGGGTTACACATTACCATAATCACCGTCGTCGACTGTACATACAAGTACGTAGTTATTGACACGTTTTGCATGAAGTTTCCGAGCCCAGAAAGTTACGAGTAGCTCACATGTGACAAATGTGCCTTTCTACGTATATATGACTTGAAACGCGTAGTTATTGGATACGATGTAGAGCGTTTGGCAACGCTTAAAGAGAATATTTTATGGAAATTTAAGATAAAGCAGTTCTTGTGTCACCCTGAAAAATTCAGTTCCACTAGCTGAATACGGTAGTTATTGCAGATGTTCATGGGTTGATCGCAACAGAGACATATATGTCTCTGATCGCAATGAATAGGTTTTAAGACGAAAAGACACAATTTTAAAAAAGGAAACTATTAAGTTAAAAAAGGGAATTTTGAAAACGTTTTCTTTATTTCGCCTATAAGTTTTGTTCGGAATTTTTTTTTCTCTTTAATGCATAGCACTAGCATGCGGGAATTGGCATTAATTCTGCGGGAGCATGCCGCCAGATCTTATGCTCTCACATCATACATTCCCTTACTAAAATCCTGGACCCTTGTTTGAAAATATACTTCTGGTAATTTTAGAGTAGTTAAACACAGGGTCAAAAGCGAGTAATTCTTTTACGTCACGTGCAAAGTCGGATGAAACCCAAATTAATGCTTGTCGTTATTGAATCCATAATTATATTTTGAATCACTCGAAAATTCTAACATAACGGGATGTTTAGAAACATTCTATATGTAATGAGACCAATTACAAGACTGGACCTTCATCGCCATCATGCCGATTATGGGATATAACAGCACTCCCACATGCGCGTTGTCATAATGGGGATGGGGATAGTTTAACAGTAAAATGTGTCACATTTGTCCACTGAAAAAAGGAGGTGCACATCTTTGATAAAGATAGTTAAAATGTTATATAAAGCATGCCTACCTTTATAAACTTTGACTTGTAGACAGTTACACAACATATTATACAACTCTGCCGTCGCTGAAAAAGCCCAGTTCAATGATGCAAGTCCAATGTAGTTTTTTATTTTTCATTTATTTATTTATTTTTTATTCATTCATTTATATTTATTTATTTATTTATTTATTTATTTATTTATTTATTTATTTATTTATTTATTTTTAGTTTCTTATTGCCTAAAATAGGAGGTGCACATATATATATACAAGGCACAATTCATAATTGAACGTTTTTAAACAGATTGACTTTTAAAAGATCATTACACAAATAATGCACACCCCATTGCATATATTGCTGAAAACTGTGTGATGCAAAATTCAGGCATAGAAAACCTGTAGCAAACTGTGACTTGTTCAAAATACGAGGTTTTTGTTTTACATAGAAACGCTTTGTAGTTTATGGGATATAACAGCACTCCCACATGCGCGTTGTCATAATGGAGATGGGGATGGTTTAACAGTAAAATGTGTCACATTTGTCCACTGAAAAAAGGAGGTGCACATCTTTGATAAAGATAGTTAAAATGTTATATAAAGCATGCCTACCTTTATAAACTTTGACTTGTAGACAGTTACACAACATATTATGCAACTCTGCCGTCGCTGAAAAAGCCCAGTTCAATGATGCAAGTCCAATGTAGTTTTTTATTTTTCATTTATTTATTTATTTATTTATTTATTTTTTATTCATTCATTTATATTTATTTATTTATTTATTTATTTATTTATTTATTTATTTATTTATTTATTTATTTATAGTTTTCTAATTGCCTAAAATAGGAGGTGCACATATATATATACAAGGCACAATTCATAATTGAACGTTTTTTTTGAACATAATTAAACAGATTGACTTTTAAAAGATCATTACACAAATAATGCACACCCCATTGCATATATTGCTGAAAACTGTGTGATGCAAAATTCAGGCATAGAAAAACCTGTAGCAAACTGCGACTTGTTCAAAATTCGAGGTTTTTGTTAAACATAGAAACGCTTTGTAGTTTAAAAACTATAACTTTAACACATTCAATGGGACTTGCAGATTACACATTTTAGTATGTACTAGTATAGTAGGTAAATGCCGACGTGGAGGATAGAGTCGTGTGGCAATTCAACCTGCTTTCACTGTCAGCGATGTACATAAAAATAGAAAAACATGGCCAGGTAAAAGAATTGTTGTTGTTGTTTTGTTTGTTTTTTTTTTTTGGTCAAGTCTTATGTATGTGCATACTTTCAATAACCTAATAGGCGAGTGTGAATTGTTTAAAATTATCTCCCTTGATTAAGTTATTTAGAATGTTTACTACACTTCTAAACAAATTTGATTACAATAAAGAACAGGTATTTCAAATTATTTGTTATTAAATAAACACAATAATGTTTCATATAGTGATTAAAACGAATAAAAAGAAAAATAATAATTTTATTTATAAAAATTGATTTAATTACGTAAAACACCTTAATATCGACACTATTATATTCTATATAAATACACTTTATATGTTGAAGTGTCGACGACCTGAACCCATAGGTCTATATATCAAAATGATAATTCTGTACTGCCTGTTCCATACGGGACAAATGGCATTAAATACAACTGAAAACAACAATAATACTCCTATCACTTACTGAATTTTCTCACGTTGGAGATGTATGTTTAACTTTACTTCTGCGTTTTCTAATGTAGGAGGTGTGTTCAATTTAACTTTCAGTTTTTGTATTTTATAATACAACTTTGTACAACGAAGTAGGCTGCTTGCAAATAAATTGTTGACTCAGGGATATTGCAAGCCTAGGCTTATCAAGGCCCTCAAAAAGTTTTATGGCCGTCATCACAGTATTGTTGATAAGTTTGATGTCTCTGTGTCCAGGATTGCCTTGGATATATTTGACGTCTCATAGTTCCATGTTCCTTTCACACAATTTTGATTACACACGTGGCGGGTGTAGCTAGCTAAACAGGAGGTGCTTACCCTTCCGGAGCACCCGGCCTCACTTCCCTGGCGGAAGTTCACGTGTCTAACCTAACTTGTCAGTTCCAAAGTTTTTACTTTGCTTCTGGATTGTGATTCGGAAATGGATTATTTTTGATTGTAGCAAACTGTGACTTGTTCAAAATACGAGGTTTTTGTAAAACATAGAAACGCTTTGTAGTTTGAAAACAATAACTTTAACACATTCAATGGAACTTGCAGATTACACATTTTAGTATGTACACCAAGTAGTACTTAGTAAACGTAACAGCTAGTAGTAGGTAAATGCCGACGTAGAGGATAGGGTCTGTGGCAATTCAACCTGCTTTCACTGTCAGCGATGTACATAAAAATAGAACAACATGGCCAGGTAAAAGAATTGTTGTTGTTTTGTTTTTGTTTTTTGTTTTTTTTTTGTCAAGTCTTATGTATGTGCACTAATAGGCGAGATAGGCGAGTGTGAATTGTTTAAATTATCTCCCTTGATTAAGTTATTTAGAATGTTTACTACATTTCTAAACAAATTTGATTACAATAAAGAACAGGTATTTTAAATTATTTGTTATTAAATAAACACAATAATGTTTCATATGGTGATTAAAACGAATAAAAAGAAAAATAATAATTTTATTTATAAAAATTGATTTAATTACGTAAAACACCTTAATATCGACACTATTATATTCTATATAAATACACTTTATATGTTGAAGTGTCGACGACCTGAACCCATAGGTCTATATATCAAAATGATAATTCTGTACTGCCTGTTCCATACGGGACAAACGGCATTAAATACAATTGAAAACAATAATACTCCTAACTTACTGAATTCTCTCACGTTGGAGATGTATGTTTAACTTTACTTCTGCGTTTTCTAATGTAGGAGGTGTGTTCAATTTAACTTTCATTTTTGTATTTTATAATACAACTTTGTACAACGAAGTAGGCTGCTTGCAAATAAATTGTTGACTCAGGGATATTGCAAGCCTAGGCTTATCAAGGCCCTCAAAAAGTATTGTTGATAAGTTTGATGTCTCTGTGTCCAGGATTGCCTTGGATATATTTGGCGTCTCATAGTTCCATGTTCCTTTCACACAATTTTGATTACACACGTGGCGGATGTAGCTAGCTAAACAGGAGGTGCTTACCCTTCCGGAGCACCCGGCCTCACTTCCCTGGTGAAAGTTCACGTGTCTAACCTAACTTGTCGGTTCCAAAGTTTTTACTTTGCTTCTGGATTGTGATTCGGAAATGGATTAGTATGTTTGTTTTTGATTATCTTTGTATTAAGCTGTTGAAGATTTTATCTTTGTATTGAGGTGTTGAAGATTTTCGATTACTGAAATCGTGCTCTTTGTATAAAATGTGCTTTTAGAATATTCATGATGTTTAGGGACCAAATTTTCAGTGACGTCAAGCACAAAGTTGAATGAACACAAAATCAACATTTTTATTGAATTTATAATTTTGTTTTGAAGACTCGAAAAATTATACCCAGTGCGATTTGCCGCATTTAAATACTAGTATCGTGTTGATGTTAAAGGCATGTCTGTTACACAGCATATGCAATCCCACCATTGCTGAAAAATAACCTAGATGAATGCAGGAAAGATTTAATCCATAGGTATTTTTATTGTATATATTAGGAGGTGCACACAATTATATCCATATATAAAAATGTAAATAAAGCCATTGTGTAAAATTTGAAAGGTATAGTTTTAATAGTTTGGCTTAGATCTACCATATCATTTTGCCCACTATGGCATAGATATCGATCTATTACTGAAAAAAAAACATGTAAAGCATGCAAAGGTCATAGAACAAGGGGCGGAGGCCCAATAGGGCATGGACCGCTCACCTAGTGCGCATTACCCAAATTCAAAGCAATGTACTGTGGTATATGACGTCGAGCCTTTTGGTTCATATCATTTTCAATATAAGGTCACTGTGATCTTGAATGAAGGTCAAGGTCAAATATATAGTTAAAAATATCACAAGGAGATAAAAGTACGAGTAGTTGCCCTTGAATTGAAGATTCAAGATGAAGTCATGATTGTCACTGTGACCTGGACCAAAGAGGCAGATTGCATTCATTTTGAAACTTGCATGTAAAAAGCTTATGTCATACTGGTAGTTAGCATAGTGATAAATCAAAGGGTTTAAGAGTTGGTAGGGATTTTCACTTGAGAAATTTGGGGGTTGATATTGGGTCCAGTGTTCAATGTATGTTTGAATGATTTCCCATTGGAAAAATTCCTTGATTTGCTTGATCTTTACATAATTGTCATTTATTTGTTCTTCCATACTGGTATCTCCCAGATTCCAAGATCTCTTATCCCAATCCTCTCCCAATCCAAAAAAGGTGGGGGAGGGTCTTGATTTGTTAAAAAAAATGTTTGAAGGATAAATGTTTTTGGCTTGGACTAGATACATAGTATACATACATTTTTTGTAACTTTAAGCATTTAAATTGAGTTACATTTGTCTTACATGTTCGTTGTAGATTTTAAGCCTTTTGATTTAGAAGATCACTGGGGACAGAGAACCCTAAAGAAGTTAACAAGCTGAAAAAGAGTGTTTTTAACTGTATTTGTGCCATAGGTCTTTCGATTTGATCATTTTACTGTTTGTCAAACACAAGTGTGGTTGGCATTGATCATCATCAGTTTTAGTCTTCTCATTTTTGTGAACTTTTTTTTGTTGTATTATGTCTATTGATAAAACTTTTATCAAAAAATAACAAGAGGCCCATTGGCCTGATACGCTCACCTGATAACTAATGGCTAGCTGATAGATTTAAAGAAAACATAAATACTAAACCCCAATGACTTTTGTCTTTACATCATGATAACCATTGTATCAATACCTACAAGATTCTAGTATACACGCCTATACAAAAAAGTTTATAGTTTTCAAGATAATTAACCATTTCAGTATTGTTTCACATCTGTGACTTTGACCTTTGAACCCATGCCTTTTTCTATACATCAAAATGATCGTTTTATCGATACCTACAACATTCTAATATACATGCCTATACAAAAAAGTTTATAGTTTTTGAGATAATAAAACATTTCGGTATTGTTTTGCATATGTGACCTTGACCTTTAAACCAATAATCTTTTTCTATACATCAAAATGATTGTTGTATCAATACCTACAACATTCTAATATACATGTACATGCCTATACAAAAAGTTTATAGTTTTCGAGATAATTAACCATTTCGATATTGTTTTGCATCTGTGGCCTTGACCTTTGAACCCATGACCTTTTTCTATACATCAAAATGATCGTTGTATCAATACCTACAACATTCTAATATATGCCTATACAAAAAATTTATAGTTTTCGAGATAATTAACCATTTCGGTATTGTTTCGCATCTGTGACCTTGACCTTTGAACCCATGATCTTTTTCTATACATCAAAATGATCGTTGTATCAATACCTACAACATTCTAATATATATGCCTATACAAAAAGTTTATAGATTTCGAAATAATTAAACATTTCGGTATTCTTTCACATCTGTGACCTTGACCTTTGAACCCATGACCTTTTTCTGTACATCAAAATGATCCTTGTATCAATACCTACAACATTCTAATATATATGCCTATACAAAAAATTTATAGTTTTCGAGATAATTAACCATTTCGGTATTGTTTCGCATCTGTGACCTTGACCTTTGAACCCATGATCTTTTTCTATACATCAAAATGATCGTTGTATCAATACCTACAACATTCTAATATATATGCCTATACAAAAAGTTTATAGTTTTCGAGATAATTAACCATTTCAGTATTGTTTTACATATGTGACCTTGACCTTGTAACCCATGACCTTTTTCTATACATCAAAATGATCGTTGTATCAATACCTACAACATTCTAATATACATGCCTATACAAAAAGTTTATAGTTTTTGAGATTATAATTATAATCAGAGGTAAAAAAATTAGGTCACGACCTTCACAATTGACCTTGACCTCATTTTGAAGATACTAACAAGAAGATGTCAAAACTGAAAACCCCATGTCATTATCTGGTCAAATAGTCAAGTTATAACAATTTGAAGCTATTTTACGATTTTTTCAAATTAAACGCAAAAACGCGTAACCTATTTTTTATCCGAATTTCACAAAATGAACAAACTATAGCCTTAAGACCCTAGAGAAGCCAAATATCACATCAGATTTTTTCTCCAATCAGTACTTTCGGAGAAGAAGATTTTTTAAAATTTTTGCACCCCTAGGTCACCTTGACCTAGTTATGGTAGCCATAGCAACGCCACGAACAAATCTGAATTGCACCGGCCCATATATACTTCTGACAAAGTTTCATTAAAAACTGTCCAGTAGTTTCAGAGGAGAAGTCGAAAATAGGTGTTAACGACGCACACACGCACGCACGCACATACACACGCTGCGCTATGCCATAAGCTCACATGACCTTCGGTCAGGTGAGCTAAAGATGACTATAAATAAATAACACAGTACTGATATGTACACAATATAAAGGGTTTTTGTCATGTTTTATTATACCTCTGCCTCGAAGAAGAGTTTACTTAAGAGGTTGGCAGATAAGGACTAGCATTGTCATCTCAAAAATGCAGATTACAAAAGCTGTGTACCTGTCTTTCAAATGCTTTATTGATATTTCACTGTGTACCTGTAATGGCACCTGTAAGCGTTGGAACCAGTTATTCACAAACCATGCTAAACTACCAAAGAGCACGTGGCGCAAGCTGATGTCCGTAACAGACTGCATTTATGGTCCCGTGATTTAAGAGGTTCGCCGAGACGGACCCCGACACAAGTGCATCTAGTATGTAAGTAAACAAATGCCTTTCGGGATGCACTGCTTTTTCCTGCAGACACATGCCTGTTTTGCGAAAAAGGAAACCATTACAGTCAATGGTAACAAACAAGGTTTGACGAAATGTCACAAAGTGCTGATACGAATCCATAAAAAATGAAAATGATATTGCTCTTTTGGGAGAATCCAGCTGTCAAGATTGGGTTGCACATTACCATAATCACCGTCGTCGACTGTACATACAAGTACGTAGTTATTGGCACGTTTTGCATGAAGTTTCCGAGCCCAGAAAGTTACGAGTTACGCCTATGCATAGCGGTTTGTTTAGAAACATTCTATATGTAATGAGACCAATTACAAGACTGGACCTTCATCGCCATCATGCCAATTATGGGATTTAACAGCACTCCCACATGCGCGTTGTCATAATGGGGATGGTGGTGGGTTAAAAGTAAAATGTGTCACATTTGTCCAAAAAAGGAGGTGCACATCTTTGATAAAGATAGTTAAAATGTTATATAAAGCACGCCTACCTTCATAAACTTTGACTTGCAGACGGTTACACAACATATTATGCAACTCTGCCGTCGCTGAAAAAGCCAAGTTCAATGATGCAAGTAGTATGTAGTTTTTTATTTTTCATTTATTTATTTATTTATTTATTTATTTATAGTTTTTTAATTGCCTAAACTAGGAGGTGCACCACGTGGCATATATATATATACAAGTCACAATTCATAATTGAACGTTTTTAAACAGATTGACTTTAAGATGATTACACAAATAATGCACACCCAATTGCATATATTGCTAAAAAAAGTGTGTGATGCAAAATTCAGGCATAGAAAAAACTCAAAACGTTTTATGGCCGTCATCACAGTATTGTTGATAAGTTTGATGTCTCTGTGTCCAGGATTGCATTGGGTATATTTGACGTCTCATAGTTCCATGTTCCTTTCACACAATTTTGATTACACACGTGGCGGGTGTAGCTAGCTAAACAGGAGGTGCTTACCCTTCCGGAGCACCCGGCTTCACTTCCCTGGTGGAAGTTCACGTGTCTTACCTAACTTGTCAGTTCCAAAGTTTTTACTTTGCTTCTGGATTGTGATTCGGACTCAATTAGCGCATGCGCAAATATTGATCAAATGCAAAGTCGATAATGAATGGATTAACTAGTATGTTTGTTTTTGATTGTAGCAAACTGTGACTTGTTCAATATACGAGGTTTTTGTTAAACATAAAAACACTTTGTAGTTTGAAAACAATAACTTTAACACATTCAATGGGACTTGCAGATTACACATTGTAAACGCAACAGCTACTATAAAAAACGTGGAGTGTACTTTGAGTCGTGTGGCAATTCAACCTGCTTTCACTGTCAGCGATGTACATAAAAATAGAACAACATGGCCATATAAAAGAATTGTTGTTGTTTTGTTTTGTTTTGTTTTTTTTTTTGTCAAGTCTTATGTATGTGCACTAATAGGCGAGATAGGCGAGTGTGAATTGTTTAAATTATCTCCCTTGATTAAGTTATTTAGAATGTTTACTACACTTCTAAACAAATTTGATTACAATAAAGAACAAATATTTCAAATTATTTGTTATAAAATAAACACAATAATGTTCTATATGGTAATTAAAAAGAATAAAAAGAAAAATAATAATTTTATTTATAAAAATTGATTTGATTACGTTAAACACCTTAATATTGACACTATTATATTCTATATAATTACACTTTTCATGTATGTTAATGTAAAGGACCTGAACCCATAGGTCTATACATCATAATGATAATTCTGTAGTGCCTGTTCCATACGGAACAAATGGCATTAAATTCAACTGAAGAAATATTACTCCCATCAACTACTTAATTCCTTCACGTTGGAGATGTATGTTTAATTTTACCTCTGCGTGTTCTTATGTAGGAGGTGTGTTCAATTTAACTTTCAGTTTTTGTATTTTATCTTTGTATTGAGCTGTTGAGGATTTTCGATTGCTGAAATCTTGCTCTGTATAAAATGTGCTTTTAGAATATTCATGATGTTTAGGGACCAAATTTTCAGTGACGTCACGCACAAAGTTGAATGAACACAAAAACAACATTTTTATTGAATTTATAATTTTGTTTTGAAGACTCGAAAAATTATACCCAGTGCGATTTGCCGCATTTAAATACTAATATCGTGTTGATGTTAAAGGCGTGTCTGTTACACAGCATATGCAATCCCACCATTACTGAAAAAAAGCCTAGATGAATGCAGGTAAGATTTAATCCATAGGTATTTTTATTGTATATATGAGGAGGTTCACATAATTATATCCAAATGTAATAATAAAGCCACTGTGTAAAATTTGAAAGGTATAGTTTTAATAGTTTGGCTTAGATCTACCATATAATTGCGCAAAACATTTTGCCCACTATGGCATAGATATCGATCTATTACTGAAAAAAAAACATGTAAAGCATGCAAAGGTCATAGAACAAGAGGCGGAGACCCAATAGGGCATGGATCGCTCACCTAGTGCGCATTACCCAAATTCAAAGCAATGTTCTGTGGTGGATGACGTCGAGTCTTTTGGTTCATATCATCAAAGTTTCAATATATGGTCACCGTGATCTTGAATGAAGGTCAAGGCCAAATATATAGTTAAAAATATCACAAGGAGATAAAAGTACGAGTAGTTGCCTTTGAATTGAAGATTCAAGATAAAGCCATGATTGTCACTGTGACATGGACAAAAGGTCGTCAAGATCAATTTCCGAAACAACTTCTGCAAAACATTCCATTTTTTGTAAAAGCGGTAATTTTTCATGACGAATGTGACTTTCATCAAAGGTGAAGGTGAAATCTGTTTGCAAATTTACTTTGCATAACTCAACATGCTGATAATAATATGAAGTTTAATGACAATATGCATTTTGGTTCCTTAGAAGAAGTTATGCATTCTTCATACAAGGTCACTGCAACCGTAAATGATAGTCACTGTCAAATCTATTTATAAACTTTGTAGAACATGCTGATTATTTCTATGACCATGATCACGGCGCTTGATAATTGATAAGCCTTTTGGTCATAAGAAGTCATTTTATGAGTATGGTTACTGTGACCATGAACAAAGGCCAAAAACAAATAAATTCGCAACTTTTTAGAACTAAACATGCTGATTTCAAATTATGTATGATATTTGATGACTATATTCCTTTTGTGTCAGTGACAAAAAGTCGTATTTAGCATTATTTTTTTTCACCAATAGGCATTGACCTTTAATGCAGGTCAAGGTCAGATCTATTCGCAAATTTTGTAGATTCAATAATATGAAGTTTGATATTTACAGGTCTAAATTGGTTCATAAGCAGAAGTCATTTTTAGCGCTTTACATGAAAGGTCACGGTGACCATGAATGAATATTAAGGTCAAATATCTCTGCAAACTTGAATAAATTTTTAAAAACACTAGAAGTTACTTGTGATAAATTTGGGTAATAAATGCAGTTCACTATACAAGCTTCATTTACTAAATAGCTGGGATAACACCTTCTGCGTCACTTCCGGTTTTGTGCCCTTTTACTACCAAAGGGAGATTACACAGTTTTTCAACAGTTTCGGGACTTTAATTTACGCTGTAGAAAAGGACAGAAATGATTAAAAAATGTTATTTGTGGCTAAATCGACTTTTTATGATGTTATCTTTCGGAAAATATTGCCCAAAAAAATCGGTTTTTGGTGACCGGTGACCTTTAATGTATATAGGCCATTTTGGTTCATAAGAAGTCATTTTTAGCGGTTTTTGTACGGCGTTTCACGATTGGTACAGAACGGCACAGGCACTTGTGTCTGATATTAATAATAAAAAAACACTTTCTCTTTTTTATTATTAGCTTGTTAGTAATTTAATAATTAACCTACATGTACTTATAACTTTTGTTTTTTTCCTAGTTACGGCCATTATATACTGAATTACTGTAGAACAATCTTTATTGTTTCACTGTTAACCCAAAGTGCAAATCGCGTAAAACATGGAGTGTCTTATTGAATTAGTTTGGGGTTGGCAGTTGACAATAAAGGCTGTTTTACATTATGTTGTACAGTTGTTCTGGAGACGGGTTAAAATAAGCTAGCGCTTGTTCCGGAATCCAGTTTAAAGTTTGTTATGAATTATATTATTTGTATCTAACGATGAATAAATATTGTTTAAACTAAACGCAAGAAGATATACTTGAAAATATCACAAGGTGGTACTTTTTTATTGCTATTAGAAACAAGTGTCTGTGGTCAAAGTCCAAAAGTTGATTTCTTTTTTCAATTAAAAAGAAAATTGTGAAAAAAATAATATCTGGTATCTTTAAAGTTATATTTATATCATGAGCTATGAAGAATTAATATTGACACAGACAACCTCTTTCCGGATCAAGTTTCTTACGCTTCCATGCAGTATTTTATTATATTTATGCTTCTTCCTTCTGACTTAAAAACAACACGTGAATTATTGATTGGTAGTCTATTTACGTTTGGGTGTGTTATTGTTGCGCAGTTGGCTGGTTTGAACATATGGTATATTTTATGACACGAAGTTAAAATTACCAGTGATTTGACAAGTTAAATTAAACTAGGATGTATCCAATATACAACATGTACCATGTGCCTATCCATACTTGCAAATTAGCAGACAGTATCACGATCAGATGTTATATTATGTGTGCTTCATTGAATTTTACATGACTATCATTGTCTTACTTATCATCTTTGGACCTACTGTCAACATAAATGTTTTTAACCTTGGACCTCAATTTGTCTGCCTTTTTAATATTTTCAGTTCATGTACTTCTAACCCCAGGTTTACCCCCCCCCTCTCCTCTCTCTCTCTCTCTCTCTCTCTCATTTCCCACTATTTCTCACAGTTTTTGTCTCCATTTTCTAAGGTCCACAATATAGATGAATGTATTAATTATCAATTGGCTCAGCGAAGTAGCAATCAGATACTTTATTCATTGTTATAAATTGAAAATAGTCAGATTGTCTAAATAATTTCTCATCTACTTTAATCCAAATGCTGTAGTCTCATTGCATTTGACCCATACATAATTCATGTTCACAGGAATGAAGTCTACTTCTTTTATGGGGTTTAGTACCATGCATGTTTTACTAACTAGTTCATAATTTCTATTAATACATGGGATCATGTATGTAAAGTTTGGGAGACAGGGCAAGAATCTAGGGTCATGGGTTACTGTGCTCATCCTTGGACTTTACCCCACCAAGCTGTTGTTTCTGCATATGGCCAATTTTTATTGGCAATGCAAGAAGTGATGAATAACAACTGCTTAATGACCATATCAAATGTCTTAGATTTAGCCATGTTGTACATTCATTTACAATAACACTAACAACTTTACTTATCCAGGACAATTTCTAGATAAGGCTAACACAAGCCACTTTAACAAGTTAAATTTAATGTGAAACTTCCTAACATTAATTTCAATGATAACTTATTTATAAATTTACTTGAAATTGTAAACTGTATAAGTTATCATTTTAGAGACAGTTCTGAGTTGTAGCATGTAACAAAAAGAAGTAGTTTTAATGTTTTTATCAACTGATCAGAATGAGTGAAAAATTTGTCCGTCAAAGAAAATCTGACAAGCAAGATACAGTTAGCAAAGGCAAATCTAATGAGTAAGTCAGAACATGTTTATACAGTGAATTCTGAGTTTAAAATGAACAGAAATTTTCTCCTCTTATAGTAGTTTATAATGGGGTCTACTAGAGTACCATGTGATGAAGGTTTCCTCTTGAGATTTGTGTGGAATAATATAGAAAACATACTACAAGAATATCAATTTTATGTGAAAATGTCAACTCATATCCAATGGAAATAATTGTTCCACACAAACATTATGATGTATCACATGATATTGTGGTGAACCACATAAAATGTAATACATTAAAATACATTATACATGTATAAATATTAAAGGATGCTTTAAAATATTAGCTGAGCATAATTTTATTGTAAATTTCACTAGACCTTTTATAACCCAAGTCAGCAGCAGTTTGGTATGAATGCTTGATGTCAAATGCATGTATACATATGAAAAAGTACTTTATGAGAATTTGTTTGAGTTTTCCTCTTATTTAACAGTTCAGATAAAGTTCTCTGCAAACCTTTTTATGATCTGAGACAAAAAAGTTTTCTTGATTTATTACTTGTATAGTAAAGTAGTTGATAATGGTAAATTGTATCATGTTACCACAAATAAAACACTCTTTTCAACTTGAATCTTGGTATATTGATCTGTTCAGTAAGCTTGTCCAGGACTAACGTGGTCATTAATTAATCATGTCATTTCATGCATACTGATGACATGATTACCTCTGACAAATTAAAATTGCAAATTTGGAAAGAAAAAAATTAAGACTGTGTACATGTATTTAATGACACACATATCTAACTTTTTTCCACCTTTCTTATTTGTTCTAAAAGTTCTCAATCTTTAATTTTAGGAAGAAGAAATCAAGTAAAGGTGGAGAGAAAGCTGAAGAAGACTCATCCTCTGTTCTTCCTCTATACCTGTCATCAGCAGCAGTAGCTTTGTTCTCTATACTGTACTATGTGTTTGTGTATCATGAAGATTCTGGTTTTACCGTCTTTGTCAGTGCCAGAGATAAAGTAGATAAAGTGGTTTATACTGTGAAATGTTCCTCTGATTATGACACAGAACAGTTTGAAGGTACATGAATATTTACAATCTAAAACAAACATCCCAATCAATGTCCAAACCACAATCCCAAAGCAAAGTCAAAACTTTGAAGCTGGCAAATTAGATTAACACATGAACTTCCACAAAAGAAGTGAGGCCAGGTGCTCTCACCTCCTGTTAAGCTAGCTACACCTGCCATGTGTGTAATAACAATTGGGAATAGAAGGAACTTTGAACTATGCGACATCAAATATGTCCAATACAAGTTATTGATAAGACGTCTCTTAAGGTACAAATGTGATATTTTGTAATTTTAGGACTCTGTATCAGATCATTTATATTTAGAGAAACAAATAAACACTATGTTATTACTATTGATTTGATATCTCTTAAGATACAAATGTGATGTATTGCCATTCTAAGACTTTACATCAAAATTAATTTTATTCAGAGAAACATATGAAAAATTTAGTATTATAGGAGTCATTTTATATTCTCCCTTTGATGTAATGAATATAATTTTATGTTCCTATTCCTGGTAGCCAAAAATTGACATTGACTGGCTACTAATTTCTGAGAAGTTATTTCAAAAATTAAACTGTTTTAGACTATTTGTGGAAAAATATTTTAAAAAGAAATAGCTAAAAATAATTTATTTATGGAAACCTAGTAATTGACCAGTTAAAATGATTCAGAATATTAAGGTATTTATTATTTTTTTTCAGGATGTAAACCAAAGAAATGTGGAAGAGCTGTAATGGATAATTTAATATCAGAATCTGATGCCAGGCATCTTAGAGGGTAAAATATAATATCCAAATACTCCCAGTTAGGGTTAGCTTTGACTCTCCAAAAGTTGGAGCCAAAACATGAGCCAATTAAAAAAATTAGAAGCCAGTAAAACTAAGAAACTAAAAGCAGAAAAATGTCTCAAATGTAGTTCTTATCTGCTGTATAATTTTCTTGTTAAGAAAATTTTGTAAAACTTATTTTACTTTTTTTATACTTGTGTTAACAAAGGGAGATAAAATCAGTTGCTACAAATTTTGGATGTACATTTGAAGCGTAACGGCATAACAATGGTATTTTAGTAACTTTAACCTGTTATATAACTTATTACTGATGTTTGATTCAGTGTTGCACTTTAATTTTTTTTCCAATTTGGTGCTCCAGCTTTTTTTCTTAACAGATTCATTATTATTTTTCAAAAATTTATTACCAAAGTTATGTATATTTCGGTGTTACAGACTTGCAGAGAAGGGTATGAGTTATGGTGGTTCAAGTGGTGGTGTAAGTACATATTGTGCATTGTATAGGTTTTTTTTGTATAAATAATGTTTTAGAAATGGTAGTTTTGAATTACTTACAGATACTAACCTATATCAACATTTTTGACAGAAATGGTGCAATTTTGCTAATTTGTCCAAAAATATGCTAGCACTTACTACAAAATGATGTACTATACATACAGTCAAACTTGTCTATAAAGGCCACCCAAGGGAACCAATAAATGTGGCCTTTATGGGCAGGTGGCCTTTATATACAGGTTCAAATAAGACAAATAACGAACAATTGGAATATAATTCTACTGGCCTTTATAAGCAGGTGGCCCTTATATAGCAGTGGCCTTTAAGGCAGGTTGGACTGTATTCACAAAATTTCTAAAAATAAACAGCTTTACATGCACATGTATTTGTTTTATTAGTTTATTTTCTGCATAATTGTTTTATGAATATACAAAGTAGTGTTCTATATACATTTAAGATAATTGCTGGAGATTGTTTTGTTATAATTATATAACTGTTTTTCAGGCATCAATATTGGATCTACATTCAGGTGCTCTGTCTTCAGGAACTAAATTCATCAATATTTATAAGTAAGTTTTGTATACAAATCTGTTTATAGGGGTGTAAAACTTTAATTTTGATTTATAAAATAATTAGAAATTCAGATATCTTAACTACTGTTTTTCCATAAATTCAGTGCACATGGTTTTTATTATTTATTTATTTTAATTGAAAATGTTCCCATTAAACTATCAATAAAATGCATTTAAAATGCACTGACCTAATCAAATTATATTTTTAAATGAAAACATTGTTATTCAGTTCTCCTGTATATATAGAAAATTTGTGGAAATTTGATTAAAATAAGACACCAATTGGGCTTCATTCAAATGTACATCATGGTATTTAGAGTCAGGTAGGTCATTGTTGTTCGGGTTTTTTTGCATGTGTGATCATCATGAATATTCTAATTATGACATATCATTTAACGTTCTTCTGAGTTAGAAGGTACAGAAGTAATACCTTTGACATAGTTATATTTGTTGTTTTGTTAAAACATTCAAAAATTGCTCTATGTACAGCATTAAAATTCATTTTTGGATGAATGAAAAATATTTTTTCCTATTAGGTCGGTATTTTTTGTATCAAGTTTTGACAATTTTCCGTGAGTTGTTGGAAAATAAGATTTTATTCTTTCATTTTCCATATGCACTCAATTTGTGGAAATTTGTAGGTATATTAGAAATTTGAATATGTTGCAATTTGATTTTCAAATCATTCAAACTTAATAATAGTGTTCAGAGAGAGTACATGTTTGAACAGACCCAGTACAATAATAGACTATATGTAAAATTTCAGATAAACAAACAGGTAAAACTTTAAATGGTATCCAAGATGTGATCTCAATATCGCACAAAGTACATGCAGGGGCATAGCTTACCATGAGGCAACCGAGGCAACTACCTCGATAAAAATCAGATCATCATGATTTCTTTTAATTTTTTTTTAAAAGAAAGAGGAAAAAATAGAAAAGGTTAATAAATAAACAAATATAGTTGGTAACTATTGATAAATAACTGTCTTTTTGACGACTGACTAAATGAAAATCTCCAGTAAAACTTGAGTATTTGTTCCAACTGCAACCTAGACCCCCTAGTTTGATATACTTATGGTGCTTTTATTTTTTGGCTTGATTATAATGGGTGCCTATCTATGCCTCTTACATGATGGTTTTGTAATTCAGATGATTTATTCTTGATAATATTACAACTTACATATAATTGCTTCTCGAACTAAAACACACAAATTCGAATATTGTCTGTAAGCCTGCTGGTATTGAATGTAGATGTGTATATATATATGACTGTGTATGCTTTTAATTTTACAGACTTTTAGAAAGTAAAAATCAGGCACTATTGACAGAGGAAGATTTAAGAATTTACAGGTGATTAGTATTTCCATAACTTTTCAGTTTATCAACAACTTCCTTAAAGTTTGAACACACCACTTAAATAGCTCAGTTGGTAGAGAGGTCGTGGGTTCGAACCCCGGCCAGGTCTGACCCAAAACTTAGAAGTGGGTAGTTACTGTTCTTACACCACTACATTACACTACATTATGCACTGGACATTACGAAATGAAAGTCTTAGTTTTTCTGATGGGAACTTAAAATAAACGAGATCCCATCTCTTGGTAGGCTTCACACGATAAAGAACCCTGTTGTATAATGTCATCAGCGCAAAACACAGGCAAAATTTCTGCACCTTTGCCTATAGCTTGCAACCTCTCGATATAAGTGAAATATTCTTGACTGGGACGTTCAACACCATTACCCAACTCACTCAACTTTTAAAGTTTGAACAAATTGGCTTATAAGTGCACTGGATAAGTAACATGACATAAATGACAAAAAACATTGATAATAACTTCTTTTTTGTACTTCTATTTATTCAGTGAAGTTAAAGATAAGATTCATGCAGCTATAGCATCAGAATTTGGTGTAAAACAGGATCAACTATATCTTACCAGTCCAACATTTTTCTCTCGTATGAATACAACACCCCCAACAACTCAACATGATGAATACTGGCATCCTCACATTGACAAGGTACACTTTATAATGTAATATAGATACATGAATGTATATAAAAATTAATTAGTTTTTATATCCCCCTGCAAACTAGTTTAGTATATAGATATCACAATGTATGTCTGTCCATCTGTCGGTGTAAAATCGTGGCTGAGTTCCATCTCATAATTGCTTTGGACAACTTTTTATAAAGCTTATACTTTTTGAATAATTTTTATGGTCAAAAGATGTGTCATGATCTTGAACCAAGGTCATATCTGAAAGGTCAAGGTCATATGAAAGCATTAAACCATTGTATATGTTGCGAGCTGGCATATTTGGCTTTCGAGACAGTTCTAGTTATAATTTGTACCTACTGTCATTTGAAGTCAATTATCACATAAATTAGTTATGCTTGAAAAATGTTTTACATTTTTTATATTTCATAAAAAAGGGATTTTATTTTTAAATTTCATAAAAATATGAAAATATTTCATATAAAATAACAAGATCTATTTCTGTAAATGGCTATACTAGTAGTCCAAAACCTATCAAACATCTAGATTTTTTACAATAAGTAGTTTTTTTAGGAAATCCATATCAAATACATGTAGTCAGGTGACATACTAGTGTTTAACCTGTCTTTTTGTTTTAAATGTTGTAATGCTACAGACCTTGTAATAATGAGTGCATTTTGTATTTTCTTATTTATTTTTGATCTTGTCTTTTTATTTATCTACAGATAACCTATGAATCGTTCCATTACACTTCTCTCCTCTATCTGTCAACTTATGGATCAGAGTTCACTGGTGGAAGATTTGTGTTTGTAGATAAAGATACTAATAGAACCGTAGAACCTAGATTAGGTAAGTCATCTCACAGCCAACCAATCAAATGATAACATTCAGGTAACCAGCCAATCAAATAATAATGGTCAGGTAACCAACCAATCAAATGACAGATTATGTGAACAGGGCCAAAATTGTCAGAAAAAAAGAGGTTAACCATTGGGGAGTGCTGTGGTAACCAACAGATCAGAATACTGTCACCCTAAAAGCTAAAAAATAGCTAATATTTTAGAAGCCAAGGGGTCAGAATAAAGATACATTGTAATTACTTAAGCTCTGAAGGTTTGTAAGTGTTCCTTACGCCAATGTTTCAAATGAAATACCCAAATGTATTTACAAAAAATATAGAGCTCAAATGACATATGCAAATAAAAATTGAGCAGGAGAGCCTAGATCAGATAAATGTGCTTATATCCTAATCAACCAGTATAATAAAGATACTACATCAATTGTAGAAGTCAGATAAGGCATGTGTTCCTTGGAGTTAAGTTGAGTGGAGTAATGGTGTTTAACATCCTATTCAAGATTATTTCACTTATATCAAAACGTTGCCAGATAAAGTCGAAATTGCAGGAAATTTTGCCTGTGTGTTGCGCTGATGGCATTACACAGTTTAGATCTAACATTTACTGTTAATATTACTGTTATCATACAACTAGGGAGAGAAGGGGAGATCATCACTGCCTTCTTGTCTTTAGTTACAATCTTATACACTAAAAATAGTTACAGTAACCAACTAACCATACATTGTTACAAATTTTAAAATATATACACTATAGCAGTTTCTACAGAAGACACATTTATGGTTTTAGTTTAGATTTTACTTATTGAATGTACGAGAACAGAAGTTTTTTGCACATGAATGGTAATTTTATGATTCTCTCTGAAATGAAATAACAAAACAATAATTTATGAACAGGTAGCTGTATTAATGTACATGAGTATATTTTTTCTAACCGATTGTAGAAGATGCAGTGCAGCTTATGTCATCATACTTGTAACAAGAATGTGAACATGAGCATTTAACGTCAAAGCTATTTGGCCATGATATTTTTCATGGATTAGATGCAATGACAAGCTTTATTTGCCTCTGGCAGTTGTTAGGACAGGATTCTTCTCCTGTGCTGATGTATAATATTTTTTGGAGGTTGAGTGTTGGAGTCGATTGGCAACGTTATTGATGATGCCCATGCTTTTTATTTAAGTTGTTTTTGATTCACGGATTTATATTTATTTCAGGTAGAATCTCTTTTTTCACATCAGGATCAGAAAATCTTCACTTTGTAGAGAGATTAGAAGATGGATTGAGATATGCCATAACAATATCGTTTACATGTAATCCTTCAAAAGCTATACAAAACCCAATAATCAGATAAATAAACACACTTAATCTACATGTTGTTTTGCTCTTTTTCATATAAAAATAATCATGTGCTTTATGCACTTCTATCACATGATGTCTGCTAATATTGTTTGCAATGGCAATGATACCCTTGATGTTTCCAGAGGCAATGTCACTTTTACGGGTAACCATCCATTCAAGTACAGTGATTACGGCAGTAGCGGATCATTAGTGCAATATTCACTGCTCCCCGAAAAAATCATCGCAGCCGATTGTAATTTTTTGGTACTAGCAATTGACATTTCCCCACTGTTTCAAATTATCATTAGATGATAAAAATCGTCCGACTATAAGTATGGGCAATCCACCCGTTTTGTATCCCATGTATTTACGTCAGTAACGAATCAATTTGTGAGTAGCGGATCACGCCACCTAGTGTCAAGAAAACGATAGGGAATCAACTCAAAGCATGATTAGTTTGAGTTTTCATCATTCAATTGCAAAAAATACAAATTATGAAACAATATAAAAAAATTTAACCGTAATATATCAACAAATAACATGATTTAAATAAATAAAAAAAACAAATCATCAACAGGTTTCTGATATAAATGTAATAATAAATTAAGTCAATTAACATTGTCTTGAATACTGAAATATAGAGGCAAAGATTGGTGAAGAAAATAAAATAATATTGTGCCTTATGTTTTATGACATACTGTTGTCCATGAAGATTTTATTTTAACAAGAACAGTGTATACAAACAACGATACATATTGGGAGTGTACAATGTGCATCATATGTCCAGAATTGTTACCAGACAAAAATATAGAATGGAATAAAACTTTCATAGTCTTCATCATAAAAGTATAAAGAATATATAGGGTTGGATATTAATTAATATATTAATTCAATATATTCGAATCTTATATTGATTATCCTTCAAGCATGATAATTATGGTTTCTTTAAAACGCCCGTTGATCTGGTATTATCATGATAAATAAGATAGCGGCATAGCATGACAATGGACCCATCTTTCTAATGGGGTCAAGGAGGGAAGCTAGGCACTGGTTCTCCAATGGTCTCTGCATTGTTTATTTACAATTTACTACAACATATACATCAGGCGCAAAATTTATTTTTTTCTTAAGAAATATTACGAATCCCCATTTTCATTAGCCATTTTAAGAGACCCCCTGTTTACAGTGCTCAGCTGATCCGTTATTGCCGTACTTGCACCCTTCGGAAAACGGGTTTATTTTTTATTGTCAAGAACTGTAAAGCTCAATAAAAGTTTATGTCTTGAAAGAAGACATGTTAACGCTTGTAAATGGCAATTGCAATCATTTCAAATTACCTTTGAAAGTATTGAACACGTTGTCCGAATCGAAAGTAAGTGTTTGGAAAACACATCCGTGTCGTTGAGACGCTTATGACATTCGCATGAAAAAGCCAAGAATTAAAATAATAGGACGTTTATTAACATAAATGATATGTAGAATAAAGTAAATTTATCAGTATTACAGAAATATATCCGAATTTTATTGGTTTCTCGTAATGATAGGGAAAAAATCAACTTTATTTTAAAAAATGATCCGCTACTGACTGAGATCCGCTACTGCCGTAAGCACTGTAGTACATGTGTTTTCTGTTATGCGATAGGCTTGTGAAGCCCAAATATTTTTGGAAGTAGTGCTATATAGTTGGCTGCCTTGTATGGTTTTGTTTGTTAAAGAGTAATGCTTATGAAATTCGTGAGATACATCATTGTCAACAAAAGCTTTATACTATAGGGAAATCTCTGGGAGCAGCATGCTGCTTATAAACAGATTTATAGAGGCTGTTCATTGCTGGATTTTACTTTAATTACCACTCATTGTATTAACAAGTACCAACCTATAAACCAATCACAAGCATGCTGCCATAATCCCAAAAGCAAAGTAAAAACTCTCTTTGAAAACTGACAAATTAAACATCTGAATTTGATATATAAAAAAATTGGGAATTAAAAGGGTCAGGAACTTTGGGACACACACCACAAAGACAACACGCTTGATAATGCTGGGATAATGGCCATGGACCTTTTTGAGGGCTTTGGAAGTTATAGGCTCGCAAAACATCTGATCAGCAGTTTATTTGTAAGCAGCTAGCTTGCTTCGTTGCATCAAGTTCCTGTGATGGGAACACGCTCTTCCATGTCATATAAGCTGTAAAAAATGCACCAAAAGCAGGAGAAAAGGAAAATTTACAATAGGAAAATTGAAGCAAAATGTACAAAATTATTATTATTAATATTAAAACTAAAATAACTACGGCAGTGGATTACAGATTAGTTGCTTTCTGATGCTTTATTGATTTATTGACAAATAATAATAATGAGAACAAAACTGTACACATTCCTGATTGTGTGTCCATTGTTTTATTACCAAGAAAAAGTGTTTTACTTCAACAATTGTTTATTTCTATTCATTCTACAACAATTTTATTTGTAATACATGACATAAGATTCAAACTGTTATAACCTGGCCCGTCTCTCAAACCTTTATAATTATAAAATTACTATTTCTTGTTTAATGATACAACGATTTTATTGTTATGTTTTGAGTGTTTGTAATGCATTTTTTGTACAACCGTGCTCTTTACGACATTACTTGTATATAAGCGGTTCCGTTGTATATGAACTCTCTTTCCAGGCAAGACCATTATATTCAGTTAGAACTGTCAATACGTGTATGCAATATGTTTTCTTCAATTTGATGTATAACTTTAGTTTTTGCCAAGTACTTTTTGTTCACCTGCTATCTTGTTTCATTTAAGGAAAAGTTTCTTAACTAGCATCTCTAAAGCGTAGTATCAACAATCTGTGAACATAAATCTTAACATAATAAAACTAATTATTATGTTAAATCTACAAAATGTTGTATTTAATGGTTACTTATAGTAATATAAGACTTATTTTAATGTTTGCGAGTGTAGGTACCACTAGTCGCAAAATAAATGGAACGGTTAGGGTCCCACAAACGTACTAAAGACACACTGCACTGGATACAATTTTTTCATATTCAATACCCGTCCAAAGTCGGGAGTTTTATAATAAATGGTATCATCGATCTTGTTTCATTTGTTTGTTTTTTATCTTCTTGGTATTTGGGTATCGTCAGACAAGACTTTTCTGAGGGGATATCCATATTGAACAGCAACGACTTGACATTTCTTTGGAACAAAAGATTTCATTATTCTTGCATTTTAAAATACATGATCGCTTTTTGAAATCGCCATCATGCTGCTTCAAGAATAAATCTTGACTATTGTCAGGAATAAATGTTATCGATATTCTTAAGAGAATCTTGTACAAGTCTGGACTGTTCTAACACAAAACACCGTTCATAGTTTTGAGTAAGGAAACCTACATTTTTTGGCATGAAATATATAAAATGTGCGTATCATAAAAGTGTTAGAAATCAAAACGGGAAAAATGTTTTTGTTTTACATTGTGCAGAAATAACGGAGCTCGAACTCGAAGTACTTACTCTTAAAATATTTGCATGACAATCAATTTGTTATCAGAATGAACATTTCAAGTTTATTTTGCAAATGTTTGTTTCAAAATTGTTAACTCCATACACATTCTTCAAAATTAAACATGTATCGTTTATGAGCTTCCGATGTATGACTACAGTTCCAGCTTCAGTACAAGACATTGATGAAGGTGACCGTCACTAGCTGTGTGTTTAACAAAGCAAGGTGACCTAAACTCCTTTTATAGAGAAAGTTATTGTTATATCGGCCAACTTAAGTTATACAAAATGCAACATCATTAAACGAACTTTTTATGTTCATGATTTAAGTGTAATGTAACAAGATATTAGAATAAAAAATAATTTTAAAAACAGCTCATGTATCACTAAATGTTGAAGTAACAGCTAAATTAACTAGTGTGTAACATGCGACATGTCAAATCTAAATCCGTCGTTGGAGATTAACACTTGGGTAACTTTTCTCTGGATATCGGATTATCCGTAGGGATTAACATGTGGAATTGTGTACCTAGATTTTGGAATTTTGACCTTACAGTGACGATTAAAAGATTATAAAATTGACTTAAAATTAAAGTTAAATTTTTGTCGTTAATCCGATTCTAGTGGTCTGAACTCCATCAGTAGGAATTTGTAATTAATGTATTGGAATGTTTGCTATAGTGGTGATTATTTATATACTTAAAGGTACCAACCCCTTTAAGAGAATGTAATGTTCATATTGAAACCTCAGACAAAACGCGTCGCTCACGTTTCTAATGGCATCTTGAAACTAGTAAATTACGTACCTGTTACCAAACATCGCTACACTACAAGTAATGCATCTTTTAAAATAAATGCCTCACTTCTCTCATAAATGTGCTTAACCCAATCAATATGCAGGTGTTTATTCGTGCCAAACTCTGCTGGAATGACACTTCATCGCTGTCAGACTATTTAAACAGCTGACACAAGTATCTGATAGAGGATGTTAAAATATGCGCTTGGTTGGATACAGCGTTTCGTGTGTTTGATTGCATTGGCTATTGTCAAGTACACAACTTGGTTCCATCTCAAACGCACATATAACGAATATTGTAGCGCTGTCATTAGAGTTAACACAAAAGTATTCATTTATAAATCGAAGCTAGCTGCTTACAAACAAATTGTTGACCCCAGGGTATTGCAAGTCTAGGCTTATTGGGACCTTCAAAAAGTTTTATGGCCGTCATCACATTATTATATCGATAAGTTTGATGTCTCTGTGTACAAAATTGCCCTGAATATATTTGACGTCCCACAGTTCCACGTTCCTTTCTAGCTAAACAGGATGTGCGTACCCTTCCGGAGCATCCTGCCTCACTTCCCCGGTAGAAAATCACGTGTTTAACCTCACTTGTCAGTTTCAAAGTTTTTACTTTGCTTCTGAATTATGATTCGGACATGGTAATTAATATATATATATATATATATATATATATATATATATATTATATATATATATGCCGAGAGAACTGACGTTTTAGGGTTTTTCCTTAAATTTTAGCCTATTAAGCGAATGTAAATACTCGTTGTTCTTTATATTTTCTTTGTTTTATAGTATCTTTTTAAGATGTGAAGAAGTACAACGCAGTATATTTTCAAAGACTTTTACCAAATGCAAGTCAAAGACGGTGGCAAAATAACTTCTTGTGACAATCCCAAAAGAAAATTGAAAACCTTGAAATGTTGGTTAATGAAGTGAACTTCCATCAGGGCAGTGAGGCCAGGTGTTCCGGAAGGGTAAGCACCCCCTGTTTAGCAAGCTACACCCGCCACATGTGAAATCAAAATTGAGAATGAAAGGAACATGGAACTCTGGTACGTCAAATGTATCCAGGCTAAATAAAGATGAAGAGACATCAAAAACAAACATACTAATCCATGTCCGAATCATAATCCAGAAGCAAAGTAAAACATTTGGAACTGACAAATTAGGTTAGACACGTGAACTTCCACCAGGGAAGTGAGACCGGGTGCTCTGGAAGGGTAAGCACCTCCTGTTTAGCTAGCTACACCCGCCACGTGTGTAATCAAAATTGTGTGAAAGGAACATGGAACTATAAGACGCCAAATATATCCAGGGCAATCCTGGACACAGAGACATCAAACTTATCAACAATACTGTGATGACGGCCATAAAACTTTTTGAGGGCCTTGATAAGCCATACTTACCAACAATGATGAGTGCCATAGATGTTTTTGAAGGCCTTGACAAGTCTAGGATTGCAATATCCCTGCGTCAACAAGTTATTTGTAAGCGTCTTGCTTCGTTGTATAAAGTTCCCTTGGGTGAACAAGCTCTGCCATAGGATATTCTAAAACAAATACACCATAAGCGGGAGAAACACGATTGCCATACATCTTCAAAAGTAGCCTTTCGCGAGTGTCATAAATGAGGTATAATTCAAACATTAAGTCGAACTTGAAGAATCCTAGTAGAGAGAATAAGTGTTCACAGTAAAGAGAACTAATTGCTTACTATCTTCGGTTTGTTTTGAGGTGGTCATCTAATCTGTTGCTATGAAATCTTAAAAAACAAACAAACGACAAAACATCCAGTACCTTTGCATGATGAGACGTACTATAAACAAAACGATAAAATAACTTTTATTTGTTTTGAAGCTTTTGTGCAGAATTTGATTTTAAAAAAACACAGTCTCGTGCTTTATGCAGTTGGTCATTTTAAGAATGAAGACATTAAATTCCTTCACGAAAATCGCAATGTATAATTCTCGTAAAGTAAAAAATGGTTTGAAGACGAAATACATATGCGCTACTTTTAAATTTTGGATTAACCTGGACGCAGCGTATGGAATAACCGCAATATCATTATGGGATTTGAACACTGGAACTAACAACTCTTTATGCATACAGGGTTTTTCTTTACATTTTCTATCTTCGAGTATTCTCAATGCGTTACTCTTTTAAAGATTCAAGAAGTTTGTGGTGATATGGTTTTACTTTGCCTTTTTAAATGTGTTTGAATGTTTACCCTCTCCGAGCATCCGACCTCACTTCCCTGGTGGAAGTTCACATGTTTCACTAAATTTGTCAATTTCAAAGTTTTTACTTTGCTTTGTGATTTGTGATTTGTGATTTGGATTAGTATGTTTGTTTTTGATTACACAAGATTTACCCTAAGTCACATTATTGACACTGAGTGGCCAATTGTTCTTTTAACTATAATATTTTGGAATTCGCTTCCAAAATTGTGTCATTGAGATCCACTTGATTTAAATCTCTCATTTGCGAATATTCAAATCTATAGAATTAACTTTTGAATTAAAGTAAGTTTACAAACAATATGTGTATTAGTAATGTTGTATCTAATTTGTTCGATAAAAATATCAATGAATGGATGTTAAACAGTAGATTTAGGAATAATTCATTTTTTATTACACTGAAAGAAAAATTGAGAATTTGGGTTAAATACTTGGCATAACATGTTAGAAATCTAGCGCTTATTGCGCAAGATGATATGACATAAACAAAGCTAGACTTGTACTAAGGTACTTACTATAATGCTATATATAAGTATGATACTTAATACCCAGAAAAAATATGAAAATTTAACATTGATAATCATGTACAGTGTCTAATCCGATATCAAAGGATTGGAATTTAATCATGTGTGACTGAAAAAATATAATGATATTACTTCAAAATGAGTTTTTAACGAAATCATAATGACTGGCCCATAATAAACATGATATTAAAAAAGATTTAATAAATTTCAAGCAGTTCTTGAGGGAAAACAATGATGATTTTATTTGAATAAAACCAATTTGTAACTACATTGTATCCCCTTTGTAATATGTAAAGAAGGAAATAGGTATTTAAAAATTTTCAAGTATTCTGTTACCCCAGGTGGTTGTTAAATACCACAAAATCGCTCGAAAAATATCTTTTAATAAGTTATTGGTTTTTGTAAATGATATTTTGTTAAAAGGGAAAACAGGTTCACCTTATGAATATTAGAGTTTAACAATTGAACAATTAAATACTGAAAGAAAATTTACTTTATTGATCTAGTTTAAGGTTTGAGGTATTGCGGATATATGTCAATATTTATTAGTTAATTTTGTATATTTCACTAGTTTACGAATTGCCTATTGAAAAAATGTGGTCAACCGGTATTGGTGGGTAACAATTGAATACATAAATGTTAAAATGGTCTTCGCGATCCTCCAAACTAGTTTCTTTGAAGCCAAAACAAAAAGATTGCAAAATGATGTGTATCTCCATGTAATTCAATCTTCCATCTATTTCCAACGGTATTTAAAGACTTGTCGGTAACAATTGGACAGAAATTTTCAAATAATTCCAATAAGGGATAAACCATCATAGTGACGTCGAATATTTGGCACTGCATGATGGCGTCGCTGCTTATATTCTGGGTATTGTAAAATGAATGATACGTGTTAAAAAGGTTAGAATCTCTGATATAACTAAGTGTAATGTCAGCCATAATCGGCATTTACTATTTTAGCAAAACAAAATTTTAAAATATTGAATGTCATGTTTAAATATGTCGCTGTTGGTGTTTTGAAAAAGAAATCTTTGGAACAAACATACTGATTATAATACGTTATTTTGTATTGGTATTGGACATAATGAGAAGACAACAGAACACAAAGGAACAATGGTCTAACATACATTTAAATCTTACTGTTGTAAAAATAAGTGAAATTGTTAGTGTTCTGTAAAGACATTTGAACCGTGAGTACCGTTTTGTCGTTATATCCAGTTTCAGGAGTTTAAAATCAGTGGTTTCGATATATTGTTTCATATTTCATTCCATTTTTGTGGTAGTTTTTGTCTAGGTTGCTTCAGATATAACAAAGATTAAAGTTTTAGCAGAAAATTGCAAAAAGCAGCACGTAAAATAGATGGCAAGCAAAAACGACCATGAAAACATGACATCCATACGCCATTGAAATATTGTCATGTCTTTCCCTATACCATTAGTGAACATAATGGAATAGATCAGTATGTGTACATGTAATGTATAATGTTTAAAATTTCAACAAATAAAAATAATCATAAAACATTTTTACACGATAGCTGAATTATTTGAATGGCAAAACTTTTCATTCTTTAAAACAGACACGTGTTAAAAATAATTTTTATGGAGCATAAGAAATTATGAACATTTGTCAATTCTGTCAATGAATATACAACTTTTCCCTAGCCTAAGAACACCAAGTAATATCCAAACAATCTTGGCAGCACTATTTGTTCAAAATTCTCGATACATACGCCATATTATAAATTTTTGTTTATTTGATTTAGAAAATTAAAGCATTGGACCATGAGTAATTCTACACATTAATCAATGGTGTCAATATATATATATATATATATATATATATATATATATACAACTTGTCTCATCTCCAGCGATATCCCACCATTGGTAGCGCATGTGCTTATGTTGGTGGCACCAATTTAGGCACGCGTGTCATATTATAATTTTTGTTTATTTGATTAAGAAAATTAAAACATTTATAATATGACTTATATAATGTTTAGACACTAAAACATTAAAGTTGTGTTTTAGTTAAGCATGATTATCTGGTAAGTGGCAATGAAATAAACATCACAGATCTTTGAACATCGCCAAACGAAAGATGTCCTAATATCCTGATGCCCAGTAGATGGGGCAACAATAATCGATGTAATACCTTTTCACGATGCAATAAATACCAACGGCAATGGACCTTTGTGCACGCATGTGTTATAGCTCTTCGTCTTAGTTTGCACGTTTTATATTTCTTTACCGCGGTGTGCACATTTTACATTTCTTTGCATACATTGGAAATTTCTTCTTGACACGTATGTTGTTTTATAATTAGTGGAATTCAATATGAGTCTTCGGTGTGTTTTCACTTTATTTATTCGCTTGAACCACATGCATGTATTTGATTGCTCCAGTTATAGCAATGTTCATGCAATTTATCTGAATGCAATTGCTATATTTCAATTCATATCCTAGCTTATTACAAAGGATTTCTTTTTAAAGAGTTGGACATAAAGTCGAAAAAGAAGGCATTTTGTTTTGCAGCCTAAAATGACTTGGCGTGAATATAGGATTGGGAGAAAGACTAATTATATTTTATTTTAACACCGGGTGTTATTTATTAGTTAATTACAATAGTTTTTTATGGTTATTTGCTCTGCTGTCAATTTTCTCCAGATTTACTGAATAATGGCTCATTAAGTACATTATCTGCTAGTTGAGTTCCTTTTGTTTTTATAATCAATAGAAGTATGTAAAGGAGAGATTTTTACAAATATAACATTTACGGATATTTACCCACATACAATGAATTTATTAACACGTTATCTCGTCTTCGTTACAACTTAAAAATTCTTCAGAAATATTATTGACATCGCAGCACGCGTATGTAAATATAAAAACCCATGACCATAATACTATTGTTAATCTACTAAGCGTACATAACACACTTAAAATTCCGCTTTATTTTTACTTACTACAACAAAACAAATTTCAATAACAATTCAGAACAGCTAAAGATTAGATGAATTTTAAAATTTTTTTCTTTTAACAATGAATAATCTTAAGATTAAGAATTCCAATACCTTCATCAACAGGGTGAAACTCTGGGATAACACTGAGACCATTGGTAAGATAGGATCAACATTATGACATATTTATAGTGGAGAATTCTCGACCCATTTTACTTACATTTTTAAAATGTTTCAGACAGAATTAGGAATACAATGGGAATTAAGAAGCAAATATAAGTTTTAAAGAAATGAACATTGATTATGTTTTAACACCTTATAAAGCACAACGTGATCCTGTGAATGAACAGCGATAGTGGATCCGTAGGTTAAACATTGTTAAAAAAGTCAATGTTCTCTGACTGGCACTTCACGGATAAGTTGAAATATTGTGCAATAACAAGTGAGATGTGTTTTATTTTTTAATCCAAATATTCGCGGATTATTAGTAAGAAACTTGTCAAAACATTGTTAAAGAATCTAATTACAACAAGTGGAATAAAGGTTTATTTGGTCGTATATATCGCTAGATTAAATTTTTGTTAAACCCAATATCTGAAACGGGCCAGTCCACACCATTAAACAGCTCTAAACGAATATAAGACGATTACGGAATCTACTAAGTATATAGTGGAAAATAAAAGGAAGGAACATACAGCCTTTATACTCTACATTAGAGATGAATTAATGAATGACATGTGGTACCCAAAATATACCAGTAAGTTTAATTTTTATGAAAATATTTGACAATGTAAATAGCAGAAAATAAAAGGAATATACATTATGGATAAGTCATGAATGTCATACCTTAAACAAAATTGCTCTGTAACATGACGGTAAGTCCAATTTTTATGAAAATATTTAATAGAGTAAATAGTAGAAAATTAAAGGTATCTGCATGTATAATGAATGACATGCTGTACACTAAAATACACCGGTGAGTCAAATTTAATAAAACCTCTTTATTAATTCAGTTCAAAATTAAACAAACTGTTTGAAAAAAAATCGATAAGAATGATTTATAGGTTGCAAAGATTTGTTAAGTGAAATCTTAGCATGCTTGTTTCTGTTTGTTTATTATTGTCGAAAAAAAAATATGCAGCCGGAACAATTCAATTATTTTCACTCTTTGAACGCCCGTGTGTTAAGGAAAACTTTGTTCCACGTTCCAGTTTTGTCATTCAAAAAACGTAAACGAGTCAGTAATGATCAGTGCACATTTTCTGCATTGATTAAGACTGTTTCCTGTTATTTGGCTTTTATTTGAAAATATATTGGCTCTATATAGAGATCTATTGGCTTCGACTTTACATGCTTTACGTATTAGTATTTAAATTTTGATTAATGAAATTGGAAACCTAAATCATAATAGTTAAAACGCATGGGACTTTTTTCTGCAAGCATATATAAAATAATCTTAATTATAAATTGCTTTTTTGGTGTATTTATAAGAAATTTGGTCAATCTGTTTGAGGTAACGTGGATTGTATTAGTAATGTGACATTGGTTTATTTACACTGTATTGTTGTGTTAATAGACTTGGTATAATATTTACAGTAAGGTTGGTACAGATAGATCTACCGTTTATGACAATGACATGCCATTTACACATATCTTTATTTATATCTTCCTTTATCTGAGCTGATATTTATTTCCAATACTTTATCGAATCTTTAAGGTTAATTAAGAATCGCGTTGTGTGACATATCCTGTATGGTTATTAGCTAAACGATAGACATATACCATATACATTAAAGACACTTACAAATACCTCTAAAGGTTTAGGTAGTCTCTTTTAAATTGTTTGTAGTAGAACGTGTGATTTATTATGTTTAGCATCAACAGTCTTCCATCAAAATTAGATTTTTTTTAAATATTAGTTTTAGGACTGTTTTACAAAACCGGAGTTCAAAATGGAATCGATCTTTGAAATTAAAATGCGAAATTCTATATAACATGAGACACTCAAAAAGCACACGGCAAGTTGTGTCAAATAAATATTCTTTTGCATTACCGTTAAGTCTATTTGGGTATAAAATGGTTTTATTGCTTGAACAGCGTGTTAACGAAAAAACGAAATATGTAGTTTAAGAAATAAGCAAGTTAAGCAGATATTTGTTGTTGCTTTGCTTTTGGGTAGATTGCTTTTATCTTTGAGTCCTATTAATGTATAACATGTTTTAATCGCAATGTATATCTTAAATATATATCACAAGAAAGAATCGCATCTAGAAGCACCTTTGAGCCAATGTTAAATCTAGCTTAATGGATGGCTTATGGGTACATTTGAGCCATCTTTATGTTAGCTAAAAGATGACATTTCATCTTCAAGTGTTTATACCTTCCAATAGTCAGTTTAGCAAACAACAAAAATCAATAAACAGACAAAATAAGAGAACAAGACAAGATTAACACATATGACTTTATATATCAACTGTTAAAAATAAATAATTAAAAATTTAAAATGACTTTAACTGACTGGTGTTGGAAGTATAATAAGCACTGCAGTAGTTGCATATCGGATCCATAAGCCATTCTTCTTTCCAAATGACAGTTGACAATTGACACAAACTAAACAGATATCTAATCAGTTTTGTAGATACCAAGTACTTTTTCTTGTGTCATGTTTTTGAAAAAATATTAAATTACAAATTTAAAAGTCATTATAGATGATAAATCATGTGTAAAATGTCAGTGATTTATTAAAGATTTAAATTTTTACAAATTACAATAACAAATTTGATTTTTCTCATTGGTTTTAAGAAAATTCAGACAATTCGGCAACAAAAATACATAAAATATTGACTCAACTGTTCCACTAAAAGATTTAAATATGTATAAAACTCAATCTAAATACTGGGCAGATGGTATTGACAGTCATTTTTTACTATCTTTCTACATATATCCATATACATGTACATTTGCATTGTATAATCTATAAAATTTTCTTATTTCAAAAGCTAACCGAGGATTAAGGTTTAGTTAGCACCGATTGAAATCATTCGTTTTGAAAGCTATTGGACAGGAGCTTAAGTGGTTATGCAAGTACAAACAATTCACCAAAACCAAAATATCTCATTGACATCATACAATTCGATTGCTCAATTTATGTTACTACATGTATATCTCTTTACTACATCAGCATCATGAAATTAGTCCCTGGTAAAAGTAAATTTATAAATAGCTTACAATAACTCATTTATAATTACCAAATATATCCTTACAACTTGATCTAAAAATGTTTCTTGCTCATATTTTTTCAATAAAAGCGCTATATTTAAACGCGCTATTTTTTACTCTAGTCTTTTGTTTTATACCAATTAAAACAGCACGATGACGAAAGCAATAATTCCTAGCGCCACTATTACATGTTTTATAGTATAAATTTCATAGTTTTATATTTATTTTTTAAGCTTAGTCATAGTTATATAATGCGCTATGTTTGATTTCTCAATTTTTTTCTATAACTACATTTTGTATTTGTAAATTGAGACTACAATAACGTCCGATATAATTAGATATCTGACACTATAAACGTTTCTGTAACAATGATTCTTGATCTTCTGAGAGCATTGATTGACGGACATACTGCAATAAATCTGTGTACACACACAGCCATTAAACACAACTTTAAAGGGTGAATGCATTCTCTACAAATAATCGAACTCTTTGATAAATTGCCCTATTTAACTCTATTGATAAATCCATCAATTATTTGTATAATTTCAGGTCCTAAATCATACTGAGTCAAGAAATGTCGCATACAATACACAGTCACTGGTGCCTGCAAATGGAACCGTCATAATATGTAATTGAATTAGCAGACGTCATGACAGGAAGTCAACCTGTAATTGTAAGAACCAAAAAAGATAGATTGTTAATTAAAATGTTATTCATAGAATTAAATGGAATTGACGGTCCGGTTTAAATAAAGTCAATATGAATAGAAGTAAATGGAACAGACGGTCTATGCCTTACGGATTTGAATACTATAGTGATTTTGAAGACACGGGGTACAGCACGGAATCTTCACTTCCACTGTTCTTGGAGGAACAAGAGTTCCGGAGAACGATTGTCTATCAAGGCCGGAAGAATAAACCGGTCTCGGAGGAAAAGTCTCCTTCGGTGGAGCTGTCTACAGACCAATATAGCCCCGGTGTTTTAAAGATATACGGGGATACAATATTTCCAGGAGTCGAGTATAAGAGTGTGCTTGCTTCCTACAGATCTACTGCTCAGGAATTAGTCAAACAAGCTTTAGAGAGATATGGATTGTCACCAAAATTATGCAAGGAATATGTTTTGTGTGACGTAGTCGGTATATGTAATCAAACAATACCTGAACGCAATGGAATAAAAACGGGAAGAAACAGTTTGAAATGGCAGCGACTCTGTACAAGAACGCTGTCAGATTACGATAAACCTCTGCTGTTACAAAATTTCTGGCTTCCGGCAGAAACCTATAGCAGACGATATGAACTTAGACTAAAATCTGAATTTTTAATCAATGTTAATAATGATGACACTCAAGGCATAAATGAAAACGCAAGAAAAATTTGTATTTCAAAATTACGACCCGGTGCAATACCCTTTTTCACTTCTTGGGAACAAGATAAGCTTGATCGTTTCGCAGACGAGCTTAATCTGGAAGGGACATTATCCCGCTCAAATACGCCAAAATGGAAATCTCAGCAATCTGAAAACGATGACTTCATTGGAAGTTTAAATTTGGATATAGGACTGACATCACCAGGCTCAAGGTCACCAATTTCTCTACCTCAAAACAAATTGGTAGAATACTTCATGGCTCCTACAACGAGACCTTTCCTCCTTACGTTGAGAGGATGTGACGTAAATAGGGACTCAGTATTTCATGTCATAGAAAACAAAACGATATTAGTGTGCAATGCTCAATCCTGCTTATATGACACACCTAGTATTGGATTATTTTCCGATGATATTTCTGCTAAACACTGCTATCTTCATCTCAAACGGACATCTCATGTGAAAAAATCAAACAGTCAAAAGCAATTGTACAACTATTGTTTGGAAGTAGAATGCACGTCTGCTTCGAATGTGAAAGTCAATGGATACCAAGTAACTCGAAAAACGACCATATATAGTGGTGATATTCTTGCAATGGGAACTCGTTATCTCTTTCTGTTCAAAGATTTAACAGCAGGTCATGAAATTCCATTGGAATTAAGTTGGTTATATTCAGAGGATAAACATGAAAGAAGAGAGATGATAAGGGAAGAAAATGGAATCCGTATTGCGGAATTTCAGAACAATGGCAATGTGTCTGAATTAATGCTAGATCAAAATGAAATGATGGAAGACAGTATGTCTGTATCAACAATGGGATCAAATATGGAATCATCCAGGGATAAATTTCGATTTGCCTTTTCGCGAGAGAAAGAAGACGAGTTAATTATAGACATTGGTGCCGTAGTTAGACAAAATTATGTAGATCTTCCTCTGACTCCAGCATATATTTATTGTATGTGTGTAGAGTACGCTTGTAGAACGTATGAAGCTCATCAACTTAAAAAGCTACTACTTCGCATCTTGGCAACTGTTCGAGAAAATGTTTCGGTAAGTTGTTTCTCCAAAAAATGTTTTTGGGATATTATTCTGCTTATCTTAACTGATTCTTAGATGCTTCTACTGTCATGTTATACAGTTTTGAATACTTTATTCAGAAAATTCAAGTGTTTATTATATGATATTGCTATTACGTTTTTGAAGATTTCATAGTGATCCAATAGATAGACGAACATCTCCAATAAAACCGGACATTATGAGCTTTTAGGATGATAACGTAAATATTAGTTTTGTTATTCTTGCCCATCAACTATTTTAGTTTCAATATTGCCCTATTCACAAGCATGATATATAGATACTTTTTTGTAATCTATAATAAGATGGTTTTACCTTTAAATATTCATATTTAGGTACATCTATAAATTATATTTTTTGGGATAATGACTTTTGAAGACTCAATTTTCAGAAGTATAAAATTGTTTTTTTCTGATTTCAGCATAGATAAACTATTATCTGATAAGTATTAAACATAATATCGTCTACAAATGGGACATAACATGTGAAGGGTTTTTATATGTAAATAAAACATGTTCAGTAACTAAAAGTTACAGTGTTTGAGTACAAATAACAAAGAAAAGAAGTTTTAATGGATTTTAAATTGATGTAGTTTACAAGTTTTTGCTTCAGTGATTTTGTAAAATACACTAAAAATGAGTAAATTATAGGTTTGTAATAGTCACCTATAACACTCTCAGATGTATAATTTACCCATGATGTCTCTATTTTACTTAATAAAACAAAATTTGTGTTAAAATACAAAAAATAGTCTCAATTTGAGATCATTGAATTGATCGAACGGATTGGTGGAATTTTCTCTATTTCTCATGTAATTTTTGTATAGGATGTACACTTTGATATGGTACATCGTAAAATTGTATTTTTATTTTTTGCAAAGTTTCATCATTTTAAAAAAGAAACTATCACTGCACATAAAAAGATAAAAGACAACAAACTGCACTTTATGTATAAGATACTATAATAAAATAGTATATGACATGCAACAAGATTAAAAACTTAGATAAGAAGTTTTTACATGCATGTAACATGTTTTAAAATTTCGACATGCGATTATATCAAATAACGTAAACATGCCCCAAGATTAAATAACAATATTACATTTCATATCTTACGTACATAATTAAAAACTCCAGGTGTTTGCGTGTGCATGTAGAAATATGCCCAAAATACATTTTGTATTTTAAGACTGGTACAAATATATCTTGCAGTATTCTCTTTCCAAAACATCAAATAAGAATAAATGTATTAAATTTCATGAAACGTTTTACATAAGTAATGTAAAGAAAATCATACAAAACTTAAATTTTTTATAAATAATTATGTATCTATTATGAGATGATGAAAAATTGACACTTCACAATATGCTTGTAAAGGTTTAAATATGTAAAAAAAAAACAAAAAAAAAAAACAAAAACAAAAACAAAACAAAAAACAGATAATAAAATGAACAGTTCAGAATTTGAAAAGGTTCCAATTTGGATTAAGCTTCAAAATTTCGCTAGCAATTCTGCTCGATTTGCAAGGCTTGGATCATGTTGCTAACTTATGAATTATCTTGACATTCTCTAATTAAATCGGAGATGTTTACCCTTTCGAGGCACCCGGCCTCACTTCCCTTGTTAAAGTTCGCGTGTTTAATAAAATTTGCGAGTTTTCAAATCGTTTACTTTGTTTTTGGATTTTGCTTTTTACATAGACCGGTACGTTTGTTTTTGTTACTTAAGCTTTCAGGATTACAGTTTTGAACCTATAACTTTGATTCTTTAGAAAAAAAACAGTAATTTCCTAAAATATAACCCCGAAACATTTCCACCTACTGAAATTGTAAAATCAGTTGGAACATACGTTTTTTATAAACCAAATACTTTCATTAATGTTTTACATGACCATGCTTATAGGTTAAAGATTTCATTAAATTCTTTACCTCTGAACGATTTTTTTCTTTTCACGGGTAAGGTTAACTTATACATTGTACATATGTATTTGTATTTATATACAAAATTGAGTATTGATAAGGGGTTTTTCACAGCAGTGTCATATTTTAAACACAAAACCCACACAAACTACAAACCCACACGTGTGTGACAGTGTTCTTAATTAAATATCTATAAAGAAAAATCAAGTTTGAAGTAAAAATGTCAGGATTGCATACATCCGTCACGAACTAAGACCTACAGGAGATACAGTTGTGAATTAAAAACTGAAATCAAACACTTTAAACATAAATAGTATAATAATTAATATTGAATATTTTCTTATTTCACAAACTTTATTTGTATTAAATTGTACACAAAAATAGTAGCTATATTGTGATTTCTGTTGGTTGAACAATTTTTATTTTGTTGATATCGTTTTTTATTGATCTTTCAGGATTTATCTAAAGCTTTGTCTGCTAGCAAACATAATTGGTAAGTACACGTTGTATTGAACTAAAATTGTCAATAGTCAAACATGACTTTCTTAAGAATTTCTTTATGTTCAACCTGGTCAATAGTATTCATCAAAGAATTTTCTTAACACATTTCTTACATATTGCTTTATGTTGGAGCCAGTCAGTAGTATTGATAAAAGAATGCCCGTTTTGTCCTGTAGTTTATACATGATTCTCCATAAGAACTCGCATGTAAAATAAACTCTGGTTTATTTACATTCATTTAATATATGATCATAGATCGGTATATTTATGACAATATGGAATTCCTTTATACCCGGGGTAACACACGAGGGTGTTGTACAGATAGATAAGTGGGAAAAATCGGGTTGTCTTTGATAAATAAAGAAAATGCAGCGTGAAGATTGTTCTATTTTGGGGAAAGTTACAGCTCCGTATACACTTCACGGCCATTTCTAGTTTTACATGTATTTTTCAGATACTCCTCAGCGTGCTATACGCTATTTGTGATCATATTGTCATACATTGAAAAGGCAGGTGATTCTATGTGCCATTTGCTTAATAGTTAAAAAATAAATTATTTAACATCTGGTCCATTTGTAAGAACATTTATATCATTGATAAAACGTGTATATGAATCTACATATGTTATATAGATTTAAATATAGAATATTGAAGCTGAATGTTGATAATTTAGCAATGGTCAGCGCCAAAAACGGAGAAGGGCGTTGTTTTCCTCTATCTACCGTTAAACCCATTAGCTCTATGTTTACTAATAATCCATAAAAGACTACCAAGGTTACAAAACCTGCCATTAACTATGATATCGGTGATAAAATAGAAGAAACCAACCTGTTACCGAAAAAACATATTCCAATCGTCAACGTTACCGCGAACACAAAACAATAGAGGTATAGATGGCAGAAACAGACAAACAAGGCAAGAACAAACGCATCCTGAGACCACTGATGATAAAATCCCGACTTTGGACCGGCATTGGAATAAATTAACAGTGATGTTGTTGTAGTATCATTTGAGGACCCTTAATTATTCATTTTATTTTATCAAAAACATTGGTTCATGAACAGAAAATAAACAAACCGTAACTGTACTTTGTTCTTGTTTAATTTTAGTGGTATCTTTAAAAGCAGACGACATCCCACCCAAATCAATGAAGACTTTCTACGATATATGATTCAGTGGATGTCCAATGCTGTTCAGATGATCCTCTATCTTAGAGGTGGAAACTTCAGACTAGATCGGGTGAATAAGAAAGCGATAGATGACCCACGTAATTTATTTTCGGATCTTGCCACTGGTTTGGAAGAAATTGTGATTTACTGTTTTCAGCAAACTATATACACAGTGACAAAGGTATTTGGTTTTGTAACTCTTCATACAACCTTTTGGTAGTCTTGGTTATTGAATTTTAGATAAAAATCTTCAAATCTCACTGAAAGTTGTAAGTGTTTTTAATGAATGTTCTCATGTTTTGGTTCTGATCAAGCGTTTTTGAAACACTTTATCTAAATATAAGTAAATGTTAAAAACATCACCGAAATGAGAAATAACATTATGCATGTATACAAGCATTAGCAACCGTTTTCCTGTAAAGCAACAGAATGATTTGTTTATATTGTCATTGTTAATTATTAAGTCATTTCAAATGTATACTGTAACTTATATGTTTGATAAACATGGCCAATCGTCCTACAGACTGGATATAATCTGGAATATTACTTTTTAAAGACTTTGGAAACTATCTTAAAGCTAAGTTAACAAATTTTAAGAGGAAATGCGAGACAAACAACACTCATGAATTTAGCTTATTAATAAAATTCCAGACTTTGCATCTACACAAAATGTTTGATCATATCATACCGGTATCACTTGAAACCTTTAAAGTGAATTCGAGAAGTCTTTGGAAAATGAAAATTGAATCAATTAAGTGATTTCTTACTTAGTGTTGAAATGTATATCTAATTACAGGCACTGTACAGCTATTTACCGGAGATATTAGACAGTAACCCATTTTCTGAAGTAGAGCCTGACCGTAAGAGTGGAATGGGTAAACTGATTGGTGTATTTAATTATGTTGCCAAGTTAACCAGCACACAATTCCTCCATATTGATGTTGGAAAACAAATCTTTATGTATTTGTTCTTCTTCTGTAGCACCTCTGTGTTCAACAGACTACTACTGAAAGGTAATTTGGTGTTTTTATTACTGGCTCCTTATAGCCAGGTTTGTACCGATTGTTATGCTCTTCTCGTTATGCACATTATGTGAATGGTTCATACAAGAAGTTCATATTTTGTGACACATATTTACTAGCTGATTCAGAATTGCACTAAATAGTGGCATTTCTTTATTCTACGTCATACATGTCAATAAATTATACATTTCTGTGATAAGTACCTTGTGGTTATACAAGACTTTTGTCACACTGTGTTTGGATCGTAATTTGTTCATGTTGTTTCTGTGTCCGTTTGATGATACAGCCCATTCCGTCCAGTAGTTCATGCTTTGTTACATGTGGTATCCCGCCATTCTGTTCTGAATTTTAGTTAATTTTGTGTTAATCATAATGCATTATCCGTTGCTTTGAACACATCTATATCTTTAAACTGCATATTTGTAATATATATATCCTGTAGTTATACATAACTTTTGTCTTCTCTATATTGTACAAATAACCCTTTTTGAAACAATACTATATATTGTCAATGTTTACTCCTTTTCCAGACAGTGGTCACAACTACTACAACTGGCCATCAGGTGTACGCATTAGGGCAAACCTGGGTATACTAGAGGATTGGGCAACTAGGAATGGTTTAGATGAAGAATTTGGACATCTGTTTGAAAAGCTTTTGTCTGCGGCTGAATTGCTTTCCACATCAAAGAACCTTCTCTTAAAGGTAGGGACATTATATTATAAAGATAAATATTATTTGTTAGAGTACTAAAGAGCATTTCTCTAATTTTCTGTGCCCAGTGTTCCGACCGACGCTAATTCTGCATATAGTATTACATGTAATATATTGTTATGTATTGCCTTTATCTTTTGCTTTCAAGGTAATATACCGCCAACTACCGGGTAAAACAAACTACACAACATACGTTTATTGTAACCATAAAAGTGTATACTTGGCAATAAACAATGTAATAAAACGTGAAACAACAATATAAGAAATAAGGACAACGCGTATTGAGACTATATACTAATTTATATATAAACTTGCAACTTTTAACGGGCGCTGAGTGTAATGACAAAACGACATCCAGTGGCGATGTGGTTTAAGTTGACTATTTTCAAAGGTTTCTTACCGTCAAGCAGTTGTTAAAAACACAAAAAATAAAATCATCATAAAGACAATTACAACATATATCTTATCTCGGTGGCCAAGTTGTCTGAAGAGCGCTTACCATCTAATGGTTCGAATCCCACTCGGGACATATACTGGTATGAGAAAGTTCGCTTGATGAAGGTCAGTGGTTTTCTCATGATACTCCGGTTTCATCCACAGTTCCAACTAGAGCTTACCGCCTCGATATAAGTGAAAAAATATTGACTGGTACATAAAACACCACTTCAATTTAGAATACTGAAGTCTAGAATAAATCCGTCGATATACTAATATTAACTAGACCGCATGTGAGATACGGTTCAGAAATTAAAAATCCATCAAATTCCCTTTGGGGTATATTAGTGACTGCTCTAATCTGTTTGTAAATCTTACTCATCTGTATATAGGTATTTGTTTATTTTTAATTATTCTTTATTTACAGTACGACTGGATGTCGATGAGGCGACATTTTCACCCACTGAACGAAGCACAACTTTACAGACTTTTGTCTCAGTATGACCTGGCGGGAAAATCCTTCCCAAAGATATGGCGACCGTTGCCAGAAGATAAATTTCTAGCGCGTCAAGAAGGTATATATTTTGTTGTTTTTAGGGTATTAAAAATCGCCATGATAGTTTTGTTAACGCATCCGTGGTAACGAACAATTCAAATGAAAAATAAAAGATGTAATTGAAGAAAACACGTGCTGGCCAATGTCCATGACAAGGAATAACAAACCAAAATAAAATGCGAATGTTGTTTGAAAGACTTATACCATGTTTTTTTTTTCAAACACGACAGGTCATTTTTTTTAAAGATTTGAAGAAATAATCATCAGAATATTTATTATTTGACTACTGAACTAGATAAAGTATGATGGTGAAATTACCTCTGTATAGGATACTTACCTTCCCGCTTATTCAACCAACAATACTTTCTGTACAAAAAGTATACTTGTTTGCAATCACTAAACACCTTTTAAAATATATAACTTTCTGGTAACAAGTCATTGAGGGAATTGTCATATACCATTTTTAAATGTAATCTTAAAATACATTCAAAATTTTATGTATATGCTACTTTTGAATGCACTATTTTATGAAAATACAAAAATAGCAAAAGACAAAATCATAGAGTTATTAGTGTTTTGGCATAATATCATGATTCCATGTTTTCAGTATAACAAAATATTTGATATGTTCGCGTTTCTTATTTCATTTGTGTTGGCAGGCGTTCTTGATTGTCCTGGCTTTTGCAAGGTACACACTTGCTAATGTGATGTTGGTTATAAATATCCGATTTTAAAGTAATTTTGCATTGTTTCAGAAAACATAATGCTCGAGATGTCACAACACCCACCATTCCTTATACCACAAGATGTCAGCATTATTGATCTGGTAAATCCACCGGATAATCCTGGGTTTTGGGCTTTCTTCAAACAACTACATGCACAATTTGGTATTCATGAAGGTAAATATAAAACAAACATATACGGTTTAATCTGAATATTTATTTTAGTATGTTATACAGAAATAATACATGATGACCCTATCGTATGACACATCGGACCTGGACCAATATCTTTGTTCTAAATGGTAAAAGATTAAGTTTATGATAAACAGGATAAAACATGGCGTATCATATCATATATCATTTCATGCATTATTCTATGTTGTAATATTTTTATTGGTTTCACAATCCAAAATGCTACTACTGATGACTTGCCAAAATCTGAATCTCTCCAGTTTCTGACGTCTGTATTTCGCCAAAGCATTCATTCTACAAGTGTTGTTTAGTTTCGTTTCCTTTATAAAATTACTCATAAAAGTTTGGCTTTGAAGCAACATTTTGTTTCCGGTGTTTTGTCAAATTTTTACTTCCAGATTGTTCTATTAACAGTTACAATATAGATAGGTAATGTATTTAGCCGGAGAAATGATTTATACATTTATTTTGGTTCTGTTTGGTTCATATTATACCATGAAATTTCATATTTTGATGATAACTTGAAGATATTTGGGTTTTTGTTATAGATGAGAGCGATAGTGGTATCAGCCCTAATACGACACCACGATTTACTGGAAACTTCCCCAAGGTAGAACTTCAGAAATCGTTTTTTCGACAAGGATCAAATCCAGGCAAAGCAACTAAGAAAACAACTGCAACCAAATCTAAGCATTCACCTACAAGTGCAAGGACAAATCGAAGAGTGCAGTTTGCTTCAGCAAATGAAGCAGAAGGACGACAAAATTCTCCAAGGGATTGTGACCATAATGAAAACCGACAGGAACCTCTCTCGGAATATGACTGTGAAACAGGGAGTGATGTAACGGATATGTCACATGACCATAGAAATAACAATGTAACCAATCAAAATTCACATAGTGCAATATCAAACTGTAAGTCTGCTGACTATAGATTAGACCTTCTCATAAATAGCTCAGGGACAAATCTACCAAGTGAAGTGAAAAAAGAAACGCAAATTGTGCACAACAGGCACACATCCCCTCCACCGTTACCCCCAAGAGGGACGAAGACTGTATGTAACGGAAGTGACACTGAAAACAGCACAACATCATCAATTCCTGCTACCAAGACTCGTATGGCTGTGAAACACATTGATTCTGAATACAAAAAGGAGGAGTTAAAACTGAACATAAATAAAAGTGATATTTTAGATGCAAATGGTATTACAAATGACCTTCTTTACGAGTTGAATAATGAGAATATGGAGGGCAAGAAAAAGAAGAGTTTAAATACTGATCTATCTAGCATTTCCTCTGATGGTACCCGTAAGTATACTAGCTAGTATTTATGTGTATGATTCTGGAGATAACATTAGAAGGCTTTTCAAATTTTGATTGTTCAATTTCCTAATCTATTCAACATTTAGTAGTATTTAAAATTGTCCGCTTAGCATTAAGTTTGAGAGTAATGTTCATTTACTTTAAACTTCATATTTTTCATTTTGTAAGCATTGATGAAACATTTTGTGAAGAATTTGTACCTTTTACTATTTGATTTGTTAATTATGTTCTGGATGCAGTAACAAGTATAATTCATGATACACAATTTTTATACGTTTCAGCGATAATATTTAACAATTTGAACTCCCCTCCTACTTCACCATCTGAAAAGAATAGCAACCTTCCAGTATATACAGTTACAATTGCAAAAGGTGACAAAGGACTCGGACTTGGCTTAATAGATGGTTTAGTAAGTATCATGAATATTATATAACGCAATAGGGTTAACCCTAACGCAATTTTAAAATCGTGTTCAGGTTAGTAAATTTATGAATTTTGGTTTGTTCTGTTCTGTTATGTTTTCTTCTCAGTAAGAATAAAGGCAATCAAGCACTTTATGTATGACACTGATCCCATATGACATTACATACATTATGTATTAATAAACCTCTATTTAGAGATGTTTATCACAATTCCCTTTACATAAACCAAGATGAAAAAATATGGATAGGTCGTTTAATTCAATAACTGTTATAATAGTATTCAAGCTATCAACTTTCTTTCATTTATATGAAAATATTTCAGCTTTTACAACTTTTTTCAGTACACCCCTCTGCGATTAGCCGGTATTTATATACGGAAGATACTACCTGAAAGTCCAGCGGCTGATGGTGGACAGCTCCATGTTGGAGACAGGATACTTAGTGTTAATAACAAAAGTATTATAGGAGCTGATTATCAAAGGTAAACAAATATTATCTTTGTCACGTGGAAGTTCACATGCTTAATTTGTCAGTTTTCTAAGTTTTTACTGAAAACGTTGAGATTGTTATCTGGACATGGATCGGTATGTCCGTTTTTTAACAAAGAAATTGAAGTTGCGGGGTCTGCATGTCTCTTTTAAAAATTGGATTTTGTAGCCGGACATGAAAATGTCCCCGCAATTTGACGTCAGACTGGGTACTCCGGAAGGGTAAGTTTTGCCATCTACCGTCGGTTACATAAAATGACCAACGTTTACTTGGCGTTATTTTCTAATCACGTCGATTGGCCTTTTGTAATTCGCGCTATTCTCATGACGAAACTTGCCTGCTTGTAATGCTAGCTAGTAAAAATTGTATTAATATCCGAGTTATGATTCAAAACGTTTGATATTTGTTATAATTACAAGTATACTTGCCTAATATTTTGGTAATATTGTACCACTTGTTTCAGTGACCTAGTATCAAAACTAATGTCAAGTCGGTTGCATTAACACCTGTTGATTTGTGAAATGCATGATGCAGAGTAAGACTACCACCTTATGTATGTTTTTGAATTATTTTTTTAATATAGCTAGCTTTTATTTTATTTTCAGTGCTATGAAGTTGATACGCGCAGCAGGTGAAAATTTGACATTGATAGTTGCGAAAGGTAACCATTCTGTGGCCACAAAAATATCTTCAACAAGTTGCTGATGTATCGGGCGCTACCAAATGTGTTGATATACTCCTGGAAACATTGTCTTCCATAATATTCAATCGGCTATCAAATCTTGAAACTGGAATCAACCAAAACATTTCACATGTTTGGCGTATCTTTAACCTTCGGTATCCACCCAAGAAATACTATCGTATTTTGTACCTTATGGGTTGTAGTTATTCCCTCATAACCTTTATCTTATCAAACTAATGGAAGCAGACATTGTCCTCCATAATAGTATTAATGTAGCAACATATGTACCTGATATATTTTGTTACACAGCCTTCCTGGTTACTAGAAACCTATTGGAAGGTGTATTCGGTACTACATTATACTAAATCAGTACAGCCCATCCCTCTCAAGTTTCCGGGATTCAGTAAAAAAAAGTATATTCTTAACAAAGCTCATTAATTACAACTAATAAACAGGATTTGGTGCCACAGATGAATATGTTATACAGATTTGTTCCTTATGTGATATTAGGGTACACTCCTACAAGTGAATTAGTAATTAAACATTTTTAAAACATTCAAATAGGCTAATTGCATAAATAACCACACAGAAATTTTAAAACAATGGGTGTGAAAAGCCATAAAGCTTTAGCTGGGCGTGTGGAATGTCATGTTTCGGATAAATATGTTGTATCAAATAATAAAGGTTGTCATGACAACGGGTGTTTGCAATATTGAACATTAATCAAGATATTTAACAGATTCTACCTCAGTGAACTACATATATATCAGTTAATTTGTTGATCACAATCAGCACTAAGTATACTCTTGTATTCATCAGGGTTACATATTATAAATTCATTATATAAAGTATTTTATATCACATGTGTTGGTATTTTTTTTTTACTAATAATTCCATATTATACCAGAGTTAATTTTATAGCTAAAGATGGCCCTTTCAGAATACAATTCCTAATCAGTAGTGCTTGGACCAAAATTGTGAAACCAATTTTACCAAAGATATGAAAAATATCCAAAGAACCAAAATATATTTAACAAAGGAAATACTTTGCATTAATTGAGTTTTAACTAGCAGCAGACAGTAGTATATTTCTGACAATACAAAAGTATTGCCTACTGAGTTTATGATATTCTCGGGGATGCTTAGTGCACCAGCAGAAATAAAGGCCCAGTGATTTAAATTATATATTATACCAGAGTTATTTTTATAGCCAGCCATCTCGGAATACAATACTTATATTTCTTATTTATTTTTAAGCACAGCTATCTAGAACACGCTGAAAACACATTTTCGCAATAACAAATAAACATTTTCGATAAATCACGGATGCTTTAAACAAACAAAAACATACTGGTCCATGACCAAAAACATTAATCCAAAACCTTTTAACACTGACAAACTAAGTTAGCACGTAACCTTCCACCAGCAAAGTCAGGCCGGTTCTTCCAGACGGATAAACACCTCCTGTCTAGCTTGCCATGCCTGTTATGTGCGAAATCAAAATTTGAGAATAAAAAGAACATGGAACTTTGGTGCGCCAAATACCTTCAGGATAATTTTGGATACATTTACACCATACTTCTACAATATTGTGATGATGGCTATACAGCTTTTTGTGTGCCTTGATAAGCTTGGGCTTACAATATCCCAAAGTCAATTATTTATTTGTAAGCAGCTTGTTCCGTTGTAAGGAGTTCCTTAGAAACAAACTGGCCATAGTGCGTATTTACTGTGAAACAAATACAACAAAAGCAGGTTTTTTTGCTGCATATAAACGGAAAGTTGACAGAATTGAAGTCATCACATATGGCGAATACTTTAACGGGTGTCACAATTCAGGTATAAAACTATGAAGCAAAACTTGAAGAATCAGTCGCATCTTTTATTCCAAGCTCATTATCATAAATGACAATTACATAGTCTTTAAATTTGTGATTATTAAGAGATAGAAGGTAATCGTTATACCCATACGTGGAATTATTGAAGAATCATTCGTATCTTTTATTCCAAGCTCATTAGCATAAATGACAATTACATAGTCTTTAAATTTGTGATTATTAAGAGATAGAAGGTAATCGTTATATCTATACGTGGAATTGAATGATTTGGTGACAGTCTTCTCTCCAGATTTAACAAGGGTATGCATAAATTTTTCTTCGGCATACGGATACAGAAACAAACCAGCTAGCAATAGTACACAATTTGTGTTCATTGGTTTACCGATTGCTTATTGGAAAATTATATTGCCAAATACAACAAATATGTTATATATCAAAAACTCTTTTGTTTAGGCGAATTTTTGTCATATTGTAAGTTTAAAAAATAAATAATTCTTCCAAACTGCTGTCTGATAATATAATACAGCTGTAGTATCTGGTAATGTAATTCCTTGTGCGACATGGTTAATTATAATAAAATCACGGTTACAATGTCATTTGATAGGTGACGTTGCAAATGCCAAGAATAAATCCCAGTTTAAGTTGAAACACCACATTTTTGCAACAACAATGCAACTATGGTTCATACGGTAATGGACGATACCAATTAAGCAACAATCGGGATGAAAAATATCTTGCCTGTATTGGTCTATGCAATATCGGGATGTAGAAAATAATGTGTTATACCACACCACATCTTGCGGCAATATAGAGCGGTACCAAATGTATATTCCTAATAGTCCAACATTGGATATTTCATAATTCCTGCAATATATACTTACTTACTTAGTCCTCTTCATGTGTATGTGCACATAAGGTCACCATCAGCTCCTGTTGTATATAGTCCTGAACAATGTTTCGCTTGGTTCTATATAACCATAAATATCTACCATTAGTTTCCATTTTACTTTCAATTTTCATTGTCTCTCTGCTTCGTTCTTGGTGTTCTCTCTCATGCACATGTACTTTGGTTTCCTAACAATACTTTTCCACAAACCAGATATGTTTTCATGCACTCATTTTAAATATAATGTTTCAAACTTCTAGACCTTTTGCTTTTGAATACATGTATTTAAAGACTTTACCATAAAGTCAACCAAATAAATAGGAAAGAGATCGAGTCAATTACAAGTTTATCTGTCATTGATTTACTAGAGAAATTGAAAAGATGATGCTGACCAAGAACTAAGACAGTTAATGGATGGGCATAACAGCAGACAAAAGATGTTTGCAATAAAAATTGCTTTCTCCACAACAACGAGAAACCTTTCTTGACCATCTTGGTGACACAGTGGTAGAACATCCATTTTGAAAATAGGCAATAGGTTCAAACCCAAGCTTCGACTGGGGAGTTGTATGTTTGTTTGTCTATGGTATACTGACTATGTGAGCTAGCACCTTATTAAAAGCTATCACGAGTGTCCTCTAGTACAAGACAGGCCATGCAACAAACTTGCACATATCAGGAGTACATAATCCAGTTCTTAGATTAGTCCTTAAGGATAAATAAACTTTCTCTCGTCATTATAAGCCAAAACCTTCCATAACCACTAGGTCATGCAGCCTTTCAAATGTAGGAGAAAACAATCGTTAGTGAATGTGGGAAATTAAGTAGCAACAAGAATACTGATTTATCATTTGAGGTTTATTTGATTAAATTGGATAGAATGGTAATTCTGACACTTAAAACATTCATTCAATAAATAAAATTAATGGTCAAATTTACAAGCAATTGATAGATGGCAGCAGTAACAAAAACAGAGGTATAGGGGCCTTATTGCTCACCTAAGAACATGTTCAATCTTACAATAGTTTTATTAGAATAAATTCATAATGATGCAACATCTGAATAACCAAGTCATAAATATATTGTATGCCCAGTAGAGAAAATTTTCAAATATATTATAGGGTCTCTTCTAAAGTTCCCTCACTCCAAACCCCAACCCAGCCAAGATCTTTGCAAACTAGACAGCAGATTACATAAGGATATTGCTAAATATGAATTACTAAAAAAAATTTCTAGCATTTGTACTGTTAACCAGGAGATATTTGGAGATTTTCATTATTTCCAGCTTTATCATTGCAAATCTTAATATTTTTCACTTTAGTCCTAGATATGATAATTGCCAAATTTCATCAGACTCTTTGGGCCCAGTAGTTTATGAGATGATTAATATGTAAAAGGTTTACAGTTTACAGATGCATAATACATGACAGGCAGGAAACCATAGCAATAGCTCATCTGAGTTTTGGTTGAGGTTAACTAAAATCAATTAAAATCAAGCATGTTACAAATAATAATGATACAAAAGGTTTTGTTAAGATTTGAAAAAAATATTGAAATAATACACTAATAACAAATAAATATATATCAAGCAAGTTATAATTCTATATATTAAATTTAAAAAATTAATAAAACAAAGAAAATGATTAAATACAGCAAATTTAACAGTATAAAAATAGTCAAAAACATCTAGAAATATACATATCCATTTATGCCAGGATTGGACAATAATACTAAAATCAAGCCATTAACAAATCAATAAAATTATATAAACAAAATCAAACTGCAAAAAGACAGCATGGTATCACAATGATCAACAGGTACTTGATAATTATATATACATAAACAACACTTACAGGTCAGGTTATTTTTTCAGAATGGCCACCTATACAAGATATGAACACAAAGCACAAATAATACCAAAAACTGTCAATGTTAATATCAAAATACTTCATTTGGTTTTTGGATCAAACAAATACCACGTGTAGGCAATGACTATTTAGTGTGATTTCATTAAATATATTTTAATTTTCAATAGTTCCAAAGAAATTTCAGCTAAAACAAGAATCTTGTAGCCTCGATGTATTGTACAGTTAATGACTTCCTTATTTTGTCTTGGATATATCTAGATATTCTGTAAGCAATTTTCTATAATGATCAGACCTAGTTGTTCAAAGCTTTGTTAGCTGTTGGTTTTGATTTTTGATTTTGTGGTTTAAGATATATTCCTGCAATTTCTGCTGGTGAGTTAAGGCACATAATTGTTATTATCAAATAGAAATCAAATAGAATGAGTTAAAATCAAAACTGTATTTTTTATATCAAGTGTTTTAAATTTTATTAACATTTTAAATGGTCATAACTGTTTGGTTAAGCTAACAAAGCTTTGACAACGAGCAATGATATAAAGATATTAGTATTTTTCCATGTTTGATTGATATAATGAGCCAAAATCAACATTCACAAAGTCAAGCATAACTGGGGTATCAAACCATAAACAGTTGTATATTGGCTTAAGGTAGTTCCATACTTTACAAATCACCTGAAAACACATATTGAAATTTTGATATGTTGTACATGGGCATAAACCATTCAACATGCCAAAATTTCAGGGCAGGTATTCGACTTGCTTAAGAAGTTCTGAAGCGCCACCTGGTAGTCATTTTCACGACATAAATGATCAAAGTATAACTACTGTTATCAACAAATAGGCTTTAATAATTTTTTGTCATGCTTAGAAACCAAAAGTCTCTTGCATTTAAATTAACCATTATGTCATGAAGATTATTTGGACCAATGGAATTTTACTTCCCGTCACGTGGTATTTTTCTACAGCGCCACCTATCAAGAGAGAACATTAAATTTCCGGAAAACTGAAAGTAACACCCTTTCGTTAATTTGTAGATTTTTAAAAAACTAAGTCGAATACGACCCCTGATTTTCACACATATTGCACATGAATATATAAGTTTGATTTTCGGAAACAAAAAATAGGGGGTCGTCAAGCTACTTTTTTCATAAAATTGCATCAAAATCCTGAAACAAGAAAAAAGCCTCATTCCTTACTTAAGAAGTTACCAATAATGTCCAAGGATACTATTATGAACTCAATGTTTTTCGTTTGGTTTGGTATTAACAAATAAACAAAAACACTGATTGTGAGCTATTTGCCTGTGCAAAACAAAACCAACTTAAATTTCATATGGTCTGTCACCCATAGCAACCGTTACCCAAAACAGATCAGTTAAAGTGGAAAGGGGATTCGTATACATTGATGAAGCGTTCTTGATTCTAGGCCGCTGAATGAAACGCAAATACAAGAGCATAGTCAAACTGCTAAAATTTGACACCCAGAAAAATTATCATACAGTATGTTTATTGAATAATCGTCAGTTTGTGTCCTACTATTTGTATTTAAAATCGCAGAAAAACCCAAACATAAAGCGGCATTTAAAATACCGTCTTTAAAATTTAAACAATGTACTCAAATCTTTCAATTATTTGGAATAGTAATAGTGTAGATCTACCTAATTTCTGTTATGTACAATATACATTTTCTTCTTAAAAATAGTGCACAGAATTGATATTGCGAATTCTAATCTTTTTGTGAATGCAGAAAATTATTCTACTGAATGATATTATAACAATGTTCACTCCATAATTCTGTAGGCGCCGAAGACCACACATTCGTGACGTCATAGATAAAAAAGACGTCAAATCTGACATTTCGACCGTACGCACAAAACCACGACGTCACCATGGTATGGAACTACCTTAAAAGGTAATGAGAAATTTTACGATGAGCCACTCACACTGCAGAAACAAATAAACATAATAACATTCCTGGTATATAAAACTGAAAATCATGAATTACATTGTATATGACTTCATTGCTGTCAGTGATTTGTATATTATATCAAACATCATTATTGTATCCACGTAAATATCACATATTGATATATCAACAACATTGCTGTAAATTGTAATTTTATTATAATTTTATATTTAATCTAAATATTAAAAATAATATAAATTAATTTGGTTATTAACAGCAATAATTAGCACAAAATCTGTGAAAAATTACAATCAGCACATACTAAGTATGACACAGACATAGTAGCTATTGACAGAAAAAAAAAGAAATTATGTAACTTAATCATTAAATGTCCAATTATAAATATTAATAACAAAATAATACCAGTATCTATATATGGCTGTATCACTTACTTAGTTAAAAAAATTAAAATGCACGAAAGTCAAGATTTAACATGGTATTCTAATATAGAATGTTTAGCTAAATACAATATACTTTGCCATAGCAAAAATGTGTCACATTAAAAAGCATTGCATTAGAAAACACATACTGAAAAACTCACAGCTTTGAACCAGCACAGGGTATAATTACAAAATGTAGTCCAGGGTGTGGTTAAAATTAAGGTTAGATCCCTGTGTGGATAAAGATTCTTATATCATTATCATGACTGGAAAGTATTGTAATCAATAGAGAATAAAGCATGGTTAATTCCATATCACATGTCATATCGACCTGAGACTCAAACATCAGACTGAGGGCTTTAACATGAAAATGATGTCGGAGTGTCACACATGGTTGGGAGAAGCAAGCATATGGTATATAAATAATGCTAATTTTAATCAAATGTTCAAGTTTTACTAACACTGAATTGTTGTCAAATTTACAAATCAATGACAAGTTATATCTTCACATTTTTCTCTACATTGTAAAAAGAATTTCTATTTTCTATTTACCGGTACTTATTGGAGTAATGGAGTTTCAATCATCGGTCAAGATTATTTTCATTAATTTGAGGTAAAATCAATCATATTTAACAATTTATAAACTGTTATTTTTGAGCTTCATAAAATAAAATACAGATGTACATGCTCTTACAAAAAATATGATTTAAAGTACTCATATGTAACACCTCTCTCTCTCTCTCTCTCTGCTATAAATTGCAGGTATACCATTATACATATACACCAAGATCTATCACAAGAAGAGTTATTCTGATTATACAACAGCAATATACATAAAATAAAACAAGTATTTTAAAAATAACAATATAGAATCTAAATCTTAATACATAATCATGATAAATCTTACAATTATTAATAAATACTAGTAATCTACAGTGGTTCTTCTTGTATATATGTATATAATTTAGTGATAAGGAAGCACCTGACTAGGTCATACATAATTTGATCTTTCTGAGTGAAAAGTTAACATGTTATATTTAACAAGACTAGATGTTGACATGTTTAAGTATCAATAGATGTTGAAAATTATTAATAGAGTAAACCATTCTTTTTCATGCCATACATGTTTTTCTAAATGTAGATTGAAGTTTAAATGGTTTTTCACAATTTTTTTTATTTATTTATGTATATTTTAAAAAATATTTATATATAATTGTATCAATAAACTTGGAATTGGTGTTCTTTCTGAGACAAAATGTCAGTCCTATGACAATCAAAATATTTGTATATGCAAAAACCATGGCACGTTTTCATTATACCGGTATAACTAAATTCCGTCATTACTTGTTAACATTAACAAGTAACAAAATTTGACCATAAGAAATTACTATCACTTGTGGTTAATCTTCTGTCATGGAATACTAAGAAATCACAATCTGTATTTTGTTCACAAAGAAAATCATCAGTTTTAAAAATATTTTCATATAAAAAAATAATTTGGAATAAATAAAAAATTCATGCTTGTGAAACTTTGGTTAGGACTTGTTAAAAACACTACAAAATATTGTATATAAACTTTATATATATAGTACAAGTAGCCCCCTATCCCATTCCTCCTGGGCTGGCACCTTAAACTTTAGGCAAATATTGTTAAAAACTAAGATTTTAACAGCTTCCTTAAAACATTAAAAATATTTTTTTCTCCAAATCACCTCTTTAGTTGCAATTTAAAAAAAGTATAAATTTTGAAAGTTTTCTTACAATAACAATGGAAACAACAAAAAATATTCTTGAAATTGTGATTTAAATAATTTAAACTTAAATTTATACTAAAAATGTATACAATATTTCATTACATTCTACATGGTGAACATAATAATTTTGATTTAAAGATAAAATGTAAAATTCTCAAATCCAGTACAAAAAGGTTTCTGAATAGTTATGACACTCTGCACTGGCTCTATAGTAAAGTATCTTATTTCCTATGTAAAATCTTTCAAAGTGATATCTGGCTACAGTAACATAACCTCTGATAATAGTGTTCCAGCAAGACAGGTTTGATAAAGCATAGCACCCGCCCCTTTTATTCAAGGACCTGGTTGTCCTTTTGAAAAAGATCATCACACCTGCTTTTTTCTGACCAACCCTGCCCTTTTTATAATCAATTATGTCAAAAAGACATGATTGCATTTTGGTTCAATGCCTTTTTAGAAACTTCAGCATGAAAAAGTGCCTTTTTTTCTACATCAGCACCCTGTCCTTTTAAAATCCTGGCTGGAACACCGTAATTTCAGAGAAATAACACTATTATCCATTAAGTTCTGTGATATAATTTTGTTCAGTTTCTTATCATGCTGGTTGTTTTTTGTACTAAACCTTTGCAAATGCATGCTGTCACATGACTAGATATTGATTGAGATTGTAGGCAAATCCGTGTCCGTTTATAAAATTTGTACACAAGTTATGTCTATAAAACCTGAGTGAGACAGGCACTAGTGGTTTATATGGCAACAATTTAATCACAATAAAGTCAAATCCACATTGATTGTAAAGAACCAAATATATCTACATATTATGCTTTTACATGTATAATTCTTAATGAGATAAAATTAGATGCAGATACATATAGAATTCTTGAGTTCCTAAAATATTTTGTGTAAAGAAACTTACAACAATTTGGAACAGTGCATATACAAATATTATACATGTACATTTACAAGATATATAGAATTGTCGTGCAATGGTTAAGGTTTTTGATAAAATTCATCATTTTAGAAAAACATGATGCAATGGGGTTCCCAGTTGTACCACATGATCAATACCTCTTAAGGTTTGTGTGGAACATTTTGGAAAACGTCAACGTCACAAATTCACGGAATGACGTCATTTTCAAGGGAAAACATCATCTTATTTGATTCCATTACCATTGGAAGTAAGTGTTCCACATTAATGAGGGTATCACATGGTACAGCAGCAAACCTCATTCTCGACTTATTTAATACAAAACATAATAGACTGATTTTTTAGCAGATTTTCAAAATGTCATCTCAAAACTAGAAAATATGTATTTTTCGTTTTTTAATTTTCAATTTTTCTAAAGTGTTGCACCAACTTCAGTATTTTAATAAACACTCAAACATGTCATTAAATGCCACCTCTATATAAGGAACACCTGGTTTTACAGGCCATTGAAATATTGTCCAAGTTGCTCTTTCTTTATGTTATTTGAACCTGTATATAAGGGTCACATGTCCAAAGGGCCATGTTTACTGGTTCCCTTGGGTGACCTTTACAGACATGTTTTACTGTAGTCATACTTGTTGATTTATCTTTCAATGCATGTATACAGACAATGTACATGGCATTCTATGGAAGAGGGACTATATAAAAATAAATAGATAATAAAATACCTGGAATGACCTAAATAATACAGAAATGTACCTATAACAATTAGTTATTGCATTTGTCAGAATCTAGTACATATGTACTCAATTGACATATCGCCGGCCATGCCTATTATGTTCCATCACTGGCTGCCATCATGGATCCAAAGCAGCATCACAGCAACTAATGACATACTACTGTAGTGTCAGTGTTATCATTAAACAGCACAATTCAGGCCGAGTTTTCATTCTTTTTGGGTCCAATTCAAGCATGCCAGGCCTTTGTCGGAACATAGTGGGTGTGGCAGACAATTTGTCAATTGGGTCTATCTAATACTCTATAACACTTTCATCTTCATCGTGGCCAAGCAGATACGTACATATAGCATAATAATGATACATGGCACCAACAAGTACAAAACAATGCCATATAGCATGGGCAAATGGAATTTTACCATCTAATTTAAAAAATATTATACCAGTTACATAAGTTATCCCTCCTAGTGACAGCTCATATAATCCTGCTGGCTTTTTCTGAAATTAAAAATAAGAACAAGCTATTATTCAAAAACAGAACAATTTGTCAATATTTTAATGCATATGATAAGGGACCAATGGTTCAATTATCAGCTGTATTGTTAAAGTTCATAAAAACACTTAAGAACAGTGCTGGATACCACTTTGTTCTTAGACCAAGTATCTGTGACTTTATCAATTTATGATATACAGTCCAACCTGTGCTAAAGGCCACCTCTATATAAGGGCCACCTGTCTATAAAGGGCACTTTCAATTCCTCCCGAGCCATTTTACTCTTTATTTAACCTCTATATAAGGGCCACTGTTCAACTGAGCCAGAGGCCACCCTATTTTTGTACAAAATGGCTCATGAACCTGTCTGTAAAGGCCACTTTTTATTCGTATTTTGGGGACAAGTTTTGTTATACCGGTAGTTTCTAAAAATTTGTGCAAAAATGTTAAGCCATTTAGTTTTTTTTTTAAATCTTGAAGCTAAAATTAGATTTTAAACATTGATTATTTAACTTTAAACCATTGATCATTAAACTCAGTACATGTAACCAAATCTGTATGTTGATAAGAAAAGAATTTTTAAAAAGTATATTTTTGAAACTTTTTTAAAAACTTACACAAATTTTAAGTCATTTATCCTCATGTCAACAAATGAAGCCATAAAGCACTAAGGATAGATTATTACTCATTGTTAATTATGATACATATACTATTTTCTATTGTTTTCATTACTGGCTCCTACCTATTAAAGAAGACACTACTCCTACCTATTAAAGAAGACATGTCTTTATTTAAGATATGTGTATATACTTGGTGATTTTTAAGGGTTTTTTTTCAAAGATCGATAAATAGTGTGGTCAGAAGATTTTTCTTTGATTGTTTTCAAAAAAATTATTCTGTTAAAATTAGCTAATGCCTTTTTTGTAACAGAAATTTTAACAAATAAAATAAATTAATTAGAACTGCTCACTATTTTTCCAACTTATATTTATATTGATGTCATAACTGGATTTACAAACCTGTATATAAAGGCCACCTGCCCATAAGGGCCACTTTTGCAACTTCCCCCGAGTGGCCCTTATAGACAGGTTAGACTGTATATACATTATTTACTATTCATTATATATTATACAATTATGGACTTTTTAGTCGTTGTATATGGTGTGATATTGACCAGAAAAATATATATTGACTAAGGCGACAATTCTATGAAAAAAAACCCAGGTAATCAGGATGGGACGTAATCACTTGCGCATACTAAATTGGTGACATCACAATCATATTAGGCTAGAATGTCAACAAAAATCGATGAAGTACACAGAATTTGATATACACCAGATTTTCCAGAAATCTGTGGTATATCATGTGAGACCAAATGTTCATTTGTAACCATTCCAGCCAATCATAAAGATTAATTATATAACAAGAGCACCGCTGAGCGGAGCATTATACGCCCGTGTTATATTGATGGAGTAGTACTATTTACTGAGAAGTATAAGTACAACTAGGATATATGTATGTAAAAATATATTGCTAAATGGATAGTGGTAGACTGCTATATAATTCATATTCATTTCCAGGAAGGAAGAAGTTTAAAATATAATGTTAGGTCATGCCAGTGATAAGTTGTAATTCAAATTTGCACGAGATATTACCATGATTAAGGTGTAACTGTATAACAAATTTCATTTAAATCCATGTTTGTATTGTCTACTGAATGGAATACAAATTGTTAACAGACGACCAACTCTGTGTTCGGGCCATAACTCGTAACCCAAAAAAGTTGTAATTCAAATTTGCACGAGATATTACCATGATTAAGGTGTAACTGTATAACAAATTTCATTTAAATCCATGTTTGTATTGTCTACTGAATGGAATACAAACCACATGGTCATACATACAAAAATTTCTAAGTTAAAAAAGGGGCATAACTCCTCCAAAAATAATCCGAAAAAGTTGTAATTTGAACTTGCACCAGATATTAACATCGTAAATGTGTATACCAAATTTCATTTGAATCCATAAATAGTTGTAGGCTCTAATGATCGGAAACCACATGGTCATACATACAAAAATTTCTAAGTTAAAAAAGGGGCATAACTCCTCCAAAATTAATCCGAAAAAGTTGTAATTCGAACTTGCACAAGGTATTACCATGTATACCAAATTTCATTTGAATCCATAAATGTTTGTGGTCTCTATTGAACGGAATACAAATTGTTAACAGACACCCGCTCCGATGGACAGCACCGTAACATAATACGTCCCGTCATATGACGGGCGTATAATAAAAACTGATACTGCTACAACACTTGAGATGTACAAGGTATATCAGTGTGTCAATACATAAAGTACGAAAATTTAAAGTTACACGTCACATTTCACTTACTTGACCCCATCCACTAACCCAGATTTTTCTAACCCAAAATAAAGTCCATAAAACATAGAATTGCTGAAGTTTGGGTGTACTCACCATTATATAAATGGCTGCAGCAGGACAAACACCTATTGCTACATAAAATAATATTTCTAAACACTTATACCTGAAAATAAATAGAAAATTTATAATTGATAACATCAGAAATGTCCCAGGTAAAGTAGTAACACATTCATTGTGAAATATCTTGTTGGGTTTTTTTTCTGAACTGATAATGGCAATAACCCCAGAACCACAAGATCAAATTCAAACTTGACCTGTATATTTTATAGTATTAAAGTTAGCTGAAGTAAAAGTTCTTGATGGAAAATCTTGATGGAAAATCTAAGTATGATTGGCAGCAACACATTTTAATGGATGAACACAAAAACATTTTAAAATATGTGGTGGGGCATAACATACTTTTTACAGTAATTCGAGTTTGTGCTGGCAAGATAAAATAGCCACATTGGTATGAAAATCTCTTTGAAAACAAAACGAATAATATTAAACTATGCTCAAAGTATTCTTAATTTGTATTTGTAATCTATACAAATTTGACAGAATGATAACTAAGTAGCAAACAAGAAAGTAAACGAGCAACACAAACACCCAAAGAATTATCTTTTTTTCCAAAATAAGGCACTTACTTTTCAAGAAAAAAATATTGGTATACAGTTCCACATATAGCCATTGTCCATACTACACAAAGAACCTCTTCTCCAAAACCTCCAAAATCTTTCAGTAATAACCTGGTTAAATAAAAGAACTAGTTAAATCAAAGTCAAGACAACAATTGAATCTCTAAACTTTCTACATATTTAAATGTTTTATTACATGTTTTATATACATAGTTGCTAGAAAGGTCTCACAACATGCAAATAGCATTTAGCTTTGAAATATGTGATGTTCCAACTGAAAACCATATCTTTTTTTTAATTTTTTTGATGATTGGATCAGTGTTTGTGACAGTGAACTACGCTTTATTTCCATACTTGAATAAAAGTTGATATTTATCACTTACTTGTACCTTGTGGTAACTTAAAATATGTATGTGTAACCACAATTGCCACAAAGTATTTCTGTAGAAAGGAAAATGTTGGAATTATAGGGATTTTACAGACAAAAATAGTGATGTTTACATCTGAAGTGATGTCCTTGGTGACATTTTACCTCATATGCTCAAGAGGATCCATTATTTGTCTGATTTTTCAACATGTTAAATACCCATAGTGCCAATTTACTCTGTTCAGAAATATTCAACACTAATCACAGATGTGTATACAGATTTCCCATTACGACTAGGTACAAGAGAAAAATATCTAGCATTAACTTTTGAAGTTTGACTTACCATGGTGTGTATGATGAAGCAATGAAAAAATAAATCACTGCCCTGTCTCCAAAATGAAAGGTTTCCTTAAGTCTTCTGAAATACAAATACATTTGTACATGTATAAGAATTATATTAGTATTCACAATGCCAAAGCCAGTTGGGGTTTACCAACCTGATGGTGTCTTGACAAAGAATTATATCAATTAAGACTGAATTAATTATAATATTTAAATGAATACACAGTTTATCCTGGTTATATAACAAACAATTGCAGTGTACTTGATATGTTGATATTAAATGAAAGAATTAAATTTAATTGACAAAATCTTCCATCATTATCAGTATCTGCTTTTCTGGTTCATATCCTTTAAAATTTCAATAAGATATAAAGAAGACAAAAAGCACGAGTAGAGGGAAATATTTGCTTACTGAAGTATTACTCTGTAGAATAAAGTATGGTAAGTAGAGGAAGTCCATTGAGAAGAATAATGTCATCAACAGATTGAAAGATCAATTGATGGATCGCTGGCCACACCCACAAAAGCCGCCATCATGGTTCCAAAGCAGCGTCACTGTAACTATGGACATACTAGTGTCAGTGACGTCATTAAACAGCGCAATTTAGGCCTAGTTTGCATTCTTTTTGCATGTAATTCAAGCATGTCAAGCCTTTGTCGGAACATTGTGGGCTTCAATACATCAATTGAGAGAGGGAGAGGGTATCACTTACCGAAATATTCCTCTGTAGCATATAGTGTGGTAGGTACATGAAACTGAGAATAATGTCATAAGAGCACATCCATATAACAAGGCAATGAAGTACTGTAGCTTAGTATTGGCTAGATATATCATAAAGAGTGTACCTATTACACTAGGAGGGACACCGATCTAAAACAAAAAATATAAAAAAGATAAATCAGATGTAAACTAAAAACTTAATAATAACTTAAAACAGTGTATCAGTAACTCTCAATTATGATTTCTCATTATTCATCTACCCTTATGCTTTGAATTGAATTTATTGGTAAATGTTAATGTTTTAGAATGTATTGTTTTCATTGACAAGAACGTGTCATGTAACTTTTAAAAGTAATTTTACAATGCACTGTGAAATCATTAATTTTCAGTTTACCAAATTTTCTGGTTATCATTGATACTCCACACACTTACTGTCAAATGCCATCAAATATCTGTGTATATTTATGTTTAAAAATGAGGACTAGATATTCTCTATCTTTGTGGAAGTCTGGTATGATTACATTACATTCACTAGATTCACTAAATGACTTATTTCATAAGCTTACTCAACAAAAAATTCCATAAAACAGAAAATGCCTTTGGAAGTTTTCAAAAGCAACGGTAAAGCTGGTCTTGCTGCGGCTATTCCAGAACATCGATCTATATATTTGTAAAACCACTGTTGTCTAAGTTTATACTCTATATTAATTACTTTGTAAGCTTGTCACAAAACAGTAATGACATATCAACAATAAAAAAAGACACTCTGCTATTACAGCTTATAAATAAATCTTTTGATTGCAAAGGCTCACACCAGCAATATTGATGTACTGTGTTACCTTAAGATAACCTCACACTTAATTGACATAAATACAGAAATTAGTAATTGCTTTATTTACTTTTCATAGAAGTGATTCAAAAAGTAAAGATTACAATAAATATGTGGAGGAAAGTATAGATCTGTAAATGGTATGGGTTTAAAGTGGAATATCTCAATGGTTCTGCTACACATTCAAATGAAAATCATAATGATTTAGGTTATATAAAAAGGATTTGCAATTCAGTCATACACATAGTTAAAATCTATAAAACATTAGTCACTGTTACTGAAGTATATGACTTTTTAAATTTCCTTAATGGTAAATCCATAAAACATTAGTCACTGTTACTGAAGTATATGACTTTTTAAATTTCCTTAATGGTAAATCCATAAAACATTAGTCACTGTTACTGAAGTATATGACTTTTTAAATTTCCTTAATGGTAAATCCATAAAACATTAGTCACTGTTACTGAAGTATATGACTTTTTTAAATTTCCTTAATGGTTTTTGTTAATGCTTTCTTCCTATATAGCCATTAAATGATCGAAATACTAATCAGGCCCCAGTTTCACAATCGTTCCTTAGCTAAAATTTTCCTTAACTTAAATCTTTCAAAATTACAAATCTTTATAACTTTGTTAATTTTTAAGATATTCAGGAAAATAAGGTGTCATTTTGAAGATTGCTTCTAGATTAAAACATCTGCATTCAGTTTTGACAAAAATATTCAGCAGTAGTTCCTAAAATAAATAACCAAAATTTGCTACATTTAAGTTAAGGAAAATCTTAGCTAAGGAATGATTGTGAAACCGGGGCCTGTCATTACTTTATTGAGGTGAAATGAAAAATATATTTCTTCACTTACTAGTGACTGAATTGCTGTTACAGTAGTTTATTTAAATGATAAGAGCATAGGTGAGCATGCAAATTATTATATACCTTACCAAATGCTGAACTGATAATGATAATTCTTGAGTGGTTCAATGAAAAGTACTTAAATTCAAACTTGACCTGTATTTTATCATATAAATATTGGTTTTCCAAGCATATTAAAATTGAAAGTTGATGCTTGGAAGCCAAAGTTTGATGGGTGGATGGACAAACATTGAAAAGATTAATGTGAAAACATAATACCTGTGCCATATCAAGTAACATAATATCAAGACAATGAAATGACTAACTGATAAAAGTGACTGGAAAATACAGTAATACAATCAACCATTATTTTGTCTTACATGCAGTAAAATAAAGATTTCATGCTGTGACATAGATTTACATGTTATTTTAATTTCACCATTTAATATTAATTTGGCTTGTAATGGCAAAATCAAACTTAAAAGATGTGGTCATGTTTGTGCAGGAATGATTGTAACTGGTGAGTACACCACTTAATATTTATATACTTTCCTGGACATAATTTACCTTCACTGACACAATTATGAATCCTATATATACACCTGCAACATGTATAAATTTTAGTACAAATGTACTCGACCTGGATTATGCCAATAGAAACAAAAGGTAATTCATTTTAAAACAATGTTTACCAGTCCTTTTACCATTAATGTACATGATAGAACAAAAAAAACATACAAATACAAACATCCAACATAAATACTATTGAAATCAAACAAAACATAGAATTTTGATAAAATTCAGGAATTCATTGTCCTTTAGTCAAATAGTTTGTAATTCAGAATTTTTAGTAACACTTATTTGTTATTACACAAATGATCTTTATTAAATGTATCATTGCTGCTAGAGTAAAGGCAGAAATTTCCCACAATTGTGGACAAGCGTAAGCTAGCTATAAGTTAAGTGAAAGTGTAGGCTCAACAAACCCAAGGGTGACAACTAAAATTTTTGGTTGGGTGCTTAAAACTGCACAGGCCTTTAATTCTTAGGTGCTAAATAAATTGGAAACTGTGCAATTTTTACCATAACTATTACAACAATGAAACATCTCTGCATTTGTTGCAGGTGATTGTGTTCAAGTTAATAAACAAAATACATGATATTTTTGTGTTTGTTATTTAAATTCCAGTTTCAAATGAATCTGTTGCTAGGACTATGTGGAGATTATGTAGTTCAATGCCAACACCAATGATTCCAAAATTAATCCAATATTAAACTGAAGTTTCATTTTCACACAAAAGAATGACTAGTTACTAAATTAATCACATGGGGTTGACTTCTAGGTCACAATTTCCAAATTAAGGTCAAATTTAGCACAATTGTATGCTTGATTTTGAACCCCGAGACCATAGCTTTTCTACTGTATTTCCTGAAATACTATATAGTTGATATATTTGCCCTCAAAGTTTAATTATCAGCAAAATTGAAATGAATTTGATGTTTATGTGTTCAAAATATCTATACCCAACCAAATTATTTTTTATTTTATTTTACATGCAGCAAAACTATGTTAATTATAGAGAGAAAAGGCCTTTTTCAGTTAATTATTACCTTACATATAGCCCCGTCAGAACCTCTGTGTAAATGAGAGAAGGAATGGTTTGAATTAACCCGTGAATGATTTTTTAAATCTTTCACCCCAGGTGTGTACCTGTTTACTATATATAGATGTACTTTTTACAGGTAAGAATGGAGACTATACCCTATTGACATCATGTGACAATTGTTTGAGGCAACATAAGGTCATATAAAAATGCTTAAGTTGGTAAAAATTACTAATTTTTTCTATATGAGGGACAAATATTAAATCACTTAACTAAAAGAAAGCCAAAATTCCTGTTGGGTACAGAAATTTTAAATACATGTACTATTTTTATAATTTGAAAGAAAAACGTTTCATTATTACCAAGTAAAAAATAAAAGATCGACTATATAGTATTTCTGGAAGTACAGTAGGTCACTGCGATGAGTACAATACTTCCCCTTGGATTGGACATTACATCATATTTGCCCGCTGGATGGACTAGAGCAATGTGAAATTAATTGTCTTGCTCAAGGACATACAATACAGTCTGGCTGGTGATTCAAACCCACAACTCTTGAATCAAATTACTTCAATTTTGAACAAGCAATAACGTATTTCGATGTTGACAAGCAAAAATAAATCTTCACAGGAATGAAGCTTGAATAAGTTTTAAACTTCATGATTAAGAGGAACAAAGAGATACAGATACATTGTCCAACATTTAACAGCACAGAATAAAACTAAGATTATTAAAAGTATTTCACAGACTTAAAAACTACATTTAATAGGCATTTATAAGCACAAAATATTGATAAGTTAAATCTTACCCCATGTGTAAAAATATTGGCAAGATGTTCAACATCTGTTGGTATATACTGCTCCCCCTTGGCAGCAGGGGTATTCATTAATCTGTTCAAAAGAAATAAGGTCTTCAATGTGTGTATCATAAAAATTAAATAAGTAAAATATTATATCAATAATTATCCATTTATAAACAGTTATAATGTTTATATATGTGCAGTTAAACCAATCTAAAACTTCCATGTTATGTGGTCAGTACTTTATATGAAAACAAACTTGATCAACAATATATTCCTTTACTTTTAAGACTTAAACATACACATGCTCATGTATGTGTGCTGATATTATAAGATTAACCATTTTCGTATAGATGCCTGCAAATATAAACACATATTACTCAAACTTTTCATTTTCAATTTTTTAGAAACTAAACATTGTTAATTGGGTTACCAGTATCCTTGGGACTCATACAGAATAATATAACATTCCTGCTAAGTTTTAAGCAGACAGAAGATGTAAATTAGAAATATGCAGAATCAAACTTTTTATTTTTTTCATATTCTATTGAAAATGCAATGTATAAAAGCTTAAGACCACAAGTTACTTTTTTTAAGTTTAAAGATGAAGATCTATACTGACTCAAAGATTGCTGGTAGTGTACAATAAATTCCAAATATATGTATGGCTAGTTTTTTGATAATACATTGTACATTATACCTTTTGACATCACATGTGGATGATATTCTTTTCAGTGATGAGATTCTTTTCATTGATGTCATGGTTACCTTCCGCTTCTTATTGTTTTTATGAAAAAAATTGTTTTACTCAAACCATTCTGTCATGTTATGCTGAAAATAAATAGACAAAAATAAAATTTAATAAGGGTGGTTCACTTGATAGAGCACTTGTCTATAGAGCAGGAGGTCTGAGGGTCGATTCCATGTCTGACCCTGCATTTTTCCTCCTTTCTGTTACAATTGGCAGACATTAATTTTTTGGCTAACTTTTTCTTTATATCAAAATTATTTTTGAAAAGGACATTAAGATTAATTTTCTTCGTTTCAAGTAAAAATGCTAGGATAGATTTATTTCTGATTTTGGGTTATTAGTCCCCTACCGGTGAAAGCCGAAGGGGACTTTAGGTTTGCACTCTGTCTGTCTGTCCGTCCGTCTGTCACACTTCAGTTTTCCACACTTTTTTTCTAAACTCTTGTAGATAATGAACTGATTTTTGGTATGTGAGTCTACCATGATGAGTTGCAGATCAAGTTAGCGTTTCATTGTGGTCCGCTAACTTTTACCGGAGTTATGGCCCTTTGAACTTTGAAAATTCACTGAAATTTCAGTTTTCCGCACTTTTTTTCTAAATGCTTTTAGATAATGAACTGATTTTTGGTATATGAGTCTACCATGATGAGTTACAGATCAAGTTAGCATTTCGTTTCCATCTGCTAATTTTTACCGGAGTTATGGCCCTTTGAACTTTGAAAACTCACTGAAATTTCAGTTTTCCGCACTTTTTTTCTAAATGCTTTTAGATAATGAACTGATTTTTGGTATATGAGTCTACCATGATGAGTTACAGATCAAGTTAGCGTTTCGTTTCCATCTGCTAATTTTTACTGGAGTTATGGCCCTTTGAACTTTGAAAATTCACTGAAATTTCAGTTTTCCGCACTTTTTTTCTAAATGCTTTTAGATAATGAACTGATATTTGGTATATGAGTCTACTATGATGAGTTACAGATCAAGTTTACGTTTCGTTTCCATCTGCTAGTTTTTACTGGAGTTATGGCCCTTTGAACTTTGAAAATTCACAGAAATTTTAGTTTTCCCGCACGTTTTTTCTAAATGCTTTTAGATAATGAACTGATTTTTGGTATATGAGTCTACCATGATGAGTTACAGATCAAGTTTATGTTTTGTTTCCATCTGCTAATTTTTACCGGAGTTATGGCCCTTTGATCTTTGAAAATTCACACAAATTTTAGTTTTCCACACTTTTTTTCTACACGCTTGCAGAAATGGAACTAATTTTTGGTATGTGACTCTACCATGATGAGTTACAGATCAAGTTTATGCTTCGTTTCCATCTGCTAATTTTTACGGGAGTTATTGCCCTTAGAACTTTGAAAATTCACTGAAATTTCAGTTTTCTGCTCTTTTTTTTCTACACGCTTGCAGTTAATGAATTGTTTTTTTTGGTATGCAGGTCAACTATGATGAGTTACAGATCAAGTTTACGTTTCGTTTCATTCCACTAGTTTTTATGGGAGTTATGGCCCTTTGAACTTTGAAAATTCAATGAAATTTCAGTTTTTTGCACTTTTTTCTACATGCTTGCAGATAATGAATTTTTGAGAACTCCATTGCTGGTTTTTGATTTTACTATGATCAAGTTTTGCTTTCATCTTGAACAACACGTATAATTTATAACTATAAATCTTTGTACCATATAATAATGTACATTTTACCTAAAACTTTGGGATTAGTGAAATATGCGCCCGGTAGGGGACTATGTATTGTTTTGCAATACTCTCAGAATGCTTGTTTTGAATTGAATTTATTGTGATTGCTGTTGTAATATATTATTACAATCTATGAGTTTTAATTTACTTATGCTGTATTAGCTGTCATATAGTCTTTTAGCCATGCAATTACTTGTGGTACATATCGAGTCATTGATATTTGCTGGGTATTAGGATCTCATTTGACTATACAGGAAAACATACTTTTGATGTTTACAAAATGCTGTTTTACAGAAGAAAATGGCTATATATGTTTGGTTTGTCATGAGCTAGTTGTATTAGTAATGGTCACCATTGTTAAAGACTGGTAATCATTGGTACATTTGCATGCATTGGTTACCATAGGCATCCACTGGTTACCATTATTGAGTCCCTTAACCAATGGCTGACAAAAAAAAAACCTGTTAATGTTTCTAAGGCTGTCAGTGTAATCATAACTAAACTTGTCATTGTTAATACATGTACTATATAAGTTATACAGGGCTTTGGCAGGTTACACAGCCCCATTTACCCAGTCAAAGATTTATGTAGGTACCCTGAGCCGCAGGTGAAGGATACATTCATCTTATACGGGGTACATGGGGCCTGCTAACCTGCCAAAGCCCTGTATAAGGTTTTTGTCATCCTTCAAAGCGTTACCAGTTGGATCTTTTTAACTTACTTTTTGTATTTTGTGTGACTTACGTATGTTGTCGCTATGTTTGTTTACCATAACTAGACGTGCGTGATGTACGGGTTACTTCACTTTTACCGCTTAATGTTGCATGCGTTTATGTACCCCAGCAAGTAAACCAATCCCTATATGAGAAATTTCTTTGAAGGGTGACAATATTGGATGAACTGTGAATACATCCTATATTTTATAAACGTTTACTAAATGTGTTTCATCTTAGTGTAACAGGAAAGGGAAAAAATGCAGCAGCCAAACAGAGACTTGAACCTAGGACCTTCCCAATACTAGCGGGATACTTTACCCACTAAGCTACCAAGCCCTCCACGCTGTAACAGGAAGGAGAAAAAATGCAGGGTCTGATCATGGATCAAACCCAGGACCTCGCACACTATAGGCAAGTGCTCTAGCACTGAGCTATCCAGACTGCTACATTAGAGATGACAGAGGGTTTGTTAATCACCATTCCTTAAAACCATAATTTAGGTATAAATGTTGAAAATTCTAATTTAAAATCTAAGGTAAACTTTAATAAGTGTCATTAAATATCCATTTAAATAATCAATAACTTAAAGCAACAATGGCAATGTGAACAGCTGATGTTGTAGCTGCACTGTATGAATATGATTAAAACCTGCACCTTAGACCTCCCAGCACCGGTCCATGTAATTAGTTTTGCACATAGACCCACCCATATACCCCCCCCCCCCCACACACACACAACAACACACTGCCCCCACACACATCAGTATGATGATACACCAGGTGGTCTTTACTGAAGCAGAAGAAGAGGAGTTTAGCTGAATAACAACATGAAAGTGAACGAAAAAAATAAATAGGAAGAAGAAGGTGATATGATGGAAATTACAGTATTCTTTAACATGCCTTTTAGAATGCTCAGTTCATAAGATTTCTGCTTTCTTTAAACTCACATTTTATGCTACTGACTGCAGTTTCATCGTTAAAAACAGCTGTCAAACGCCCCATTCTTTGTAACTATGCAAATCCGTGCAGGTGCTTAAACCATGAAATGAAACTTCAGCTTTCTGACAAACAGTTCAATGACGTTAAGATAAATATAATATACAGACATCAACCGAAATGGACTATGACCGGATTGTCCTTGGATATTAGGCCTATGTGATATATATCATGAGGCATGCATTGAGTCTTAAGGGTCATTTCACTGAAAACCATTTGGTTGAAAAACATGAAAGATGGTACAATTATTAAATTACCTACACAAGTGTGAAGATTTATAAATAAAATTAAAGCAGAAATTGATAATTGATAAGAATTTTTTAAATATTATGGAAATTGTGCAAAAATACACGTGTTTGGGAAAGATGATTTTCACCTTGTGTAACGAATTAATTTAAAAAATGATAAGATATTAATATATCCAACGTCATAGAGCAGTGCAAAGGGGCCAAGGTTTGTTAAAGAAATACGAGGTTTTTGAAAAAAACTCGACAATTTACGGTTGAGGTTATGCGTGTACCAGGCGTGATAGTTCATATTCTAAGGCTACTCGCGATCTAAGGTAAGATCATAAAAGCCAAGTTTCTATATTACTTGATTATTGTCGTGGCATATTCGTCTGTATATAGTTCAGCATTGTTCAAACCAAACCGTGAATATTCACCTCAATTGAAATAGTACAGTATTGTGTGACCGTGCACTTTTTATGACGTGTTGTATTTTGAATTATTAGTGGCATTAGAATATAAATATCACGCATGGTACACGCATTTTTAAAAGGAAAATAAATCGTAGATAACCTCAACCGTAAATTGTTGAGTTTTCAAAAACCTCGTATTTCTTTAACAAACTCTGGTCCCTTTTTATTTATTGTCCCGTACGTGGCGATGACAAATTATTATTTGTTTATATATAATAAGTGGCTTAAATACATTAATTTAGTGATAATTTGGTTTTTAATAAAAAAAAACCTACCGATTTTGAACGGGAACTTTTCAAAGCGAGTGTGGTTTTGGAGTCCTTACCACACAATCAGTGGTAGGGAAATGCGCACTTTAACAAATGGCGAAGCAATATCTATATTATAAACATGCGATAAAGGTGCTTAGGAAGCTACAGCGTAATAAAGGTGCTCAAGAAGCCAGTTAAATCAGAACATTTGTTAATACTCAGGCCTAACCCACCACCTCCGTAATGCTTTGGGTTATCCGGCATTTCAGTCAGAGGCTACAAAGGTTGAAGGTTGTAAATGTTACTTCAACCATATGAGCAAGATCTAGCCGCTATAGATACTATTTCTAAACATATTTTATTTTTGCTTTATTGAAGGGTCGTTTCGGATTAAAATTCACCATCAGTATCGCTAAGACCAAACGCATCCAATTGAAAACAGGTATGGTAACTTAATTTGCATTGGCCAATTGTTGCTTGTCAAATATTTTTCAGAACCACCCTGTTTAATTATACTTTTAATACTGCAAACGCATTCTTTTGCGAGCAAATAACATGGCCCATATATAGACATGGTCTTGCTTTTGTCGAAAGGGTCATTCTAAGACAGGCTTTTATACATATTGATTCATGGCCAATATACAAACTGGTCTAGCTTTTGTCACTGAGAGGATCCGATTTTGAGCAGGTCTCAAGAACATTGGAATAAATCAAAACCAAGCATACTTATCCATATCCGAATCACAATCCAGAAGCAACTTGGAAAACTTTGAAACTGACAAGTTAGGTTAGCCCGACACGTGGAAGTGAGACCGGGTGCTCTGGAAGGGTAAGCAGCTCCTGTTTAGCTAGCTACCTTGGACACGTGTGTAATCAAAATTGAGTGACAGGAACATGAAACTATCCTTCTTTACTCTCCGCGCCAGTAGGCGCATAAGGCTGCAACGCTATCCTTCCATTTTGCCTGTCCTTTGTTTCTGTTTAGGCTGTGTTCCAGCTAGTCGATCCAGCAGCGTTTCTTTCCTTTTCCGCTGTTCTCCATGTGGACTGTTTTCTTTTTCTCTCCGACTGCCATCCTAATGTTGTGTTGCAGTCATTTGTTCCCTCTTTTCTAAGTATGTGTTTGAGTCAGTTCCACTTTCTTCTCCTGATCTCACAGCTCATGTTATTAAGTCTACCTGTTTCCAATGTTTTCTTTTTCATTTTAGGTTTTCTGTTGTCATGTTTTTCTTAGTATCCTTCTGAGGCATTTTGTTTGGAAGGTGTCTATAGGTGTCCATCTTTCTTCGTTATTTTCCTAGTTTCAATTCCATAAAGCAATACTGGTCTTACTAAGGTCCTAAATAGGTGCAACTTTGTATTTCTTCCAATATTTTTGATGTTCCAAATCGAGTCATGGAACTATGGGACGTCAAATATATCCAGGGCAATTTTGGACACAGACATAAATCTTATCTAATTACTGTGATGGCGACCATACTTTTGAGGCCCTGATAAGCCTAGGCTTGCAATATCCCTGGGTCAACAATTTATTTGTAAGTAGCTTGCTTCGTTGTATTAAGTGTCAAGAGCGAGAACAAGCTCTGCCATAGCGTATTAATTACCATAAGCAAGTATATTGCTGCATAGAAAAGAAAAGTTGACAATAGAAATCTTGAAGTCATCAAGTTTGTCGTACAGTTTCAAATGTACCCATTCGTGGGCTTCATAATTGAGATACAAGTTTAAATATAAAGCAGAATTTGGGGAATCAGTCGTATCTTTTATTTCAAGATCGCTAGGATAAATGACATCCAGTCTCCAAATTTAGGATTGTTTTAGAGTCAGAACGTCATCTATATATCTGTTTGTGAAGTCGAATGATTTGGCGACAGTTTTCTCTCTAGATTAACATTTAACAAGGTTCTGCAAGAATTCTACTTCATTAGAAGAATAAAAAACAAACCGGCAAGCAATGGCGCACAGATTGTACCCATTGGTATACCGATGTTTTGCAGGAAAATTATATTATCAAACACAACAAATAAAATTATGTAATCTATCAAAAAGTTCAACAGAACGTCAGGGCCTTAGAAGTAATAAGGTTTTTCTATTTGACCTCGTGGCCAATTCATTGACTCAACTTAACCCAAATATGCCCCGACTTTTCAATGAGATCATTCTGAGCAACGTCGATCAAAGATTGGACTAAAAGTATGGCTTCAAGGGTGTTAACACGGTTTTTAGCATTTATTGGCATATTTGAATTTCTGTAGGTGAACTCGCCAGTCTAAGGATACCATAAGCAATACTTTGTATTGTCAGATGTGCTACTGTCTAAATATGCTGCTATAGTTAAAATCTACAATCTGAAAAACTCCCTCATGCAAAGTATTTCCTTGGCCATTTGGTTAAAAATATTTTGATACTTTGGATAAATTTTTCAATCCCTTAAAAAGTGTTTGTTTCCGAGCACCACTGATGAGGAATTGTATCCTAAATGGCCGTCTAGTGTTGTAAAATCAACACCAATAAGTAATTTAAACCATTGAGCTGGTACTAAGCAACTCCGAGATATCATATGTCACGGATGACATGGCTACTAAAATAAAGCACCATTTATACGGCGAGAATTGCATGCCTAAGTATTTTTTACTCATACGTAAATTTACTCACATATGCAAATTGTGTCGTATGAACAACTTTGCATATACGCAAATTTTACTCATGGCAGTAAATTTGCACCTAGTAGGGACCAAGTGCAAATTTGCTATAGTATGCGAGTATTTTATACTTAGGTATGCAAATTTTGCTACAGTGTCGTATGAACGCACAGTAATATTTACTCACGTAATTTTAAACACATGGACTTATGCCAGGTTATTTATCTCTATGGGCATTATTAAGGTCCATGAGGTGCAGAAGTGAATATGGGTGGTTGTAATCTGCCTTGTACCAGCAAAAATTGTTTTTTAGTGTTGTCCACTGATACAATGTCACAGATTAATATTATATCTCATTGTATTGACATCGAGCTAACCAATAGGTGCCAATTGTGAGGAAAACCCACTCAACACATATGGTGTTACAATCAGGGATCTGACTCATAGCGGTTACAGAAGCCAACCACTATTAACCACCAGGGCCCTCATTGATTTGTAATTATTATCCAATATAAATCAAAAGTTGTAATTGAAATAGATTTATTTGACAAAAGCACAAAAACTATTGACAAACTGTCACCAAAATTTGACGTTTTACTAAGTGCTTGAAAAGCAAAAGCCAACCACAGAATGTAAAAAAAAATTACTTTTACAAATTTGACAATGAATTGTCCATGAAAGGAGATGCCATGTCGTCACGAAGTGTTTTGGGAGAACAAATATTACAAGAATCATCATCTTCTACATCATTGAAATAATTTCCACCATCAAGTTCAATAAAAACATTCGATCGATCCCTAAAGAATTAATTTGCAGCTTCATATACAGGGATGAAGCTTTACTAATTTGAGTTAGGGGTCCAGCTCAGTTAAAAAAGAAGTTTTAATGTAATAAATAGCTAAAATGTGTTAACGTTTTGGGGCCCAGACTGGGTTTTAGGAGACATGGGCTAATCTAAATATCTGATATATGTTATGAGGAACAACACAAGCTCCTTTTACAGAACAAGTCTACACATCAATCCTTTTTTGCAAACATCACAATGGGCATTTCAAGCAACCCAAAAAGATCGAAGATCCAGTGTCGTTCTACCCTAACTTGACAGTATATAAATGTGCTCTGCACTGGTGTAAGATTTTGTTTGTATAAGGCTTGAGAAAACAAGTCTTTAAAGAGTTGAGTTGAGTTGAGTTGAGTAATGGTGTTTAACGTCCCAGTCAAGAATATTTCACTTATATCGAGACGTCGCCAGCTATAGGCGAAGGTGCAGAAATTTTGCCTGTGCGTTGCGCTGATGGCATTATACAGCAGGGTTCTTTAGCGTGCCAAGCCCACCGTGCCACGGGACCTCGTTTATTTATAGTTCCCATCCAAAAGAACCGTGACTTTCATTTCGTTATGTCGATTGCTTGGCGAAAGAACAGTCACTACCCACTTTCAAGTCTTGTGTCAGACCCGGCAGGGGATCGAACCCATGACCTCCAACTTATGGAGCAAGCACTCTACCAACTGAGCTACCGCAGTGGTTAAGTCTTTAAAGGATATGCCATATAACATTTTAATGTATTTTATTATTAAATTTGAAAACGGTTATATGACAGATATGCTGGATCACCAAGTAGAACTGCTTCTTTGTCATTATAATAGCTCAGTATCAAATCAGTGCTTAAATTGTAAAGAACGTTCTTATCTGATAATCAAGTCTAAACTGTTCAATGTTCAGAATGAAAATTATCCAAAATTGGTTGAAAACTTCAAATTTACTTATGGTACATAAATTATGTATGAACGCAAAGCAAAATATACTTATGGTTACATGAGAGTAAAAATACTTAGGTATGCAATTCTCGCCGTATAAATGGGGCTTAAGTCACAGGTACCTTGAGAGACAAAACTTTATATCTTTTCCGAAACCTATGATTGAGGACAGCCAATGTTGGAATTGGCTTTTTTTTGGGTCATTAGCCTATAGTTTATTTCGTGAAACTTTTGTCGCAAAATACAGTGGGCCAAGCGTTAGAAAATTGTTGTCACGAAAACGGCTTCAAACTGTTAATCTCGACTATATGAACGTATGGCGAGGGTTTTCAGTTTCCAACATTTTCTTTGAAATGCCATTAAAATGGGACTAAGATAATTACCTTTTTTGTAACCTTTGTACTTTTTCTACCATTTTGGCATTTTTTGACATTTCTATCATTTTAGCGTTGTTCTGCAGAATGTCGGGATCATAACATCACCAAAGACGAAAGCTTTCAATTGCAATATCTTGACTACTGGTAGGTGTAAAGCTGTTTATGGGGATTTAGTTTAGATGATTTCTTGAAATGTCCTTCAAAATATATCCAAGGGCAAAAACTAGATAATAATGTCTTAGTTTAGTTTACCTTATTTACCAATGTTTAATTTGCAAATATCTTGGCAATATCACTATTGAACTTCTGCAGGATATAGGATATGTACATATCCTCAGTTGATTGTTTAGGCCCATGTACTTTTTGTTCTACAATTCGACGTAGCATGACCTATACAAACTTAACCTAGCTTTTGTCGAAAATCACTTAGTCAGTTTAGTGTGGTTGAATAAAAAGTTTATGCTCTATGAAGACTGACCACAATACATGTGTACTTTAGCAGTGTTAGCCAGCTAAAATGGTCTCGTTCTGAATTCTTGAAAAAATGCTTATTAACATAAATCAACATTCATCAAACATCTTTCAATTTGACATCAACCCAAATTGTTAGAATATTCACTGGGACCAATTTTACACCAAGATTTTCCTCAACTTAAATCAGACAATTTTTGTCAATATTTTATAGTAATTCATACAAAACATTTCCACGAAATTAGAAAATAGATGCAATAAGCTTAACACGATACCTTAAATATACGAATATCTTTAAATCTAACAGTTTATACTTTCAAATTTGCAAGATTTAAGAAAAGGAATATCTTAGTTCAGAAATAATTGTAAAACTGGAATCTGGATTTGTAAAAATAAGGCAACAGTACATTTTTATTCTGCAAGCCCTTTCTTGACTGGCTTATTGCAAGTATAGAGATCAAATGATTTGTAATGTCAATCTGAAACATTAATCTATCGGTGTAGTTTGCTCCAATACAAAGCAGATATCAATCATTAACACAAACTGAGGCAACCAATCATTTCTCCTAAATCATTAAGTGTGGCTGGTTAACATACTGCTTTCCTTTTGTGGAAAAAATATTTTAGCTTTTTTGGTTGTTTGGTGCCTTTATGAGATGGAAGTTATTTTGCAACCTCAGGGTTTAATTGTGTTTGTGGGTTTGTTAGTTACAAAACCTAAACCATGTAGTATAGGACAGAAGTCACATAACAATGAACCTATGGCTCAGGTGAACTCAAATATCTTTGTTAAATGATAAATAACATCTCTCTCTTTTTTTAATTTATTTTATTTGTACACATTTATGCTGCCTTCTTTGAGGCTTCTTGAGCTTTCAATACTCTGACTACAATCTTCTGTTCTTCAATAAGGAAAGCTCTGACAATCCTGGAAAAAAAGAAAATGTTAGGTTAACTAAACTTGAAATAAATTGTAGGTGTTTTGATACACAAGTGCTCTGGAATTGAAATTTTACTGCCTTGAATTCATTGATGAAATAAATTACGGTATAGATTTAATGAATCGCAACATACATGCATTTTTGTCAATTTTTCTAAGTAAAACATACATTACTTTGCATAAGCCCAACATTATATTTTTTCATATGTAATTTTTCAACATAATTGTTAAAGGTACTGATTGTGAACCAGTCCCAGTCCAATAACAACAACACCAACAATGATTGTAACTAAAAAATTGGGATATTAACGGTATATGCTAGCATTAACTTTATGTCAAAATATATTTTCAATACCTAATAAAACAAGATATTTTAATCAAATCACAATAAGCAGTAACCATGGAGGCAGCTAGCAACTACTAAGATACTAGTAATTTTTAGTACGTCTCGGACACAATCACTCTTTAACCAAGATTTTGCTTCATGTTAAAAGGATGTGTTTTATTCATCTTTACCAAAATTTAGTATTTATTAAAATGTGAACTTTGTTCAGTCATTACTCATCACGTCACTAGATCATGTTTATTAGTTCTGACATTACTGAAAAGCAGCAAAATGCATCTGTCACAAAGGTATATAACATGATGCCATAGATTGAGATTAGCAGGGGCCAAGTAGCCCATGGGTCCTAAAACTAAGTCTGGGCCACTAAATTTTACATATTTCAGCTACCGTAAATCCCCGACTATAAGGCTACTCCGCCTGTAAGACGGGGGTGGGATTTTCCTGTCACTTTGGAGATTGCAGGCTATCCCACGCCTATAAGACAACCAGAATTTCAGTCAAGACCATACCTGTAACGGTAATTGAAGCTACCGATCGGACCGTAAATTGTCCACCAATTTTTGACTGATTTTCATTTATTACCGTAATGATTTGTGTATTGATAAGAATGAATCAAAAACGTAAAAATAAACCCAAAATGGAAGAACTACTCATCCTCAGAAACCCTATAGACTTTTCCTATTTGTAGAAGATGTATCAGGTACTCCATTATTATTATAAATTAAACAAAAGTATATAAAACATGCTGACTTGTTTACTCAATCAGCTGTTGAAGACAGGTTTCCTAACAACCACACACTAATGGCCCTTTACATGCAAAGCAGACAAATTTGGTTACATGAATTTTCTAGATTGTTGTGAAAAGAAAAAACGAAAAGAATAAAATGTTTTACCACCTCTTTGATATCTGTACTTACCGTTTATTTATTATTTTTTTTATTTATTCATTAAAACTAAATTTTATTAATAAATCAACAAAAATACAAAATAACAATAATTTAAAAGCATTTAATTTCCGTTTCTTTTCGGTTTGTGATCTGTAAAATATATCAACCATTACGAAACTGAAATATACCAAATCAAAGATGGCGGCATTTGCGATCACATGTAGACATTCTCTCAAGAATTTCAGCCTCTCCAAAGTGTACCTGTCTTGTAAGACGACCCCCCATCTCAAAAAATAAATTTTAAGGTAAAAAAACCTGTCTTATATGCGAGGATTTACGGTATTTATTACTATCACAACTTCTTTTCTGAGGTGAGCTTAGCCTTTAACTCGAAACAGTTAAAGCTTCATCCTTGGATGCAAAATTTATTGATTTCATATAGACCTGGTTACACTACATGTAGTACAAATAAATGAGTCGACTAATTTCACAGTAAATATATTACCTTTCTCGGACACACAAATGACAGCGGGATCCACCATAAGCTCTAGTTACTGTCTTTAATCTTTTTGACATAGACATCAACTCTTTAGGTCTTGCTGGTGTAATCTGAAAATTAGACACAAAAGTATAATACAGTATTCCAACTAATGAATGTGTCTAAACTGCTCAATACAGGTGACCAATGAAAGTATAACTTAAGTCAAAAGAATATTCCTTCTGATCATCTAATCCATTTTGGCAAAAAGTCAGGCTCCTGGCTTCAACATTGGTAGAGATTTGCAGAACAAAAAGAATGAATTTATAGGTCTAAACTATATTGTATACCAGTAGCCTAGATAATAACACTTTGAGAGCAAGAATTTTGATAATTTACATTTTTCTTCAAAGTTTCATTTCATTCTAGAAAAGTGTCTGGTTTTATTACTACTTTTATCTTACAAAACATTTCAACTTTATACCTATCCCAAACTACCTAGGTTCTATTTATGGATAGGTGGCCCTTATAGAGACTTACAGGTTCAAGTAACATCAGGCCTTAAAAAAAATATGTGTGTTTCCGCTGACCCGACCGACCCAACTAAAACAAGACCAACTCCAGTTTTTTTCCCCCCGGATTTTTAAAAATCCGTTTTTGTTTTTCGATTAAAACTCTATTGTATCAAAAACAAGTCAGCAAAACTTTAAGCAGTGAATACATGTAGAAGATGCAAGTATTTTAGTTATATTTTTAATTTTAAATTACATCTAAATCATCTAAAATAACTTAAACAACACATTTATAATATACTTTTAACATAATACATTACATACACATGAATAACATATGCTATTAAAAAAAAAATAAAATCGACCTACCGACCCTTTATAATAATTACATGTTAGCGGAAACACACATTTTTTTTTTTTTTTTTTTTTTTAGGCCTCAGTAAATAGCAATTGGGATAAAATTTTACTGGCATCTAAAGGCAGGTGACACTTATATAGAGGTGGCCTTTAAGACAGGTTCGACTGTATGTCTATTTAAATGAGGGAGAAATAATAATCATTCAATTCCCATTAATATTTTCATCATGATTATTCATACTTACACCATGCAATTTAACTTTACAGCTTCCACATTTCGGTATAGCCCCAAGTTTCTTTGTGTACAAATATACCAGTTTACCACCTAAAATATAATAATAAAGAACACATGAATGTGTATAAAATGGATAATTTCAAATCACATAACAATTAACATACAGGCACAGTCAAAAGTGGAAAATACTCAAATGTAATGCATACTCCTGTAATTGATGGAACACTTGTTATAATATAGATGCAATGTTGATTTAATATACTTTAGGAATATCCTTTGATCCTTAAATAATGAAAATGACTAGAGCTTTACCAATGCTAAATATTCAAATTTTCATATACAGCAGACTAGATCTGGAATAACTGCTTATCAAGCACAGGGTTAAACACAAACACTGGTCCCTTAGGCTGTAGCCAGTAAATATTGGAAGGACCAGTAAAACATCATCAGTGGCTGGTTTAACAGGCCAGTAGAAAATCAGTGCCAACCTGAAAGCTCTAGATGTTCGGGCATCAGTGTGTAAATTGTGCTCAGAAAGGCTTCTAAGGCAGTCTAAATACAATTTGTGTTAAAGGGGTAGGTTTCCCAAACCCCCACTAACAGGAGGGCCTTGGTGCCCTTCTGTACTATACCTTGAGAGGCAAAGGCTACATGATCACCACTGTGTGGTGCTCATCCAGAATCCATTAAGGAAGGACCAGTACAAATGGGGAAGGGCTAACAGATTGAAATCCTTAATAGTCCTTTTGGCTACCTCAGAATTTTTCTCTGTATCTATCCCTGAAGCAGATGGTTTACCCTTGTGTGACTTTATAAAGGACCAGTCAAATTGTCTAATAAAATTTTAAATTGTCAAGGAATGCTTGACTGGTGGAACTCTTTTTCTTTGGAAGTAAATTTGTTGATGGTTATAATCTTACAAGATGGATAATGCATTCCTTAATGGGAATTTGCAAATGGTCTACCCAGATGTTTAACATATAGTGTGCTTTCCAGGCAATGAAAAATCAAGAATTCCAGATAGTGATGTGTAATACCAGGTTTGATAATCAGGTGGTGTTGTAGCCAGCTCTATAAATTTTTATTTTGTAATAATTATTCCTAATGGCAAAACAAACACTCTACTATAAACTTTACTTACCAGGAGTCTTTGATCTGTTAAATGGTGATATGAAATAGAAACAATAAGAATACATTACAAAAATGACAATGTACAAACATTCTTCTCTTATAAATTAAAACTATCATAAGGAAATGATTTCAAATTAACAATGTAATAGGTGCAAGATCTTCGCTGACTCTGATGCATGGTTGTATAACCTCAAAAAACAAATTGATGGCAATAGCCAGTTGAGCTAAAAACAACGATGGTGTAGAAAATCAGTCACTCATTCAAATACTGATGTTGCTTAACTTCACTGACCGAGGATCTTCCCTGCCAAATTTGGATTTATTTGGTTAAGGGTTTCAGAGCAAAATGTTTGAAGAATTGATTGAAAATAATACCTTATTACATGATTTGGCTGTGAAAATTGGTTCAAGGAAAAAGTTCTTTGTTAAATAGTTACAGATCTACTACCAATACATAAATTTTGAATTAATTCAATCAGTCCACATTTAAATTTATAATGTAATGGCTATGTATCTGCTTATTCTATACGTCAGTTGAGTAGTTACATTCACCATTTAGAACTTTGAGCGATCATGCAGGAAACAATTTTTAATCTCCATCAACCAAGAATCTCGATTTTTTAATTCGGACAAGAATTTTCAGATTACAGAAAGTTTTTGAAAAAGGCCCCACCTGAAAAAAATCCTAAATTGGGCACTGCACCTGGCTACAACCAGGTCAGATAAAAACTGTTTTTGCAGAGAATCACCCATTCATGTGCTGACTACGTTCAACTTAACTTCAAGTGTTATGTGGAATGTTCTGTTGTGCTCAAGTTTACCCATAGACCTTCTATAACTACGGTAATTAGAGTCGGAGATCAACGGCAAGCTACTTTTCAGATAATGTGCTGTTGTCAGATTCTTAACAATATAAGCTCAAAACATGTGCACCTCATTCAAATCAATCTTGTTGGGAGTCATGGTGGACAAATATCCGAGAGATACACAGAAATTATAGTTTGAAATTTAGTATTTAGTAATTACATGTTAAACATCAGATTAGAGGAAACCCCAAATTAAAACTCTAAATATTCAGAATTAATTTATTATATCCCTCCTCCAAACTATCTGCTGCCATTTTGAAATATGAATGACAAATCACACCTAGAATCGAGGTTCAAATAATGAAATGAAACCAAATGATAAACAGCCAAACTATTGGCTAAAATGACGATGACAAATTGTCTGAAAAGTAGCTTGCCGTTGATTTGACTGTAATTAGTTAAAGTCACATAGACCCAATAATAAGGCAACCTTCTTTGTACTAAAGGTCTTGTTTATAAGATTGTTAGCCTGTTCTCTAATCCTTAAAAGACAAATTTTACATAAAACTTACACTCTCCTGCGGTTACTGTTTGTATTATAAGACAAGCGACGTCTGAATGTAAGCCGCTGAGTCATCTGAAATACGAAATATTATTATTTAATATATTAATCTACAAAAACCTGCAGTAAATCAATTGCTGCAGTCAGTTTTTTTTAACTTTTAATAGACTTAAACATTATTTAATCTAAAGAAAATATAGTCAATTATATTGGTATTATATAATCTGGGCTACTATCTTGTCACCCCTACCACAAACTGTCTGTAGTTACCAATCACCTTTTACAGATGAATTGTAGATTGAATGAGTGTTCAAAACATTAAATATTTTGACAGTGGGTAGGGGAATCTTGGTAGTGTTTTGTGTCGTCCATGTTCCAAGACTTGAGGTTTCTTAGGACCCATTCATGCAAAATAAGAAAGGTCACACCTCGATATCTTTAGTGTTATCATGCTAAAAAGTCTCATAATTTATAAATCCAGATCATGCAGGTCCAAGAAATATTATGTACATTTTTGTGAATCATGGGTGTTCCTACATGGTGAATCCTACTATATTAATGGGATAAACGATGAAATATCATGGCTTTTCTTTGAAGATCATTAACATAAGTTTATTTTACGTTAAAAACTTTGATGAAATATTCAACGATTGTGTATGATTTTATGGATTTTGTGAGCAGATCTCATATGGGGTATTCACCTTGTTTATTGTTAAACCGGAAAAGGAAGTGTAACTTTCATGCGAAACCTCTCTGAATCTTTCCTAACTAAGTATCGACATATTGGTGTAGATGGATAAAGTCCGAATTATTATTGTTCCGAGTATTGGCATTGACAGGTTGACAGCATGGCTTCTTTGATAGAGTCGTACGAACAACAGTATTCAAATTTAACAGCAGATATTACATATAACATTAGTAGAATATCTAATACTAATGGAGGTAAACATTTATTTTCTGTTTGTATGAATTTATACATATCCAAAGTTTCCATGCTGTAACTATGAACTCGGATTTCTGAGAGACCGGCTCACATGATGATGATGATGTGATTGATGATCATTATCATCATGATGCTGGTTTCATTTTGACACTGACAGTTGAATGTCTCTACTAACTTGTTACATGACATCTTCTGTACATCTCTCATACTTCATATATAGAAACTGGTAGAGATAAACCAGTAGATAAATCCAAACATTTGTGTCATTTTTGTGATTACTCAACTCGGTTGTGGATGAATATAGTTTTTCTTTTCTATTGTTATTTCATTTATAAGTATAAAAATTATATGGCCCTATTTAGAAACAAGATCACATTTGAGCGGGCTATATACGCCCATCAATGTCTAAAATTAAGCACAAGATTCGATAAACTGGATGCAAAGAATCATAACTACACAATTTTGCAGAATGTGACACAAAAACACACTTTGTATGTTAAACAGTGTTGCTTCTTGTGAAACCATTCTAAATTTGAAAGGAATTCAATGAAAAATATAAACGTTCTTGCATTTTCTACATTTTGTCCTTACTTGGCACTCAAACAGGTCTGGGATCAGCCCGAAACGGGGGATAAATTGAAATCGCCCGTTCGGGGGATAAAGCGTCTAAGCATTTCTGTGACTTTAACATCGCGCATGCGCATTACATTTGTTTGCATAGAAACGGGCTGAAAATCGACCTAAAATGATATACCTTTCTTAAAAACGGCCGTGGGGTTTCATTTCTACGTTCGGGGGCTTGAAATTTTGAGGAGTAATAGTAAACATATTTTTCTAACGATCTGTCGTGCGGAAAAAAAATTTATCGTGCGGAACAAAAGTTATAGACTCTCAAAAACGTACTTCCAGTTAATAAACTACAGATAAAATTACACCGTATTTACGGGTACAGAATTACTGAAAGGATTGTTGTTTTACCTTGTACAGACGTGTGATGGGAGGTACAATCAAAGTTAATTATCGTAAATATTACAAATATTCTTCTGATTGTGTTACTCTATTCACATTAGTGTTACTGTATTTAATAAAAAAAATCAATTGGCATAACCGATTTTATATAAATTTAAAAAAAGGCACAAAAACGTTTGTAACAGTTCATTTGCAACCACAAGAATTGGTTTTTAAGTTTAATTATGGGGGGGGGGGGGGTAAAAGTTAAAATCTGTAAAATAAAGCCAGATAATTCGGATAAAAAAACATCAGAGTTAAAATTACTAATAAATTTGTGTTCAACTAAATCATCAGAAAACAAGAGAACATATTGTATTATATTTACAAAACCTATCGAAAAAACAAGATAAAATAATGTATTAAAATGTTTTAAATTGAGTTAAAATTGCTAATTAAAAAGAAAATAAAGTATTAATAAATACCAATTAAACTATCGAAAAACAAGAGAAAATAGTGTATTAAAATGATTTAAATTGAATTAAAATTACAAATCAATTTGCGTTTATTTAAAAAAAACTTACCCATTATCTTCATTTAATAATTCGTCGATTATAGCATCGACCATACCATCTTCGGAAAACACTGCCGATACGTCTGCCATTTTTGTTTGTAGCAAGCTTTATTGACAACCACTAGTTTATATGCATAATCTACCGGAAGTTTACATAAGGTAGTATTACTCGCGATCAGTGGAACTCTCCTGTGTATTCGCGTTTAACATCCGGGAGAATTACCTCCCTTTGAATGTCCCCCGATCGGGAGATCCCCCGTTTCGGGCTGATCCCAGACCTGTCAAAGGGGCATAACTTCTGAAAATATTCATGCAGCATCTTCATTTTATATTCATTTTATCTTCATTTTATATGTGGGAGGTTGTGGGCTTGAACTCTTGCTAAGTCTAATCGATAGTGAGTCTAGTGACTGTATTAAGAAATGAAAGTCACATAGTCCTTAAAAACCGACACTCCATGTTACGGAAGGTGTGGCACTTCACTTTAAAGAACCTCCCTGCACATTGCCTTGAGTGCACTGCAAAGGTAAAAAATTCTGCCACTTCACCTATAGCTGATGATGTTTCAGTATAAGTGAAATATTCTTGACTGAGGCATAAACCCTATTCAATCAATAAAATCATCTTGAACCATTACGGTGGATATGTGCATCTTAGGCCTAAATGTTTGTCAGTCTGATGCTTATCCTTGTTTGAATTCAGTAAAAAGTGACTAAAGATGGCACAAGACATCCCCTCCTGCTTTTACTACACTGGATGGAAATGCATTTACATTTAAAAGATGATCTAGCATAATATTTTCGGTGCCAATTCCATTCCTTTATCAGGAATGACTGCTGCAATATAGATTAAATGTCCTAACAAAGTACAAACATTTCCCAACTTGGATTCAAACCTTTCTGATCTGTCAGTTAATTATAAATCTGTAGCTTTTACTGTTTGATCAATGCAGTTCTGTTTTATAATTACAGCTGAAAGACAGAAATACATAAGACAAGTGGAGAAGTTATTTGATGAAGTCACAGAACTTGTTAGTAATTCCATGTCAGATAGATTCATTATAAGTTTTTTTTAATAAAATGATAACAATTAACCTCATTCATAAAGACACCATACCCGTTAACATGATCACAAAAAGTGATAAAATTTAGTAAAATGGTTAATGTGAAATTGAATCCAAAAGTGAATTTATTAATAACATTTTTGCAGTAGTTTCATTATGTTTTCAATCTAAAACAAAATGTATGTTGTTAATTCTGTCAATGAATAATTACATATTGATACATTGTTAGTCTCATTTAACATAAAATAACAGTGATTGAATACTTTACTGTAGATTCCAGGGCTCGACATTAACGTTTGTCCGATTGTCCGGTACCAGTCAAAAGTGCCGTCGGACAAGTTCAACAGCGATGTTACTTGCCCGACGGGACAAGTTAAAATTTAAAGTGAATAAATTTTAATTTGAAAAGAATCGATGGAAAAGATCGCCAGTCCTCCTTTCGGCAATTCCAACTTTCGTAATCTGCTTCACAGTCAACAGCTACTGTGCGCTTGTAAAACATAGAGTTTCTTCTTGTTTCTCTAGGTAAATCCGGCACCTACCTAAAAGTGTAACCCGCACTGCCGTACCCGCACTATATATGAAGATATCTCAAGAAGCAAGAAGGAAGCAATATTTTTTAATAAAATATTTTACACTTATCCGGCATGGATATTTATACTTCATGCCCGATAAGTGTACAAAATTTTATTAACAAATATTGCTTCTTTCTTGAGATAGCTTCATATATAGTGCGGGTACAGCAGTGCGGGTTACACTTTTAGGTAGGTGCCGGTAAATCCCACCTTAATAGAATCACTTAATATTCAAAATCATTGAAACGCTTGTAATTAACGACAATATGATACACTTGTGTATAACGTTTTAAAGAGAAGTTACGTTAACAACATGATGCAATGAGATCTGGTTCATCATGGATCTGACCAAGTTTGGGTTTACCGGCCCCACTTCAAGCAAAAAACAGAAAACAGAGGTGGAAAAAAAAAAAAAAAAAAAAAAAAAAATACGAAAGTAAACGTTCAAGAAAATTTCAACAATTATGGTTGAGCCAATTTCCGGGTTTGGGGCAAAGTGAAACTGAAAACGTTATGTTTTGCACAACATGCTGGGAAAATGATAATTATGCTGATAAAAGCAGCACACTTTAAATACAGCATAACTGCAAATCCAAAAAAAAAACACAGAAAAGTAAGCAATATATCAAAATAAAATAAATTTTATTTCTGATTGTCGGACAAGTAAATATTCTGTTCGGACAAGTGCATTTTATATTCACTTGTCCAACAGGACAAGTGGCAAAAAACGTTAATGTAGAGCCCTGGATTCACCTTTCTATATTCTTGACTGGAAGCCAAAATTGCATTGGCTACTAATGACTAAGAAATTCATTCAAAAAGTAACACATTTTGGCAAATTTATGGAAAAATACTTTAAAAATTTCTATATTTTCACAAATTTTGGAAAATTGGCCACTAATAATTTTAAATCTGGAGAACCAAGATGTAAATTTGGTAATTTATAGCATAATTTTTTATTTTTTTTGTAAGTTCAACTTTACAATATACAACAATAACAACATGAAAGTATATACAGCCAGTGAAGCAATGCATGCCTTTTTGTACATGAATTATCCTTCTATTCTATGATTGTTTATTTGATTTCTTTGCTTTTTAGCTTGAACAAATGGAACTGGAAGTAAAAGAACTTCCATCCAAAGACAAGCAGAAATATCAAACACGAGTCAAAAGTTACAAAGCAGAATTGACAAAGTTACAAAAAGACACAGTATGTATTTTACCCCCATGGTTTCTTTTTTATCTTTTTAAATTTGATAATTTAAACTCAATATTAACATCAAAATCAAAAATCAAAACTTAAATATTAGTATTCTAAACAGCTTTACCTTACTTTGCTTAACCTAGATTTAAAAATAAGTGGTTATACATGTAGCTCGTTTGAAAAATGCTAACAGGAAAAACCTGGCTATTTATTGAATGTGAATTGTTGAACTATGAATAAATATGCATGCTTTTATTTATTTTGAAGTTCAAAACCTACTGTCAAGGTTTATTAATTTAATAAAACAATAATAGTGAAAACTTTCTTGGGTTGATCCTTTTCAAAGATTTTCATGTAGATGTTAATGTGTTGCTTACAAGATCAAACTTAGTTTTATGTGATTCTTATATATGTACCAGTAGATCTCTATCTCTTGGGTATAAATACTAAGTGTTTTGAGGCAGTGACAACATTTACTTCTTTATTTTGTATAGAATAAATCTACTAATTGAAATACAAAGTTGTATACTATATATTTTATATTGTAGAAGAGAGCCAAACTTGGTATTGACAGTAACAGAGATGAATTACTGGGAGATGATACACATGACACAGAAGACCAAGTAAGCAATTAAGTATTATAGCTTCTATTAACACTACAGTAGCTCTTCTCTGCTTATCATTCAATAAAGCATATGTCTTAAGTATTATTATTATTAATGAATAAATTAATTGATTGATGGATTGATTGTATTTATATAGCAATTGTTATTCTGTTATTTTTTATATAATAAAAGAAAAAAAAAACACTACAGTAGCTCATTTGATTAATGCTTACTGGGGGAGGACGGGAGAGTAGTGATAGTGGTACTGGGTAGTAATGTTGTTTTTTCCCCATATCATTTGATTCTTCATAGGTGTCACAAGAAAAAAAGAATCCTCACTTCTGTAACAATAATTGTATGCACAGTTATTAATTAACTTATCTGCTTACCGGTATGTGAAATAAATCTGACTGGGACTTTAACTCCATTTACTTACTTAATTACTAATTCCTAACTCAGTTATAGATAATTTCTAGCTTTAAGATTTATGTAAATATAAGTACATATACATATACTGCAGTGGTGTTTAGCTTACTGGCTGAAAGTAGAGAGCTGTTGCTAGCACCCAATCCATCTGTATGCCTATCTGTTTTTGTTGCATTTTTATAAGACATATTGACAAATTGGAGATTAGAGAGACGAGTTGTCTTCTGACAACTATTGTGTAAGATAACACACACAAAGTGAATGTAAATTTTAGCTTACGTATATATTTACAGAGAGCTAGACTATTGGATAATACAGAATCTTTACATAGATCTACAAGAAGACTAGAACATGGATACAGAGTTGCCTTAGAAACAGGTATGCAGATTGATTTGTCACCATGGTTACAAGGTTGCTTTGTATTTTTTATTCATCACAATGACTGTATACAGAGTTGTCTCTGTAAGAAAGCAATACATTCTTGTTTGTCAACATAGATACAACATTGCCTGAGAAATGGGTATATATCTCCAGTTTTTTACCATCCATACAAGGGTTCTTATTGCCTTATTTAACATCCATTTTGTTTTGTCACCTGTGTCTCTATCCAGTGAAATCTATTATCTCAAATTTCTTAAAAAATTAAAACTTACTACAAAACAAAGATTATTTTGCAAATTTTGAGAAAAAGAAAGAGTAAAATAATTACACATGTTCATTAGTAATATTTCCTTACAGAACAAATAGGAGCACAAGTAATGGAAGATTTACAGGGACAGAGACAGACTATACAGAGATCCAGAAACAGAGTAAGATTTGTTGTGTTTTCTTTGTTTCTTTGTATTTAGATCATCTGAGGGAAGAGCATGCACAAGTTTGTCTGAGGCATGTCCATAATGACAGAAAATAGGTCAGTTTGACCTAGCGTCTTCAATATGGATGATAATTTTGCTTTATATATTTATTGGTTTTGGCAGTTTGTTATGATTAATTGAAGATATTTCAGTTGAAAGGTTAGAAGTAAAAAGTCTACATGTTAGAGGGTTCATCTTTCATTGAACAGTTAAAGCATTTAAAGTTTTTATGGTCAGACAATCAAATTTTTTTTCTTAAATAGTTTGTACATCAAATTCTTATATATTAGACAAATGCTCAAGAATGATTTTGATTTTATTTCAGCTTGAAGAAATGAATACAAATCTTGGTAAAAGTTCGAGAGTTTTATCAGGGATGATGAAAAGGTATAACAATTTATTGTAAATACAAGATATGTATATGATATATTATTTTAGTGATTTTATGTTGTTATGATATGTGGTGAAACACCACAATTGAATCTGTTCTGTGCATGTATGACAGCTGATTTACCAAGTGGTTGTCATTTAATATTGCCTGATCTCTGAAGAATAAGCAACTCACTATTGATATTAAAATGATAATTAATTGAATTACAGACACATTACTTTCACCTTCTATGTTTTAGAGAGTTTAACACCATATTGATTTTGTGGACACATTTTGCAAAATTCATACCATTAACTAAGGTGGTGAAAGGTTTCTGTTATTGCCAAGGTTCAAACACATAAAAAAGCTTTTTCTGTTTTTTAGATTAATTTGTTAAAATATTCAGATAGACTTGCATTATCAGGCTCCTGCTGTGTCAAGATGGTCATAACTGGTGATTGCTTGTTACTGTAGAAGTTTGGATCCCAGTCTAACAGATTCTAGTGTGGGAAAGTTTGTCCGTTTGCTTGCCAAAGATTGTTGGATTTCTCGTGGTGTTTCAGTTTCCTCCACCATTGCAGAACTGACCACCAAAATAGAGTAAAATAATCGTGACCAGGGTGTAAAACAAAACCCCAACCAATCCATCTTATAAATCAACTAATCATATGACGTAATTTATACATTGACATTATTTTTACTTTCAGGATAATACAGAACAAATTACTACTGGTTATTATAGGAATCATACTGGTTATAGTTATTATACTAGCTATATATTTTATAGTTAAAAGAAAGACATGATGTTAGTCATTATATAGTTTTGTTTGTAATTAAGAATGGCTATTTATTTTTAGACTTGTTATCATTTCATTTCTATAGTTCACCTGCTGTATTTTGGTTTATTAACACAGAACAGTTAATTTGTTTGTGTAAACGTTGGGTAAATAGAGAAAACTTAGGAAATGAGATAAGCAGAGATAAAAGAGACTGACAGTTTCACTTCATGATTGTATACATATAGAATAATACTTGGTGAAATCCATATTATATATCATATCTGACCGAGACTATCCATATCAAACCAAGGGCTGATATCAATATCAGACCGGTGATACAGCTTTTCCGACCGGACATGTGCATTCGGTGATATGGATCATGTAATTTTAGCCATATCTAAGCATGCAGAAGCTACATATTTACTACAAAGTATATGATAAATATACTTATTAAAAGACCAAATACATGTACCCTGTTAGAAAAGTAGACTCATGACTTACTTTGTCAAAATACAGCAGATGGACCATAACACCTAGTACCATATATTGTAACATTGTTATACACAAGGATCTTAAATATCATAATCAATCAAAATTTGTCATTTTCCCTGATCACCTTATTTCAACATTGTTTAAATTCATTTTTCACCATACCGTTAGTTGTTAATTTGGTCACATATTCAAGATCCCATTTTATATTTGATTGAATTTTGTGCAATATTTTGTTATGTCAGGCAGACTTATTATAAACATAGATAAAACTGTCACTATTTATCTATTAGTCTGGATATAATGGGCAAATGTAGATGTATTAAATTTTATTTGATTTCTTTGCATTAATTCAATTTTAATGAGGTACAACTTTGTACCAGATGATACAGTTTAACATTTGTGTAGAAAGTTATATCATTACATATTATCACGATTATACCACTTTTAATTTTACAACACTAGACCAGCATTTCAGAATACAGTTCCTTATCAGTAGTGCTTGGATCAAAATTGTGAAACCAATTTTGTTTTACATAATTTGTTGATTCCCTATTACCATGTATTGCATGATATTTGGGGAAATTTTAAGGAAATGTTCTCCATGTGGTTGAAACAGTAAATCTACAAAAACCTTTTTGTATGTATTTTATGATACTCTGTTGAACCTTATTGGAATCAATTTTTAAAAAATTATAAATCAGTCTATATATATCGCTATCAGAAGTTAATATAAATGTGGATGTGTATATACATGATATATTTATATCTTAAGATAGAAAATCATGTAAAGCTTTATGATAGTTTATCTTCATTTAGGTATCTATTTTAGTGATATTATTGTCTCGCCACATAGAAGTAGTGGAAGTGAAGAGACTTGTGTTGGTGGTAATCTTTCTTGGTTGAAATGAACCTTAAGATAATTGCTAACATTTACATTAGGTTTTAAGTTAAGTGCACATATTTAAATTTGATTAGGTTGGGGATTGTAGTAATATTGAAGGCTTTGTTCAAACTTTATCTTGGAGTGTTAAAGATATACATACATGTATAACTGTACAGTATCATGACCACACTCGCACTGTGCTGACTGCATGGTTGTGATGTCTTAGTGATGTCAGAATCAAAGGAGGCAAATCACATTACCTCGCGCCTATACATTCAATTATAACATTTGTATATAAATAATGTAACAGGGATGAAGAGACAAATTTTTGTCATTACATGTATTTATTTCTACAAGTTATAATTAATTAATGTTCTTAATCATGTTGGGAGGATAATTATAAGTTACACCATTAATTTACCACATCTTTTATCACTGTTTTTATTTGGGAAAAGACTAGGGTTAATATAAAAACCCTCTCATTTTTTCATATATAAAAGACTTAAAATTTTTCCATTTGTTGGAATTACGGATAACACTGTCATATGCATATTGAATGTCCCACCACATGCATAGTCCACCTGTTGTTTATATACCTTCTATGGTCATTGTGTAAGGTCATAATGATGACTTTTTGGTCATATTCACTTTTACTATAAATAGTCCCTTTTGATATTTACAATTGTTTATGTTACTTATTATTGTTTGTGCTATAAATACTGATTATTATATGTCCATGTAATATGAATGTCACATACAGTTTATACTCTTACACTAATTGCAAGTCGCTCTAATTTCATAACATGGTTATTTTCTTTCGAAGCTTGGTAGCAACAACCTTATTTTGTGACACAATATTTTCATAATATCTGATCCATGCTACATTAACTACACAATTTAACCAGTTAATCAACTTTTATTTCGACACATTTATCTATGTGGCTTTTAAGGTTATCCTAAATGCTGATTTCGTAAAAATTATATACACAACATAATTATTTATCTTAATAGAGGCAGCACTCGCATGTCACATTTTTCCCGGACTAAGGGTCCTTTGAATTAAATTTGAAGGATTAAGTGAAATGTTCTTGGCTGGGGCATAAAACACGATTACTTCACTCTTAACATTACACTGTACTAAATATGATGTAATTCATAGTAACAATATCATGCACATCAAAAATTGTATTTACTGGTTGTGCAATATATCAGCCTTTTCAGTATCATAAGAATAATATTAATACCGTAAATGCCTGTATGTTTTGTTGTGGTTGATTGGTATAGGCAAATAACATTGACCTGTCCACCTGACCTTTAATTTGAACATTTGTTATGAACAAATATATTTATACCCCTGGCAAACTAGTTTGAGGGGGGTATATAGGAAACACCATTTCTGTCTGTCTGTCCATCTGTCTGTGTAAAATCGTGTCCAGGCCATACCTCATCAATACTTTGGACGACTGTTGTAAAACTTCACATAAATAATCTTCATGGTCTAAAAGTGTGTCATGACCTTCAACTTAGGGCATATCAGAAAGGTCAAGGCTGTGGGTATTTGGCTCTCAAGAGACAGTTCTAGTTATAACAGGTAATGTATGTGATTATTTTGTCTACATAATGAGAAACACTAAGCATTAACACTGTTTATGTATGATACGCAAATCATAATACTGCCCA